>CAEMYA010001845.1:542772-612222 GCA_903131615.1 Diplodus sargus | reverse complement strand
GAGCCAGAGACAAATAACACAGTTAGAGGAAGATGATTTTTTTTGGACTGTCAAGCGACTGACGGTCTCATCATGAGTCAGTCACTGTCTTTTCCATTTCCTATTCCTGCTGCACAGCCTGGGAAGAGTTCAAGAGGAGCAGGCTGACATTTAGGGCAGGACTGTGATTCAGCCTACTAGATGAAAATATTCGAACCACTTTTAACCCAATATGAAGCTGAGGGCAGCGGCTGTTAAGCTAGCTAGCATAAAAAAGTGGAAACAAGGGGTGACAGCTAGCTTATAGCTGGCCTTGTTTACAACTAAAACACTAATGAATGTGTTATATCTTAGATTTTTCTGATTGAAGGGATATAAAAGAAGCTAATTCTTGGCTAGGGTCATTTACAATTAGGCTAGCAGAGAGTGGAGCTAGAGCTAGCTGGCGATTAGCTTAACTTAGCACAAAATGAAAATGAGTAGTAGGAAATGTGTAGCTTGAGTCCAAAAATACGCCTAAAACCTACTAATGTGTATTCAATATCCTGTATGTTTGTCAGTAACCAGATAAAAGTCTAAAACCAACTTTTGGTGTTATCTGTACGCCAAAACTAGCTAATTTCTTGGCGGGAACTGTTAGGCTACTTATGTTTTTGTTCAGATTAAAACAAATGAGTTATAACGTGGTAATCAGTGAGTTTTGGAGGCGCTAGACAGATTTCAGTCATGCTAGCTACAGTGAGCTCAGAGATCTTGGTAGATATTGTTATGTTGAACAGAGCTAGGCTAGCTGTTCCCGCCTGTTTTGAGTCTTTATGCTAAGCTAAAGCTGCTGCTGCTAGCTTTTTGGTAACTTATTTTTACCGTACAGACATGAGGGTGGTATCAATCATCTCATCTGACTCTGTGAAAGAAAAACTAGTGTGTTTTCCCAGATGTCAAACCACTTTAGAGAAAGAGCCCACATTTGTTCAGAGTATTTTATAGCCTACGGTTTCCGCTTCAGTTTGAAGCCTAAATGTGCTTAAATGCACCTCTGTGGGTCTATTGTTTCTGCTTCACTTTGGAGTAAATGTCCAGTTCAGAAGGAGTAAAGTGGCACGTTCTGCTGGTGTAAAAGTTTAACTTTGGAGCTCTTCAACACAACGATGAAGCTCGAAATCAAAGTCAAATAAATCCAACCGCAAACATGAACCAGAGACCGCAGGCCCGGCAGTCTCTCAGATAGCAAACATTTGTTGCCATTAACACCCAGGTCCCGACCCGCCCGATGCCAGCTGGCTGCTGATGGGAAAATATGTTTACTTGTGTATTTGTTTTGGACAGTAGTCGTCAGTATTTGAGATCAGGCCGACTGTTTATTTGTAACGGTCAGAGTTCGCATCCAAGTGCAACAACAGCGCTGCCAAAAGTAACTTCACTAAAGATCCTTAAATTTAAGACACTTCATGACTGCACTTGATTATTATCTTATCAATATTCCTTCGGCATTAAAAAATGTTTAAACTTCAATATATTTTTAGCCACTCTGGTTGGCAGAGTCTTTCTACTGATCCGTTCACCATTTTGGGGCAATGAAACATCTCAACAACTACCGCATGTGTCGGCGGGACATTTCCTCACACACAGTCATGATCCTCAGAGGATGAATCCTAATGATCCCACACTTTTACTTCAAACACCAAGAAAGCTAAAATGTAATTAGTTCATTTTATAATGAGTAACAACATCAGCCGTAGTTGTAGGCTACTTTGCATTTTGCATAATTAGCAAATGTTAGCATTCTAAGATGCTAAACTAAGATGGTGAACACTAAATGAGCACAAACGTACCTGCTAAACATATTAACATTGTCACAGTGAGCCTGTTAGCATGCTACCTTTAGCATTTAGCTCGAAGTAGAGCCTTCTGCACACTAGTTACCTAGTTAGTTAGTTTTGTGTTTTATCCTTTTGCAAATTTCTGTAAGTTTCTCTTCTATAACTGAATAAACAAGCTGTTCTCAGAGGACAATAAGGTCCCCAGAACACTGTTTGAAGCTAGAACGGTGGCAGGGTCCGCCAAAGTAAAACAATATGAAACTGTGTTGTCCTCTAAGGTCTGTTTGTTTATTCAGTTTGTTCAGTCATGAAAACAAAGAAAGATTGTTTAGATGAAAACAAAGAGACTTTGTTTAGATTTTACTCTTCTGATTCTTCACCAAAACTTCATAGTGCACCTTTAAATCGAGCATTTGAGATGTCAGACGAAGTAAAAATAGAAAGTATTTAAAAGGTAATCTGAGAAAAGGTCAGAAGCTTTTCTCATTTCGTACCTCAGTAATCACGTCACGACCCCTGGTGGGGGTCCTGACCCCCGAGTCGGGAACCATCGCATCTGCTTTGCCACTGTGTGATGAAGTTTCGTCACGGTGGCGACTTGTTTGCTTGTCGTCTGGCTGTTTGTCAGTTTAGTCGACGGCAGCAGAGGTGAAACTGCAGCTGCAGCCCACATTGTTCAACTGGATAAACAAACATGCCATCTGGAGACTCATAAAACAAAGCCAGACACGTACTCAGTCTTTAAAAAGGTGTTTGATTCTCTGACGATGCGGGCTGAGTGTTACAGGGCGTGTGTCACTGATATGTGGTGATACTGATCATTGAATTAAAGCTAGAGTTATAAAAAACCTCTTGTTCACATTGAAATAACCAGAAAAACTTTACAGATATGCCAATTTGACATCTCAAAGTAACATCAGTGTTAAAAACAGCAAGAAGCGAATGATCCTTGATGGCTAAATGTACATTTTGATCTGCAGGAACAAAACTAGACCTTAATTCTAACAGCACTTCATGTTATATTCTTAATACGTCAGTTTATTTGTCGCCCACATTAACATCGGCCGTGTTCTGGTTTCTGAACGGATGATAACCGACATTATAAATTACAGGAAAGCCTCATTGTTGAATAACATTTCAATCTTTGCCACTGATTTAACCTAATAAGGAAGTACGTTTCTCAAGTTCAAGTAACCAAACCGATGCTACAGATCTGCCAACTCAGTAAACTCAGAATATCGTCATTGTTTGAAAAAGCAGCAAGAAGCAACTTCAACCCGCCGAGATCTCTAATCAGCGGCAACAAAATGTACAATGTGTGTTCATTTTTGATTTGTGTGCGTGCGGCTCGAAATTGGCCTTGTGATCTGCAGGAAGCCACACCACATTGAGCGTCTTTGTACCGGGGATGAAAGGGAGCACAGTCATCTGACAGCCATAAGAGACCCGTCTTGTTTTCCTTTCTTTCTCTTTTTTTCTTTCTGTAACAGTTTCTGCAACCATGAGGGTGTCACTTCTCCTTCACAGCTGCAGGGCTCCTCTGTTGTGAGTCCACACGGTGTTATTGTGCCGCTGTCAATATTCCCATTCACCTCCCTCACATCCAGGTTATGCAACGCAGGAGTCGCACAATATGAGGCCTGTTCCGAGCTTCAGAGGCCGTTCAGGGAACCCTAATCCATTTCATGGGGGATAGACGGTAAAGTGGGGATGGTAATTAAAAACCAACTTTGTTACACGCTTTTTAGTGTTGCGAGTGAAAGCACACACAGTTTGGGGTTCTTCAATGAGTGTTAAAAACCAGCGGGAGAGAAAGGAGTGATAGGAAAAATAAGACATTTGATTGAAGGTTTTTCAATTCAGCATGTCTAAAAAATCTGCTTTGTTAGCCGTGAATCTGTTTTAACTGTCCAGACAGGAACCAGGAGGCAATTAGCTTAGCGTAGCGTAGCTTTATGTAGCGTGAAGGCTGGACACAAGGGTTAACAGCCTGGCTCTGTGCAGACACTTCTACTAATTCAAACATTTTTATCTAGTTTGTTCAATCCATACACGTACAGACGTACAAATTATCATTTTTAGATTTTGGATCTCACCCTTGGAATTGCTCTTAGTTAGCTTTTAATTTGGGTTAACTTTGCTGACATCATTAATGTTTTATTGTTTTCAACTGTTTTTGTTTTTAGCTTTTTAATCACAGTTCTTTCGTAGGTGTGCATGAGAACATGGTGATTGCAAGTTTGAGCACCAGAGAGAAGCTGAAAACAGACAAAAAAGGTTTTTCCTAAAAACAGACATCGAATTGTTCAGGCGTGTGTTTCAGACACGGCGTGCAATAACGTCATGCCCCCCTAAAAAGGCCCCGAGTCTGTTTTATAAAGCATGAATTGATATTTTGTGTCCGTGACAGATTTAACACTTACCTACATATTTGTTCTGCAAGATTTTATTATGTGTGACAGCGGTTTTCATCACGGAATAATCTGGTTTGTAAACCTCAAGACACAAGTCTAAATTCCTGCACTGGGAAAATAAACACTAACACGCAGCAGCGGCAGCTCTCACGGCTCGCAGAGCTCCTGGCTCCGGTCGTAAGAAACTGTCAGGTCGTTGAGGAGCGAAACAACAGCAGCGAGCCATGAAGGGACATGAGACAGGAGGCCCGGTGGCTGATCCTGGGAGACAGTTGCCATTTGGCTGCTGCTTCAAAGCTCTCCGCGCCAAGTGACTCCGGTAAATCTGTCTCCGGGGACGGACGGTGTATCTGCGAAGCATTCAACATGTCCACTCATCAAGGTGAATTGTGGGTTTAAATAGTTTCAGCAGCCGTGTTACCAGAGAGAGAGAGAAAGAGAGAGGAGAGTACTTAGACGGGATTGATGACTGTTTGGATTAAGAAGGAGAACAGGGGTGACAAGTACACCTGGATCTGAACCAAGAGGACACCTGTAGAGTAACGTGAACGCCTCTCGAACAGGTCGCTGACAACATGTGAGTCGGTGCTTTAGACTATTAATGTCAGCCAAAAAGGACGGTGTGAAAATGAACAGCTGCTCCGCAGATTTTTTATTTGCAGTCAGTCGTGGCATTTAAGCGAGACGTATGGACGCATATAATGACTCTTGGGATTTAAATGAGCTAATGAAAACCTATAATTAAACTTAACGACTATTGTAGTTTTAGCACTCACACAAATCACTTTAAAAATCATCTACCTGACTTCATGTGGTCTGAATTCAGTTAACCTTCCACCGTTGCCAATCAGGCATGTTGAATCTGAATATCTGATTAGCTGATCAGCAAAGCAAACAGTGCCTGAGAAGAGAAACAATAAGGAACAGAGAGAGACGATTGAGCCTGTCGTGAAAGTATCCTAAATCTTATCCAGTTACGCAGTGTAAATCTCTTCTCCTTCAGCTCCGACTCTTCACCGGTGCCATTTGCAACTTCTCCTGTCAAATGTAAGATATCTGACGAGCCATTTCTCTTGCTTCCAGTCTTTATGCTAAGCTATGCTAAGCTAATGGACAGCTTACAACAGAGCTGAAAGAAAAACGCTTCACGTGCGTCTGTATCTTGACAACCACCTCTGTATGATCAAAGTCCCTTTGTGGTTTAGTATATGTTTGTTCTTATTTGACATCAGGACTTCAGAGCAAGGAGGTTGTGGGTGCATAGGAGACATAAACACACTGAATATTACGGCCTTGGACTGGACATAGAAAAAGAGCGGCGTTGACGTCCCCAGCGTCTTTCGGAAAAGTTGAAAGATCTTGGATTCTGGGCCTTGAATGCACTGGAGGGCAGATCTGTTCTGTCACTGGGGGTCTTTCAATCTACCCTGCTGGAAAAACCAGCATAGACCAGCACCAAAACACGACATAAGCTGGTCTTGCTAGTGACTGGTCACCATCACGACCAGCATATGTTGTGTTTTGGTGCTGGTTTTAGAGCTGATTTATGCTGTTTTTTCAGCAGGGTAAACGATGAAAACAAGAAGCGTAGTTTGATGATGTTGTGAAGCAGCGTGGGATCATGGGTGTTATTGCCATTGCCGGTGAAAATACATTTGACAGATCACAGAAGTTTACTTCCTTCTTCACTTTCTAACGAATCATCTGATGTTTCCTTCGACTGATGTTTCAATCTTTTACATTTTTTTGATACATTTAGTGGCGTAACTCCCCAAAAATATAAACATAACAGGTTGTTTTTGTACATTTTTATACATATCATAGCTCTTCTCCTTTGGGAGTCGTACCATACTGGCCTCTTGTATAGCTGACTATAAAAGTTATAATGGACTGTCCTATAGGAACCATAAAATATTGGTTCCAACAATGATGGATTTTAATTAGACGCGGTTGTGTTTTGGCACCAGTCCCGTAAGAATTCCCTCTTGGAATTGGAATTGATGACGGACAACAGCTGGAGAACCACGGAATGCGTTCGCAGATGTTTCGGCTCAGGAAGAGAAACATAAAGCTCAAAAACCTGCAGACTATGTCCGGAAGGAAAACCATTGTTCTATCACCGCATTCATCGCAGACGTGGATGGACGAGAATAGAAACCCGAACCTCTTCAGACATTTGAGGAGGGAAGTTGGGCTGATTTCCACAGCAATCTGACAGAAAACAGACATAGGATGTGATGTTTTTTTTTCGCCACAGTTTGGTTTTTCCCGCCTTGTTTTGTTGACCCGGCTCGATGCCCTAGAAGAGGAAGCGGTGCCGTTATCTGCAGGGAGGGATGTGCAGCGTGAGGGATGTCCTCAGCGGTCATGCTAACATGGCAGTGGAGAGAAAAAGTCTCCAAACAAGCCGTGGAGGAGGAGGAGGAGAGGGAGTTTCAGGACATGACTGAGAGCAGACTGTGTTTATCCTTTATCTGTTTATCTGGAATTGCTGCATCATCGGTTATTAGACACAAAATGTTTGATGGCAGTCAGACGCGAGGAATGTAAACTGGTCTTTCGAGACGACTCCTCAACGGACCAGATGCAGATACTTGGAGGTTACGAAGCATGAAGAGCTGTACCTGAAAACTGAGCGCTGAAACCTTCTTTTAACCGTTACCAGCTTCTTAATAAAGCACAGCGACGAGAGGAAGATCGCAAGTGTCACAGAAAGAGTTAGAAGTAGATAGGGACTTGTTTTAAAACATCAGTGGGGTAATTAAAGTCTGCGGAAGCCACGAGTTTCGCAAATTGATTTGAAAAGACGCTTCTAAAATCTTTTCTAAGCCGATATGTTCCCTGTAGCTGCTGAACTAAAAGTGTAAGGACAAACCCCTTTAACTGTGCTTCAAGGGTGTAAATATTGTCTTTAAAAAAACAATTTGGATTTTCTGAGCTTCTGGACTACTTCCTTTCTCATTTGCTTCTCCATTTCCCTGATGCTTGTCTTCTTGCTCGGTCATCTTGCTTTTTGCCTTTCCATGACATGACACAAGGTGAAATAAGGTCAAGCAATGCAAATGACTCCTTGATTCCACCGGACACGTCTCAGTTACCTGCCGTGTGCGACGCTGTTTTGTTCCAGCCTCCTTCATATCCAACTTGGAGCGTTTTACAAGCGGAGCGCCTGACACTGTTGAGCTGTTGTTTGTTTATTGTTAATATTTCGATCATCTCCGGCAAACTTATCACTGCTGTAACGCGGTGCAGATGTGCCCAGTGGAATGGGATGCAGTAAACTCTACGACCACCCACCTTTTACCTCCGCTATCTTAGTCTGGTCGCCAAGAAAGACCTAAAGTGTGACATAAAGGCTAAAAGGAGAGGCTGAATGTGAATCTAACAGCTAATAGGAAAAGCGTATTCCTCGAACGTTTTCTCAGCTGCACTCTGTTGAACCCAGCTCCTCTTTTCTGACATTGTAGAAACATGTCAAAGCCACTCTGTGCCCAAAATAGGGTGGAAAGATTATAAACAACGACCGTTTCCAAGTGAAATACTTCAGTGTCTGCCTTTGTAAATGTTCCAGACGTTGTGATCCTGAGCATGAACGTACAGCAAACTCTGGAGTCTTATCCACGATCTTCATCCACTCTGTGTATATCTCTGTGAGCCCGGCCTGCTTTGTCTTAACTGTTCAACAGGAGGGTATTTTAACCTCCCACACTTCATTTCCTCGCTCATTTCCCTCCGCTGCTGCAGAACATGGGGTCACATGGCCCGCTAATGCCTCGCTGTGCTCAGTCATAATGGCTGGGATGATGTTATTGTCTGTGTGCCCGGCTTTGTTTCCACCTGTTCTTCCTCTTCTCATCAAACTATTAATCACATCATTTATTTAGAGTAAGACTCTTGAGATGCATCAGGTGGTTTCTAGAGGCGGCTGATGAGTCATTACATTTAAACAACTACTGTTCGGCAGAGCCGTGATAAACCCAACACGATCCGCAAGCTTAAATCTGCCGTACTGGACCTTCATTGTAAGCTTGCAGTGTGGTTACAGGAAAACATTGTGGTTTGAGTTTAAATAACGTAACTTGTGTAACTTTAGTGTAGGTTACAGTCACATTGTAACCTGCATTGATAATAAACCACTGACTTTTTACAATAGACACAAACAATGATCTCTTAGATTAAAGTCCCATGTTTAACTCAATCATCCACCTGCGACCTCCTTCCTATGTGGACTTTGTTGATTTGTATGAAAATGTAACCCGACCTCCTGCTTTGCTGCTGTAACAATAAATGTCCCTAATTTAAGAAACATAAATATGGGAAGTAATGAGCTGCTTTCACAGTCGAGGGCTGAATGAACTTGGTTGAAAAGCGACAGCTATGTTTTCTTTTAGATTTAAAATAGGGACTGTAGTCTGACTTTGAAAGCAGCTTATCAATACAAACATTTGTGTTTCTTGTTCGGCGGTGCCCACTAGTGGCTGTAGTAACTATTACGACTGTAAAGGAGGAAGTAAGAGCGAGAACATCTGGAGGTTGGGGATGGATGGTCGGGGTAAACGAACAGGACTTTTACACAAGACACAGCTGTTCGTGTCTAGTCTGAAGGCAATACTGAATGTTGAGTTATTTTCACTTCGTAACATAGTGAATCTACCTCACGTACCCGTAACCGCAGTTATGTACGTACTGTTGGTTATTTTCACACAAAACCACTATGTTCTCCCAAACCTAACCAAGCTAACAACACTACAACAGTCATGTTTCAACGTTTATATTGTCCCTTCTGATTTGTCGGATCAGACTTCATAAAACATCCCTTGCCATTGCTGAGTCTAAAGAGACGATGTCTGTTATCAGCTTAACCATTCATCAGAAAACAGGCTTGTCTGACTCGTTCAATGGCTGAAAACAATCCTTGAAGCACCAATAAACAATGATTACAGTTCAGTAAATAAACACTGAGATATAACTGCTGTTGTCCTATAAGCAAACTTTATAAATGTACATGTTCGACATCTTTTGACCTGCAAATTATGAGAAAATCATGCACACTGAGTCTTGTTATTTTGCACCCTGTTGTTTTCTCAGTCTCATTTCTTGCTCGCTGACGTGTAGCGTTTGATTCCACGCGCTAAATCTCCTCTGAGTCAAATCTATCCCAACACTCGTTGGGTCACTGATGAGCTGAGACATAAATATTCATCTTCACGGTCGATATGATAACAGATGTCAAAGACATGCTTTGAATCAATATGGAACTAATTTTGAGAGAGCAACCCAATTTCCCCAGTGGGATTTTTGTTTAGTGTCACGCAGCCAGCCAAGACATAAAAAGCTCCGTAACGAGGCAACTGAGATTTGAAAGATTAAAAGATTTTTATGAGAAAGTATGCTCCAGTTAAAAAGTTATGCTTTCAGAGGAAATCCTGCTGAATTGAATAAGTGTCCTGGGAGACGTTGTTGTTTCTGTTGTTCTCTGAAACAAAAGGCCAGCTTTAGAAGTAAAAACCTGTAAAGTGCTTGATGGTTGGGCTAAAGGTGACTTTGGGAGAGGCTTGTGTAATTTTCTGAGCCAGATATCATCATCCTTGTGAAACGTTCACAGCTGTCACAGGAAAAAAGGGAGAAAAAAACGTTGCAGCAATAAAACATCTTGATGTCAAATCACTGATAACAGGGAGAAGATGTTGTGCCTTTAAGAGAAAGCTGCGCACAAAAGGAAGAAACAAGTGAAACTCAAGCCAAACACAGATGAAAAGCCCCCGAGAGAGCCTTTGAAACGGAGAACAGTTTTCACTTCAGCTCCCAACAATTAATATTGTTTCGTTGTTCTTTCTCAATGCCAAACCGCCGCGGGGGGTTCGGTACAAGAATGAGGGGGAGGGAGCGACGAGCTTTCACTTATTGGTGAGTGATGATGAAACGGGAGACGCGGTTACATCATCTGGACTGATTTACAATAAGTCAGCTATAACTCTTCAAGTTAAAGTGTTCGCTCAGCCCTTTCTCTGCTGCCAGGGAAAACTTTCTGGATGAGAAACACTTTGAACAATATTTAACCGTTAACTGCGGTCGAATGTCTTTAAGTAAACAGTCTCCATTTCTTACATGTTGAAAGTTATTCTAAGTAGGATTGTAAATTATTCTGTTGGGAAGTTTCACCAACAACCTCCTTCTCCTCTCTGATCTCTGCTCTCTCTCTCTCTTTTTCCTCTTACCTGTAGTGCGATTTATCCAACTAGATTGTTTTGCATCTTCTGGAATAAATTCAAACTAGATGGTACTCGACTTCACCTCAAGTCTCGATGTCTCTTGTAGAGTAGATTCATGTCGGAAGTATTTACTTTCCACTAAAATTGCACCTGCAAACTGCATCACCGCACAGAAAGCTGACCAGACATGTAGATATGAGCTTCTAAGCCCACCCTACAGCTTACAACAGCCAACGAATGATTGTATAGACCTCTTCTTTCTCCTCGCTCCTGGTTCACTTACACGCCAACCTCTGGATGATTGATACATCATGTAGCCGATGAGATTTCAAATTCAGTAATATAACGTTTTTTTTCCCGAAATTATTCAAGTTTATGAAGTTTTATGTGTGTTGCTCCTTAAAATAGGCTGTTTGTCCACCAAAGCACCTGTTTTTTGACTATTTTATAAGCACAAAGTTATTGTGAACAAGGAAATAAAGAACTATAATCCGTTTTTGCTCCTATAACTCTTAAATGGGGGTATTTTAAGGTCACAAAATCAGCTTATACGCCTTTGAAAAGAGCCCAAAACCATTCCTGCTTTGAATTTACTTTGTGCTGGACTGTGACAGGCGTTTTAGGATGATTTTACATATATTTCCAGGAATAAGGTTGTTTGTTTCAACTCACAAAGCCCTCCATAACCAGCTCTTCTTCTCTGCCACACTCCCTCCCACGGCCTCCGTTCTGACGACAAACTCCTCCTGTTCCCACTGTCCAGGAATAAACCTGCACTTTAGTTGAAACTCACAAAAACATCCGTGGCTGGAAGGATTTTTTTTACAGCTTTGAATGTTTGATTTGAGGTCAGGTACACCGTGTTTTAAATGTGGTTTTAGTTGTTACACATCCTGTAACGTGCCCTTAAATGTTTTTTTGTCCTCCCATCTTTGTCTCTCCTGTTGGTCTTTATTTCCCAGCTGTATATCTAAAACTTGTCAGCCTCCCTTCATCCTGCTTTCTCTCTCTGTCTTCGCTAATCTCACTCCTCCTCCTCCTCCTCCTCCTCCTCCTCCTCCTTCCTGCGCCTTCCTCTCGCTGATAGCAAACACTAAACATTGCCTGTGAATCCTCTGTTTTGCAGGAGGTCGGCCAAAGGGAGACATCATGAGTGACCAGTTCGACTGCAAAAACTGCAAGGAGTCCCTGAGCGGACGCAAATACATCCAGGTGGAGGACAAGCCTCACTGCATCCCGTGCTACGACCGTCTGTACGCCAAGACCTGCCAGGAATGTAAAGAAATCATCGGTCATAATGCCAAGGTGAGCTCAACTCGTCCGGGAGGAGTTCCTTTGTCAAACCAGCTGGAAAACATAACTGCGCTTAAGGAACATCAAATTATCTGTAATCCCCTCTCAGTTAAAAAATTAAAAACACTGTACTGAAGGAAACACCCACAGACGCAGTGAATTATGGACTCCCTGCGAGAGGCCGGCTGTAAATTACGCTCCTGCTTGCTTTGGCCATCCCTCCTCCACACAAGACATAACAACATTCATCCTTCACCCTCCTCGGTCCCTCGGTTTACTTGTTTCTTTTACCGTGAAGCCCCCACGCCTCAACTGTAAGTTTTTCACCCGCCGTTCAATGGGGCCATTTATCACAGAGCTCGCCTGAACTGCAGATGAACTGGAACACAAGCAGCTGTTCGAGAAATCACAAAGTGGGCTATTCTGATTTTTAAAAAAAAAAGAAAATAACGATGACAACGAGGGCAGCAGGGTGTCGTAGAGCGTAGGAAACTTTGAGTTTAGACCTCCATGTCCGCAAAACATCCAAAACTCTAAACTGTCCTTGTGCAGGAAACTGAATCCTGTGGTCGACCGTGACCTCTGACCTCCAAGCAGATGGGGGGGCTGAAAATAGAGTAACTCCCTGTGAGGAATGATAACATCGGGTGTTTTTATTAAGTTATTGTTCGGGGGGTTCCTGTATTATTCACTGTTACGGGATGAAGGTGGCGTTATGTGATATTTTTCTTCATGAACAAGTCGAGCATTTAGTTGAGCTTTTTTCCTGCAGCAGCTGTGAGACACTCACAATAAATCACGTCAGCACAGCGTAACCACTGTTTTGCATTGAATTTTGGTTATGTTTTCTATTAAATACCTTGTCAGTTGTTATTACAGCACCATTTTTAACCGTGACTGCTTTCACAACGCTCGCTTTGACCCTCTCCTCTTCCTCCAGGAGCTCTTCTACGAGGACAGACATTACCACGCACACTGTTTTCGCTGTTTCCGCTGCGACCGCTCTCTGGCAGACGAGCCCTTCACCAGCCAGGGCGACGCTCTGGTGTGCAGCGACTGCTACTGCAACGAGTTCTCCTCCAAGTGCGCCGCCTGCGACAAGATAGTCATGCCAGGTAGCGACAACGTTTTCACCCTCCAGCGCCGAGTTCACCGAGCTCCCTGAGGACAAATTCTTGAGCAGTCACTGAGTAAAGTTCACACCCTGTCTTTGCAGGGATAAAGACGCTAATGAGGTTTTGTTAACCGGGGTGTGACAGCTTAGATGTGACAGAATGATTGTTTCCTTGCTCTGCTGAAAATATCTCCCAGCAGGGCTTTCAAAGCTCATGGCGCTGTGACATCACGAGAGCAGCGGCGGTGTCGGATGACTGAAAATTACCCGGGCCTGTGGGTAGTGTGGGATACTATAACTCACCAGTTCTTTTCTGAACCGAGCAGTCATTTTTTTCTGCAGTTTCTGTTCCGCCTGGAATGCTTTTAAACGCAGCTTCTCTGTCGTAGAGTTCAAGTTCAAATCACTGTCACGCCTTTCGGGCGGAATTTCAGGCCCCAAAAGTCGTAAAACAAGAACAGTGATTACAGGATCTGATGTCCGATTCATGAGCATAAGCGGCTCCTAGCTTTTATAAACCTCTGCAGTGAAGCGTGTGTTTCTGAGAAAACCTCGCATGCAGCCATGTGTGTGTCAGCTCGAGCGCTGCTTTGCTGCAGCTTGTCAGATTGTTTAGATGCAAGATAAGCTGACATAATTGTATACTCCAGGAGGGCTGTGTAAGAACAGGTCGAACCGTCAGACTGAATCATCACTTCTGGTCTTCTCAGTTGTTCATGTGAACGCTATCAGATTTTTCTTTTGTGGCTTATAGTTACCGCACAGTAGGACTGAGATCAAAGATCGTGACACACAGTTCTTTAAATGTCAGAGAAGAAGCCAACAAACAATCACAAACATTTATCTGTATTATTCTTCTTCTCTTGCAGGATCGAGGATGTTGGAGTACGACGGTGCCGCGTGGCACGAGGACTGTTTTACTTGTCACGGCTGTGAGAAGCCGATCGGTGCCGAGGCCTTCATCCCCGACAAAAACAACTACTACTGCGTGCCGTGCTACGAGGGCAGAGTCGCTCCTCAGTGCAGCCACTGCAAAAAGGTGAAGCAGGTCTCACATACAGCACGAGTAGAAAATATACTAATACTAAAATGGCCCAACAGATACCCGTCACCTAAATACGCCTGACTATTCTCATCAAGATTCATAAATCACTCTTTGATAAATTGATGAAAATGTCAAAGAAAGTAAAAACTCCTGATCTGTCCCTTTATCAGAATCTGCACCAAAAGTCACTGGTGTCTTTTCCTTCAACCAAGTTCTGTGGAAATCAGTTCAGCCATTCCATTCGGATGATCCTGCTAACAAACCAAACCAAACACCACAAATCATTTAACATCCATGTGTCAGATTAAAGGATTAATATGAGTCAATGAAAAGAAGCCATCTGAGAGATCACAGCAGTAAAAACCTAAATGTTTCCAGGCATTACACATAAGTTTACCACTAATCCGTATTTGTTTTGCACATTGCAGGCTCTGACTAAAGGAGGGGTGACCTACAAGGACGAGGTGTGGCACAAGGAGTGTTTCGTCTGCACGGGCTGTAAAGCTCCTCTGGCTGGTCAGCCCTTCACCTCGCAGGGAGACAGTCCGTACTGCGTCAAGTGCTTCAGCAGCCTGTACGCCAAAAAGTGCGCCGGCTGCAACACGGCCATCACAGGTCAGTTAACCGCCAGGTGAACTCTCCAGAGCTGATTGTCTGCTGGTGAACAGTGAAGCTCTGGTTCAGTCCTGTTGTTTATCATATCCAAATGTTCTCCCGATGATTCCTGTTGATCTTGTCTATCTACTATCAGTTAAATGCCAAAACAATTATCTCCAACAGACAGGTGTCGGCAGACACTCCGGTTCTTGAATCTTGGCTCTGATCCTTCCTGTGGGATTTGCATATATCCTGTGTTGTGTAGTTTGGTCCTACTGCCAAAAGAAATCACTACAATCACACAATAAAAGCCACGTACGGTTGGAATCTGCCAGTTAAACGCTTTTAAGTGTATATTACTGACCTTGTTAGCGAACAGTTGCTTATTTACACAAACAAGAGTTTACAGAGCAACATTATCATTCCATTGCAGTAATGTTTGTGTCCATCTGTTCAATATTAATCCAATATTT
Source organism: Diplodus sargus (assembly GCA_903131615.1). Classification (NCBI taxonomy): domain Eukaryota; kingdom Metazoa; phylum Chordata; class Actinopteri; order Spariformes; family Sparidae; genus Diplodus; species Diplodus sargus. Next base: position 597,275 of record CAEMYA010001845.1, on the reverse strand, counting down.
ACGCTCTTTTAGCTCTGTTTTTGGTCCCCACCACCTCCTGAGCTCCGGCTCCTTAGCTGTTAAATGCTCCATTATGTTTAGCAGTGTTACAGCCAGAACGAAACACGCAGTTGGCGCTAACTTGTGACCACCAAACAATACCACAATTAACCGACACTATGAGAGTCTGGAGGCCGCGCCAAAATGAAAAAAAAAGACGGGGAAAGTCTGGGCCAGCCACAACCAGAACTTCCCTCTCTAAACTAAGAAAAGACACATAAACTAATCCGACAAACAAAGCATCTAAAAACAGAACTACCAGACCTCCATTTTCAAAAGAAAAGAAAATAACCAACTGAGGGAAAAAGACAGAAATACTCTACAATAGTCAGGACTACTTGTTCTGTGGAAGAGAGAGCAACTTCTCCTCCAGCCTCCCTTCAATATGGGACTAACTGGCTGATGAGAAGCATCTGAGACAAGAGGAGGAGAAAACACAGAATGGTCGAGTAGGTTAGCGTAAAGTAGCTTTTTAGAGCCTTTTCTCTGAAAACAGCCGCCGTTTGCGGTCGAGAGCAGCGAGAGCGATACAAACAGTGAAGTTGAGGCTGGACAGCTAAAAAAATCGGCTTAAATTTGCTACTAAACTCCAGAAAATCGAGCAGAGCTGCTGATTCAGGTCGTAATTCTCCGTTGGTTCATCAACGAGCGATAACTTTCACACAAAGACATTTAATTCAACGTATTGTCATTGTGAAAACATCAATTATTGACGTTCTGAAGACAATTTGAGCTCCAACCTGGCAACACAAACAACAACCCTCCTGCCCAGGGTTGAAAAAACAAACACTTCATTTAGAAAGATGCTGAAAACAGATACAAACTTTAAGTGAACGCAGAGGAACATGAAAATAAACGAAAAAACAGCAATGGATGTCTGACAATTATCTTCCTTATCTGTTGTTTTTCTAAGGAACTTCACAGTTCGATGACATTTTGAATTAAATTCTTTTGACCACAGCCATGAATACCAGCACCGCTGGAGCTGGCAGCGTTTTCTTTTAGTTACTGCCAGCTGCTGATGTTATCTTGAATTCATTTACGTAGTTTCCGCAGTGTTATTAAACTTTATTTTCCGCCTCTAGTAAAACATTCCTCCATTAGTCGCTCATGTGTTGTGTTTGCGTCTCTCAGGATTCGGAGATGGGAAGTACGTCTCTTTCGAGGACCGGCAGTGGCACCAGCCGTGCTTCAAGTGTTCGCGCTGCTCCGTGTCGCTGGTCGGCTCCGGCTTCTTCCCCGACCGCGACCAGATTCTGTGTACAGACTGCAACAACGACGACTGACCGCCAAAAAACTAACCACACCTGCAGACATCAGACACTGCTGACCGGCACCAGCAGACAAACATCCAAACCTCAGCCTCGCACGTGAACACTGCAGCGTCACTAACTCACTCTGAAACAAAGCTCAGTATTTACAGCTCAAAACTCTCGTCAGCTTTCAGCACATTGAAGTGTTTGTATGAATTCGGCTGGAGTGTCTCGTTGTTGTCTTGTGTGTGTACGACTTAGTTTTTACCTTATTTTTTATGTTTTGCACATCAAAGACTAAATAAAATATTCAAAAAGATACATGTAAAACTTTAAATTAAACCGTTTTAAACCATTTCACAACACTTTTCTTTCATGACTGCTAGATAGAACCAAAATTTGAATGTTATGACCTATGCTAAGGCAAACATATTTATACTTTATATACTTAAAAAAGCTTCCAATTTATAGTGAGCTTCCTCCTCCACTGCTTGTCTTATACTGTATGAACTTATCTGCTGAAAACAAACTGTTGGAAAAATGTATATTTTGTTTTCTTTTCAGCTTAAACAGTCTTTACTAGTAAACATGCAATAAAAATGTCATAAAACAAAGAGTTGTGTATAGATTAATGACTGAACTGCGTATTTGTCTCCTGAACACAATACACTTGAAATATATAGTCAGTGTCAGTTAGCGTGTACTTTTCCTCCGTCTGTTTTAATGCTTTTCTTCTTATGAATTACTCTGTAAGCTACCAATAATGTCGAGATGGTCGCTAGAAATGTTTCGCCAGCAAAAAATCGCTGTTTTTCGGTGGAATGGTCCCTTTTTTTAGCGATTTATAAATGACTTTTCAGTGCAAGACGTGGTGTTGTACTGTTTTTTCCCATTAATTACATATGGCCGGTTGTGCGCGCAGTACCAATCCACAGACACAACATGCTGTTATGCACAAAATCCGCTTTCTAAAGACATTTTTTAAACGGCTGCGTCTGTAGAAATGAGTCGGACAGTGTGAGTCTGTACTTTAAACTTTATGCTAACATCAATGTCTTCTGATGTTTAGCATGTTCACCGTAGTAGTTTAAAGGTACACTAAAGTTTTATCAGAAGAGAAAGATCTTCACTGACTGATTTTCTTTAAGTCCAAACAAACTATTGATTTTGCAACTTCTCAAGTCCCCCATTAATTAAATGGGGGAAACTAAAGGAGTGTAGAGGGTTTTGGGTTTCAAGGGGTTCAGTTAAGACAAAGAAAGATCAACAAACAAAAGAAAACCTGCGGATGTTAGGCTAGTTGAAAGCAAAGCAACGCACCTGTACACGTAGGCCCTGATGCAGGTGGCCTGGTTGTCTATTGCTGGTCACTAAACTAGAAACATTGGGGCAGCAAAGAAATCTCAACAGCGCCTAAACCAACCATAGTTTCTGGTTCACAATCTATGAGGAATGAGTCTGCAGTGTGTCATAAGTCAGAATCAGAACGGGAACTCTGGACCTCTCTTTGGCCTTAACCCTGATTGGCTGACAAGCTGCTTTCATTCATCAGTCAGCTCCACCCTGCACACAGGTGATCTGAATCCACTGCAGTCACTCAAGAGGGATTTTTACATTCAGCCAAAATAAAAAAGACAGCACGTACTACACAACAACAGCTGCTACAATTCAGCAGCTGTCAAGACTTTTTTTCACTCTTAACTGCAAATGTGAACCTCAAAAGTCAGAAGATAATCAACGTCATTAGGATGCAACATCTGGGAAACATTGTTGAGATATTTCATCCTCTGGACCAAAGCTGAAATTTGCATCCAAAGAGCAACACAGCTGGTGTTGTCTTGGTTGAGGTGGTGGCAAAGTGAACACACTGGTGAATCACTGCTCTGCAATACACTCGGAGAAGGCAACAAATGAGCAAAAGTACTCTGTCAAATTAAACAGTGTATTCAAAGACTGCTCGTTTAGTTTTCCTGATTGACAAAGAAACAAATCATCAAATCATTTACTTTTGCTGATTCTTAGAGAAAAGCATTATATCTTAAACTTACATGACAAAAAAAACTCTTTGTCAGAGGTCTAGTGTGTAGGATTTAATGGAATCTATCACTCTGCCCCTCGTCTCAGGTTTTCTGTGGGTACTCCCATAAACTTTCCCTTACTGCTACTTCAATAATCTACATAAATATTTACAGTTCACAACCTCTGTGCTGATCTGCTCTGATTGTGTTTATACGGAGGCTGTGCCAGGCTAGTGTCCATGTCAGGAGGCATCAGGAAACCAGCTGAGACGATGGATTCCATGAAAGTGATTTTGGCGTATGGTATGTTTGTTCTTATGGTCTTGATGCTAACTTAAATACTTTTTACTTGCTTTTTCTAGCTTTTAAGTGTCCCGAAAATATCTTAAAATAAACACAAATCAAGTGGCATTTTCACTGGAAGAGTACAACACTTCTAAATGTTTATTTTTTAATCTTGAAAAGCTGTAGAGGACTCAACTTGGATTATTTAATCAAATTTAAAAACAAATATGATGAAAGATTAAATATATATACTGTATATTGGGTCCTGACAGGCACTAATGTGAAAATACGACCTCTCTTCTCACTCCAGGCCCCTGAAACTCCCCCATAAACTGAGAAATGTAGCTGTCACGAAGTGATATACGTCCCTGTTACTTCCTGCTTTTGATCATCATTTATGACCGAGTGTAAAAGTGTTGACTTGCTGCAACAAGCCTGTTCTTTATACCCTGTTAGAATCTGATCACAAGATCAACTCCAGATGAAATATAAAAGGTCCATGTGGCGCTGTTATTTGTTTGAGCTCGTTCCCATGACTCTTCCTGAAATATTTCTGACCTTGTTTGCGGGGATGAAGGAGATCAGTCTTGTTTGGTCCCAGGAGGAGGCGGAGGAGGAGGCAGGATGGGGGTCCAGGCTCCTCAGTGAATATTTAAGATTTCACGTCATCCCGCTCAGACCTCCGAGGGGCCGGGGACTCGAACTCAGCTGGATCCCGCTGGTGGAGGCTGTTAAAGTAATTAGACGACATTACTCTGACTGACAGACCACAGAAGAAGGAACGGGGGCTACGCCTCGCTCGAGACCCTGCAGCTTCTACAGTCCTTACGCTCAATATTTCTTAAAGTCATCTCAGGTCTTTAGTATCTGAAGGGAATTTACATTTGAGCACTTGCCAGCTCAAAGCGCTCTCTGTTTCTGTGGGATTTAGCTTGTTGTTACTTTTGATTGATGAGGAATATTCTGAAAAGGGCCACTTAGCTTAAATTACAAAAACACATTTGTCACTTGCTGAGCCAGGCTGATCATTTTGGTTTTTACATCCCTGGTTTTTTCAGAGATTCCTGCTCTCTGTCTGCCTCGATACAAAGATTGTTTAAAAGAAGTTGACGTAACCTCCACGTCTGAAAAGCAGAGCCAATTAGAAGTGCCTTAATTTGTTTTAATGGCCAGCAGGGTGCAACTCTACTGGTTGCAAGGGCAATCTGTATGTAAGCTTATGAAAAATTCACCCTACTTCTCATTTAATTCATTACCTAAGAAGTTTATGGTATTAGTCATTAGTAACAAGTGTTCTTCAATACAGCATGATGTTACTTTTATGAATTATAGTTTTATTCATAGTATAATACACAAAAAAGCAGCGTACACTTCAGGGTGTGGCGACCATGTGACCGACAAGTCTATTAATGGCGACCACAGTGTACATTTAGATTGTGATCAATTAGTTTTTTACCCTTTCAGTGTGTTACCAAACCAAAAAGCCAAACTTCAACCTTCAAATAAGCAGCAACGAGTTTGTTGAGTACCATTTGGTTGACAAAACTGTTGATGTAACGGCGGCTACATCCACTCCTTGTTTGTCAATGTTTGTCTCTGTTACCAATAAAATGGCAATTAATTATATTCTTGGTGCACGTAGCACTAAAGATGAACTGTGTCCCTGTTACTTTGTTTAATCAACTGACCTAGAGACTATTTCTTAATACAGGTCCAATGAAACTGTTGACAGGAACATCTGTGGTTTATCAACTTTGTTCTTCTGCACTTTGTTTTTATTCCCGTTAATTTCTTCAAAGCTGTAAGCAATACAAAGGAAATCCAATAAATGTCCGCTGCATACGAATTGTAGCAGACATTTTGGATAACTTCAAACCTCTGCAAACCTGCATATAGAGTTTGTCCAATCTAGACAGTAATTGTATGCTTTTGGCCAATCCAAAGAATTAAATACCTGATGAATTATGAAAACATAAACCAGTCGCAGTTATTGATTTTGCAGCATTACCCACAATGGCCTAATACAAATAGGCCAAAATTTAAGTGAACAGGCTTTTAACATTTTTGTCTTATACGTCACACAAAAACCTTCATGCTGAGCTTTAAAAAACTTCTCTGTGAGTTATGTGATTTGTATTCATTCTTTTAAACTTATCTAAACTCATGCTGTTTATTTACCTGTATCTGTATCCGGTGCAGCACTTACTTACTTACTTACTTACTTTAGGTGTTTCTAGATCATTTGTTCAAGATGAGCTTTCGTTTCTGGTTCTTAGAAAGTCCCTTTTTGAGAATCTACTGTATATCTTAACCATATTTGAGGCTATTTGAAAGGAAGATATACACACAACTCCAGTTTTTAATCATACTCTGACTGGCCTTCATTGTGCAGTTGTTACAACATCAAGAAATGACAAACAACACAGTAGATTAGTTATTAGATTCCAGTAAAAGGTCAGAAAGATTTAAATTAAGTCCACTTTCTGTTGAAGGGATCATTATTCACAGCTGCTTTTTTCTCTTCTTTGGACTGACGCTTGACTGAACACACATGCTGGTTTTCAACAACTCAACAAAATCATTCATTATGATCAGGGAGCTTCTCCCTGAGAGCCGTGGTGATCCACTTTTAGACAGTTAACGTCCTAAAGGGAAACATTTGCATGTTAAGAGTCAAACTCGAGAGCATTTGGCAGCAAACCAGATTCCTTTAAGCCCTACGCCGCAGCTTGCACTTTACAAATTTGCGGTAAATCACATATCTTGACTCAAAAATACAAGAATGACCTAAACACTTTACAGTTGACTCATTTTAAGTTGAACTTCTGGAATCCTGTTTGGCTCCAAACAGCGCAATTAAAGTTTGCCTTGGTCAATTCTTTCCAGATAATTTCCTGGAGTGGCAGGAAATGAAACAAAGATTTTGCTGTTAAGTGGTGAAACACATATTGTACATTCATGCCTCATTACTCACACACCCTAAAGTTAAATGCGTGGAATGTATTCTGGTGTGAGTGCGAGTTTTCCAGCCAGATCGCATTACGTAGTGGGTGATGTTGAGCGGTTTGAATGTGACTTGTGAGTGAGTCATGTAACCTGGTCTCAGTCACGGCCTCGACAGTATCTGTGTGTTGGACGGCGGAAGCAGACGTGGGAGGAGACGAGGAGATAATGCCACTGGGAGAAAATGTGCAGTATGTCTCCCAGAGTGTGTTAAAGCTCAGCGCACTGTCATTAGCTAGGAATCACAGACAGGTAGTCGGGTGAAGACACCCGTGAAACCTGCTTGTGAACACCTCTCAAAATGATGTCTACTAAATAAAGCAACAAAGTAGTGAGAAAAAAGTAAAGTCCTGAAGAATTTAAAGCCATTCTTGCAGCTCTGCTAGCCTTAAAGCTAACCTCAGCATGCTAACACACTCAGCATGCCAACGCTACATTCATACATTTCATATTCTTTCTTTGCCAGATGACGGCCACGTTGGTGTTATAGATGTAAGTGTATATTGTGTGAGACGTCGTGGTTTCACACAAAATTAAATGACACTATAGATGAAACTCAGAGATTCACTTCAGTAGGACGGTTCCTCTCAGGAACATGAACGTCTGTGCCAAATTTCATAGCAATGCGTCAATTTTCTTTGATATTTTGCTGCAAACTAATCACACCAACCATACTAATGCTCAAGGAAAGGTTGGGGGATCAGTAGACTTTATTTACAGCATATCAGATCACCAATTCATTAGGAATTTATCCTCCTGGGATCATGAATGTCTGCCAAATTTCATAGCAGTGCATCCAATTGTTCAGAAAGTTTGCTAAAAACAATTAGGTCAGCCTCACTGGTGCAAAAGCAACAAATTGGAGTATGTATTGAACTTATGAGATCACCAAAGTCATTCGGACTCATCCTCCAGGGACAATGAATGTCTGCCAAATGTCTCTGCAATACATCCTTCAGATGCAATATGGTGGACCAGCATCGTCATCCAGACATACAGCTAACTGCCTGCGAGAGAAACAATGAAAAATGACCATTGTGTCATTCATAGCTGATGAAATGTGACCCTGGAGCCGTGGTGGAGCGGGATGAAACCGAGGAGTGCATTCCAGGGACGGACTCATCCCAGCCAGTCTCTCCATCATCATGTTTGTCAGCAGCTCTGCTTCCTCGGGGCGCCCGACTCCATCCCCCCATGCGGTGATGTTTCAGACCACTTGTGACTAATGTGCTACTCATAGAAACATTCAAGTACTTCCAGTTTTGGATTACTCTAAGGGAACTTTAAAATATATGTGTTTTGGATCCAGCTCAGGAAACACGGAGCAATGGCTCACTAAGACAGCCTTAAAGAAAATACTTTGACATTCAGGAAAATCTGCTTATTTGATGTTTTGCTGACTGATACGACTTTAATGTCTGTCTGTTAAATATGAATTTACAGTAGCTTACATAATGCTTGGCTGGAATCAGGTGGAAACAAGGTAAAACATCCTCAGAGCATCTTACCAAAAGTCACGTTTGTGTGATATATACACAAACTGGAATGTTAGAATAAGTTGTGGTTTTGTTGGCCTTCACCTTTAAAGGGAACAAACTGTCTTTAGTATTAATGCTTCATATGCTGACAGACATTAACAGAGTGGTGTTCATCTTCTTAACTGATGACAAGAAGGCAAACGACTAAATTTCCCCAAATGATTGCAAAGAAACTGCTGAAAGTTACAGATATTTAACTTCTGATTAGCATTTCTTTAACACAACTACATAGTGCACCTTAAAAGCAACGAGTAAATAATTAATATGTCTTCTATTCTCCTCACCATTCAGCTTTACCGTTTAATTCTCCCTTCCTTTGATTTTATGATGGGGAGTATATTCCTTGAGTCACAAATTAAATCCTAACAGTATCTACATCACAGGGTCATACATGCACATATCCTGTTGTGTAATTTGTCTGAGAATTGCTTTTCTAACTGGACACTAGATTACATCACAGTACATTAATAACGTCCTCAAAGACATAAACGTTAAGCTCGTCCTTTTAAAATTGCTTCTACCTAGAACCCGTCTTTGTTTCTTGTTTCTACACTTGCATTGTTCTTTCGGTGCTTTAATATTTCGTGAAGAACATGGTGTTAGATCTTTTTGTATCTAATGTGCTATAATTAAAAGTTTTGTTATTATATTGCCTATAATCATTGACATGATACCACAGATTGCACTCCAAATTGTGTGTATTTGATACAAGTTTATGTCGTCTATAAACGTTCAATAGAAATAATTATTGCACAGTATTTATTAAAAAAAAAAACATTGAGAGAGGGTTTAAATGCCCTGAACAAGTGAATAAACATGAATAATATAAAAGTATTCACCTCTATATGCCATTATTCACAGTAAAACCAAGCATGTGCTTTGGCGCTGCCTGCTGAAAGGTTTGGATACTGCATGCCGACGAGACGTGGATGACAAACAAGTTAAAGGCTTTAACTTTCAAACATTTTGTTGACCAAATCGTATAAAAGAAACAATTTTCCTTGACTTTATATAATCTATTTGTTAAGAAAAGCATGAGATATTCCAGTTAGCAGCTGATAAAATCCAGAGAACACTGTGTAAACATGATGCCGTCATTGGCTTGTGCTCTGAGAAGCTTGTTTATTTAACTATTTTCATAAACTGAGAGAGCTGTCAGCAGAGAATGTGCTTGCTGTTCTCTATAATAGTTAGGTAAACACTGATATTTAGACTGTTCCATCATATGACTTTTTATGGATCACATGTGTGGGAACAAATGGTCAATGTCAAAGTTTCTCTGACACACATCCGCCAAAGAGAAACAAAGATTTTTGGGTGAGCCAATTCACAACATCCAACAATCCCCTAACTGCTGCGATGATTGATGCAAAGCACTGCCTCTACTCACAAACATTTTAATAAAAAAAAACAAAATCATATTCACGTTACTGGTATTTTTTTATTTTTTCTGAAAAACAAACCATGTAATAAAAGAATCCGGGGTATTCGAAGGTTAAATGACCATATGACGCTTAACAAAAAGCAAATCTTTCTCACAATGGAAACATGAAAATGATCTACATAATAAATACAATCTTTTTTTTTTTCAACACTATACAAGATGGTGTGTTACTGGAGCTTGGCCTCAACAGGCCTCAAGTAACATGCAACACCATATTTTCTACTTGATTGGTAGGTCAAAAAATCTTAACCGTGACCAAAGGTAGGTGGCAGGGGGAATGTTTCAAGCAATACACACAGTACAGGCTCAAATATGACAACTTGGAGAAGAAAAAAAAAAAAATATGCAGAAAAAGTTCACAAAGTCCAGAAATCTTGTGTTTCTCTTCACGTATCATCATGTGTCCAAGTGTTCCAGTCAGCTTTGTTAAGTTGAGTAATCCTGCAGGAGAACAGAGGACGGAAAAGATGAGAACAATCACTGCAGTGAACACGGATGGGGTTCATTTTAATCAAAAATTGTCAAATACATTCCAGTTATAGCTTCTAAAAAGTACAAATTTCACGCTTGTTTCTTTCATACATGATAGTAAACTGAATGTCTGGATAAATTATAATCTTTCCACTATTTTCTGACGTTTATAAATCAATTAATTGAGAGAATAGTTGCCAATTTAATCGTTGATGAATGTAGTTGCAGACCAAATATAATATAAATAGATAAAGAAAACAAACTCAACTTACAGCTCTCGGTTTCTTGTTCACTTTCATGTCAAATCTGCGAGAAAAAAACAAACATAGGCTGCATTAGATACATGGGACAGATAAAGAATAAACAAACCTGGTGCTGATGGGAATTATGGTAAAACAAGCAGTACCACTACTGGATCATGACGAAGCCTAAAACAAGCCCATAACAAGAACGCTAAATGACGATGTGTTTGTTCTTGTTTGTGCATAAATCTGTTGTCAAACCAACATCTGACAAGACCAGTAATTTTTTTTGTATTCAATTGCTGGAATTGTGGAGACACACTTGAAAAGAACCTGGGGTAAGAAAGATATGGAATACCCCAGTAACAAGCAGGGATGACTAATGAAGTTTAGAGTGCTGGATGCTGATGTGCATTCACAATTAAAGAAAGAAGAAGAAGTGTTGGACATGCAGTATGAACGAATAACTAGCAGGCTGAAACTCAAACTCTAGGTAGACAGAGGCAGACAGAGAGCAGGAGAAACGGTGGAAAAGTTGAGGATGGGTTTTAGAGCAGGCAGGATGTTAACACGACAGGAGCAGGAAGTAAAATTCAGACTTACTCAAAGTCATAATCAAACATGGCAGAAGGACTGGGGGGGAGCGGCATTAGGGGAAGGAAGAAAGCAGCAGCTGTTAGTTTACCAACCTGAGTCTAAAACCCTACGTCTACTTTATACTGCAGTCCAGACTTTACTGAGTGAGAGAATCACTTCTTCACAGTGAGTTAGGTGGAGCACCTGCTGTGTTAATACGTGGTTACAACATTAAATCCAGAGTCAGGAAAAAACAGGTCAACATTAAACAGGTGGGTAAAACAGAGACATTTAACTCCGCCAAGGAAATCTTCTTTGTGTTGTAAAAGTGTAAACAACAATTCAACTAAACAAACCAGTCATTTGTTAACCTTCTGCTCACCCGATCAGAGTAATTTGCCTGTTGTAACAACTCAAACAGAGTTGGATTCAAGGTATGAAGGAGGAAAAACATACTGCAGCTGCCCAAAAATTTACATAATTTTCCTGGAAATTACATTTGAACAAGCACAACTTTGCCAAGAGACAATGGGGGATGAAGAATGTTCTATTTTCCATGTTTATTTTCCACAACACAAGTGCTGGAAAGCTGTCAATACTTCTTTTTAGATTTCGGCCACTGTGGTTTATTTCTCTTGAGCAAAACTGGGGAGATTTTCATGAACTTCTGTCTAATTTGTGTGTATTTTACCTCTTAAAGTCTCTGAAAATCCTCTAAACGATGATGGTTGAAAGAATACAGTAACTTATCTCAAGCTTGCTCAATTGCTTCTTTCAGCATTGTAAGTCTACGCAGTCAACCACCTTATATTAGTGTTTACTCACAAATCATCTCACCTTGAATTCCCTTCACTTCTCTCTCCACCTCCAGCTGGCTTGCCCTGTGTCTTACTGTCCATCTTTCCTTGAGTGTGTCTGCTCTGTCGGCTTTCTTCATCAGCAGTATGTTTTATGATGTTGCCCAGAAACAAGCATCGTGTTTTGGGTTTTTCCCCCTTGATTTTGTGTTAACAAAAACACATGAGCCGCATGTGGAGGAGGCTTCTTGTTAACAATGCAGCCTCTTGTAACAATCCAAGCCATAATGGTTCAGAACCAGGTGCACTTGCTGGTTACAAAACAGTGCCAAAAGTAGGCCTAGTTGGCCTAATATACCTGAGCAGACTGTGTGCAGGAAACACAGACAGTGATGTGTACATACAACATACTAATCAGCTAAGAACAGACTGAGCTCCTTAATCACAAAATCCTGACATTGAGTGTCAATAAACAGCATAATAAGAGGAAAACCTAGTTGTGTACCTGTGTCTGTTTTTGTTCTTCCTCTTCTTGTGACTCCCGTGATGGCTGCCTGAGGAGGATGAGGAGGCGGCCTTCTGAGGCTTTAGGTCCTGAAGCGTCGAGTCCACGTCCTCTGTGTCCTCCTGGCTGGGCTCGTTCTCTTGGTTCTGGAGATCTGGAGAGGCGTCGCTTTCAGTACCACTGCCTGCTTCACCTTACGCATTACAAATAACAACATAATCTCAGTGTTGGAAAGTTCTAATGACTATATTGGAGATACTTTTTCCAACGCTGCTTAGCTTGAAACTGAGAAACTACTCACGTTTTTCATTCATATGATCTGGTATTCCACCGAGTGCACAAACAGCCTGCAAATCAAAACAGAGATCACGCTTAGAATTTCTTTTCTTTCAGCTGAGCAAATAAGCAACCAACAAATTTTTCTGAAACATTTTAGTGAGAGAGGGACTTACTGCAACTGATGTGACAGATGATTTGCTGAACAAACGCTCTGCTTCCTTGAATTTCCTATTCCTTCTATCAGTCTTACTATTGGAGTTCCTGTTAAAAATCACAGACATATAGTTAGGCAGGTGGCCATAATCAAGTGGAACGACAGTTTACAGTCAATTTTCACATAATAAAATAAACTTTTAAAAGTCTGGTTTACAATTATGTAATGAAATGCTTATACACATCTTGAGTTTATGTACTTTTGAGTTGATTGTGATCGCTCATTTTCTTGACTTGTACATCATTGAAAACAAAAAATCATTCACGCATCCTTAAGATGACTGTGTGTGACACTTACTTTTGGTTGGTGAGGTATCGGTCCCATCCTCGGATGATGTTGCCATACATCTGGGTGTCTTCTAGGTAGCTGCCTTCAAATGCATATATTTGTCTTTCCAAGTTCACCAGCGTCTCCTAAGACATTGAAGAAATTAAACTTGGATTAATTGAGAAAGGGGAGTAGATTTGCACTGATGGACAGACAGATGTGTAGACATGTTTTTCCTACTGTTGATTTGAGGTTAATTAGCTGTTATTTTGGATAGTTATATAATGAAGGGTGAGATAAAAGACATCAAATGTAACAATATTACTTTAAAACCGTCCTTTACGGCTTTCATTTGTTTACTGTTCATCTGATTATTCTTTGTTTTTTACTTTTTCTAAATAATTTTATCCATTTTCAATTCCTGCGATGTGATGTTGTCCTCTTTATTGTCCTTTACTGATTTTATTCAATGTTGCATTACTTTTTCCCTCTCTTTTTCTGTTGTATGGATTTTATTCCCTTTACTTGTAATGACTTATTTTCTGTTCTGCCTTCTCGTTTAAACTCAACTTAGACTTACTTGAGTTTGACTTGACTGTTGGCCCAACTGTTTTGAACCTGAACAGGTGAACCAAAGCCAAACAAATCATGGATGTAGCTACAGTACACCTATGAAGTTAACATATCGCGAGAGCTGCACCAAGCCGGGCGGCGGCTTAAAATTTTAGCTATGCTAGCTCGCTAACATATTCGGATAATAACGCTGCAACAACGCATGTTAGCGCAATAATCTCTCAGATACTCACATAAAATATTCTGAAAAAGCTTATAAAAATGTATTGTGTTCATTAAATCTTGCCAACAGAACCAGGTTTAGATAATTCGTTAAACAATGGCTAATAAAGGTAGCTCACTAGCCGAGTTAGCAGGAGCTACTAGCCCTACTGGAATGAACTGTGCAGCACTTAGCATTAGCTAGCTAGGCCTCGGCTAGCAAACGAGCGCCGACATTAAAGTTACAGTTAGCTGTAACTCTCATTGCTAAAACACCCAAAGTCGTTTTCTTCTTGTATGAAATTGCGGTAACTTACAGCAAGTTCTTGTTTCCTCTTCACCAGCTCAGCGAGCTCCCGGCGGGTATCCGGGATCTGTGGCGGGGTCGTCTTCGCATGCATCGCCATGATGGATGTAGCTTTCTAACCTAGAAACAAAACAGACGCGGGTTGGTATAAAGCGACCGACAAGGCCGCCATTTTACCGACAGAGGGCGCCACGAGACAACAGGAAGTCAGATTCAACCAGCCTGTTTTTAAGTCGCCATGGCAACAGAAAGTCTTTTCTGGTATCCCGCTGCACCATGGGGAACATGTACCGATTTAATAACAGTGAGTCAAAATCAGAACTTAATGTCATTATTAATTTATCTTTAAACATATAATGTGATATTATTGTTTCTTTTGGTCTGACAGCTGAAATAAGTCCAGCCTCAATACCATCAAAATACCAAAGAATGGTGATAATAACTCAAGAGAAGAAGGGATTTTCTTCTCAAGCTAAGAGATTTCCCTCACAAGACTGTCTGGTAGGGAGATCTAACTCCTTAATAAATCAACAGATAAACATAACTGACAGTGCAGAATAAATGTGATGATGACATGCAGATGATTTGTTTCAGAATGAAAGTCCAGGACCGGGCAGTTATGACTGTGTCTCCAGCTCTGAAGTCAGAAGTCCATCCTTCTCAAAGAAAGGCACCACAGGCTTTGTTCCATCCAAGGTCAGGTTCCAAGTGTAGCGGATGAATTTTGTAAAGACGTTCATGGTCCACAGAGGACAAACCTTACTGACGAGGGTATTTATTAAAACAAACTCTGAAGTATTTAATTTCAGTATTTATTCATCCCTTTTAAGATTCCCTCACAATGAATTCATACAATTTGCAATTAAAATCAAATACCACCCCTGTGAAGATGACATAACCTCACTGATAGGGTTGGCTTCAAATCTAGCCTTGTATACATTCTGCTTATTGCCTGTGAATACGTCACATATTATCATAAACACTGACATTAATGATTTTGTCATATCATCCTCTTCAATAGCCTGCCAGACCGTCCAATAACCCACTCAGAAGCAGCCCAGGACCAAACGCATACAACCTACAGAGCTCCTTCGTAGACAAGTATGACTTCAACATTGGATCATCCAGAGTGTTCAGGTTGCCCGTTGCTGTGCAGCTGGATGGTCCGAAGTGCGAAACTCCAGCCCCGAATCAATATGATGTATGTGTGTGAATAATACAAGTTCTTTAAAAGACATCTGAGACTGTGTTGTGCATCCTGTGGTAGATGTTTATCTTTTTGTTTCCTCTGTATGGACAGGTCAGCTGTGGTGGAACACCAAAGATATTCTCCTCCATCGTTGGTACATCGGCTTTCCTGTCAAAAACCGGACGCCACTCTTTTTACCAGAACAATAATGTGCCATCGCCATGTAATTATTATCTTCTATTTCTCTAAGGTCTCTATGTAAAGCCATGCGTAATATTCCTTTAATTTGTTGATATTGGACATTTTTTTACCACCCAAATATCTTTTTTTTCCGTTCTTATGAATTACATTTAACCTAGTTATAATATCACATCCTACATTTGTTGAAGGTCACTATGAAGTGAGAAACAGTGTAATCCAGCGCGACACCAAGGCCATCGTGTCCCCCTTCAAATCAAAAACTAAGAGAATCCCTCCTCCTGTGGACCACCATGTACCCGGCCCAGGGGCCTACAGTCCACATCGGACCCCTGCACCGGATAAGAAGACGGGGCTGTGAGTTAACACACAAACATTTGTGGTGTTGGGTTTGTGTTCACTTGCTTCTTTTGATTGTTTAACAATGTGAATTCTGTTAACTGTGTTTCAGGAAGGGGTATTATTTAGCGATATCAGCGCCTCCTCTCATTGTTCCCAAGTTCCCTCCCTTACCGGGCCCTTGGAAGTACTACATAAGGAGTTACAACGGCCCGTCTAAGCATCCCATCCCCACTGAAGTTTTTTCATCCACAGCTAAAAGGATATCCCAACACTCACGGCATGAAGCCACGTACAGGTAATAAAAATAAACAAATCCAGCTAATAAAACATAAAAAACATGCATTTTACAGGACATTTTAGTTGTTGGTTGGTATTTATCTTTATTCTGTCAAAAACTAGACGAATACATGTGATCTATCCAAATCTGACTGTAATTATTTCAAGATTTAATTCTTTATTGTCATAGTGTAAAACATCGAGACAGCAAAGACTCTCCATGAGCTGCATAGTGCAAACATAAAAGATTACTAAGAATAAAATAGACTTTAAAAGGGTCATTTTTTCACACGCTCCTTTGCTCATTGTAGCCACATGCTCATTTTTTCAGCTTTAAATTGGGATTTGATTGCGCTTGCAATAAATTTGCATCCCTGCTGACTTGCGGGGGCTGTTGTTCAAATTGAGTGTGGAAAATGTAGAAAACTGCTGACTTAAATACTGTATATGTAAATGAGGCAGAGGAGGGAAAGTAGGTGCGCATAAAAATTTAATGACATAATTTCATCAGAAGGTAACTTCTGGAATCTGCCTCGGATTTTAGCTTTAACTCACTGTTGTTCAGCTTTAATTTCACTGTTTATATAATAGTCTTCTTCCTGTAGAGCAAAGTAATCATGCAAAGTTGCAACTAATCTGTACATGTTGTGTTTTAGAGTAGATTATTTCAGTTGCTCCTGTGATTGCCAAGTATGAAAGTGTTAAGTTGAACTTTCTCTACCTTTTTCCAGGTTTCTTTAATCCACAAATTTTGCCAAAGAAGACTCCGGAGTGTGGATTCCTGTTTGAAGCTTTCAAGGAAACCTGCACTGCAGATGCATAAAAAAATTTCCACCCACACAAACTGATTATCTGTATCAAGACGCTTCTCTGCAAGGAGCGGACTGTCTCTCTGTGTGTAAATGTAAATGGGTTCCTGTATGTGTGACATTTTTCAGTGTTTGTTGAGAAAGAAAGGATGAAAACTAAATGTTTGCAATCATTTAGTCTCTGTTTCTGTTTTAAGCAGGACTGCTGAGATAAGTTTGGAGGATGAGTCATAATCAGTACATAAGGGAAACACCCAAACACTCCAAAAGCCATATGTTTCATCCTCACCCCAGTTTCCTGATGCTCTCTGCCGGAGATGATAGAGCAGCGAGGGTTGCTGCTGCAGTCCCCGACAGCTGCTGGTCCAGTCGGTGGTACGCCACCGCAACAGCTGAGAGCTTGAGATGACACCACTGTGCCAACTGCCAGAGGGCAGACAGAGGGGTGGAGTGTGACTGTATGTGAGCAATGTGACTGACTGGGCATGAGGCAGGGATGGTGTTCAGCCCCAGAGACAAATGGACACATCAGTCACTCCCTTTATCCGATGTTATGTTGTTGGATCAGTGGCTACAACAGTTTACTGAACTTGTGTTTTGATGTTTTAATTCTCATATTCTAAATAGAGAATTTAAACCCAAATCTGCAGCTGTAAAGCTATACAGAGATTTGTGTTGAGTTTCAGCTCAATATTTAGCCGTCCAGCTACAACCTGACTGTTCTGGCTCTCATAGTGTCGTTTTCACAGGCGCAAGCAACTTTTTTCAGGGATAAGGCTCTAAAAAACACAATAGTACCCCCACAGCACCAAAACACTGGACTGACATGGGTAAGAACTAGCTAGTGGAGCATTTAGCTGCTAATGAACCAAATATTTCCATTAGGAGTTGGTGGAGACAAAAACGGAGCAAAAAGAGAATGAATATTGGAGTTTTATTAATCAGCTGGCCATTCCAAATGAATGCTTTTGCTGCTTGTAACTGCTGGATGTGTAAATGAGCAACTGTGTGCTGGCAAGTTTGTTATAGCAGGTTTGTTTTCACACTCGTGCTCCGGTTCCCTCCACCGATAAAATTAATTCTCTAGTCAGTGCCCTTGACCAGGCACTAGCTAGAACTTGATTTGCTGCCAGTAGTCCCTCGTTCACATGACTCCACAAATCTAGCTAACTCACAAGATAAACGGTAGGTGCAGGTATTTTGTTATCTTTAAACAGGGCCAGGCTAGATGTTTACACCTGTTACCAGTCTTCTGTATGCTAAAATAACCACCTGCTAGCTGCAGCTTCATATTTACCATTAACATATGAAAGTGGTTCTTGTGTAGTTCTCCATCAAAATGCAAATTCAGACTTTTCCCTTAAAATCAAAGTGTTGGTTTAAAGGTGCAATGCGTAGGAATTGGCCTCCTGTTGGACTCAACAATTAGTGGCAGCATATCACCTGAGTAACTGCTGCTAACTGCATTCTAATACATCCATAACATACTGTTAGCTTCTTAGCTCAGTTAGCCGTGCAGCTTGCTGGAATACAAGGTGAGTGTTGGTTTTTACGTCACAATCACAGCAGCTAAAAGAGGTTTTCAGATCCGGGGTTAGCTGGTTAGCATGCTAGCTTCAGTAGATTTCTCTGCAACACTGGATTTTTCACACTGTACAGCTGTTTCAAACACTGACGTGGTGATTTGTGTTCACCAGATGCAGCTAAAACTACAGAATAAAACAACATGGTGGCCAAAGATTTATCATTTATACTTCATGTTTGTTCCCATCTGCAAAGGCAAAGGATGCGATCCAGTTCAAAGTCCGGTGTCATCTGCTGCTGGGGAACTCACTTGGAGATTTTTTCCCCCAGCTCCGCTCACCAACTGCAGACATGCTTGCCTCCCACACTGTAGCAGCTGTGGTTATATTCAGACTCTGACTTCAGCAGTGCGCTCTCCAAATATGTGCACTCGCCCTGTAAAACCAAACCATTGTGTACTTCAGGGTTTTACAATGAAAAGAGCATTTTATAACTCCCCTTTTGCAGACAGAAATGTGCACTACCCTCTGGTCAAACGCGCTGGGAGGATCCAGACGAATGTTATAAGTGTAACTGCAGGCTTTTTTGTTGTTGCTGGTAGTCTTTTTTGTCGTGCTTTTGTGGTTGTGTGTAGGAGGGGCAATTAGCTGCATGCCTCCATGGGTTTATGGGAGGCTCTCTGAACCTCCCTGTGTCTCTGTCAGGTGCAGGCGAGTATGGACATGCACTCCCTCAAAGGAAGTCTCATTGACAAAACCTTTTGGTGGAGGAAAATGTTCAAGGACACATCGATCTTTACTTAATCATCCATTTGAATGCCCTAACCGACTGTGATTGGTTAGATTTGGCTCTAAATGATGCCAATAACAGTCTGAGGGACCCTATGAAACTCATTTGTTTTGCCAAAGTGATGCTGCCGGCATCAGAGTGAAGAGCTTATGTCTGTTGCTTGGCAGCACATCAGGTACAATTCGTTCTGCAGTAATTTCATAAGTCCGGAGGTTTAAAAGGTTTAAAGACACATGGTGTGCTTATGGAGTCCTGGAGAATCAGAACACGATGGTTTAAATATACGAGGAGAACTGTAGAGGGTTTTTAGCTTTAGGAAAGACATCGTGGGTCAGTTGGTCGGGCTGACTGCCAGACTGAAATAACTCAACAACTGACGGATAGATTGCCATGAAATTATTACATTCAAGATGCCCAGACAATGATTTTTCCTCTACTGCCATAACTATAATTGCATAGATTCCAATTAAACTTGGAGTCCCAATGGTCTCCAAGCTAACGTTAGCGAAAGTGTTGTTGTTAATGAGATATGAAAGCATCAAACATGCATTTTAGATAAACAAGTTGCAAACACTTTGAAAGAACATTATGAAAAATACGAGCTGTATGTAAGTTGGCACGTAACTACTTGTTAATAATTGTAAAGAAACATTGTGATTCATTCTTTACTTTATAAGCAACTGCAAGCAACTGCATTCTTACAAGCTAAACCAAGAACAGGAACAGGGCAGACATTGTACCTACTAAATGTCAGCTTGTCAGAATTTAGCCCAAAGCCACTTCTGATCCTGCTGAAACACACACGGCCGATGGCAGAAATACTATCATCATCACTGGAGAAGACAGCAGGCGTTTTGGACTCATGCTAATGTTCGGTTCCAGGAAAAAGGAAATGGGCAAAATGGCACTCAGGCTGGCAAAACAACATGATATCAGAGAGTGTGGTGCCCACAAAGACCCGTGTCCACCACGACATCTCGGATCAAGCTGTTGCACTCGTTGGGTGGACTCTGTGTTTACGTCATTGATGCTTGGTACTCACATACAGTCAGAGCTGATGGACAGTGTTCCAGATTTCCTTTTGATATTAATTCGCCGGCCGCATTATCATCATCGTTCACCCTGACGAAGATTCAAAAGAAACACTATTTCGTACATCAATAACTGTATATATGTTCCATAATTTACGTAGCATGAAGGCGTCTCCGAACTTTAATTTCGTTATACAACCCTGCGTTGCGTAATGATGAATAAATTACCTCGAACCTTTTATAGAGAGCGCGGCTGTCTGCAGATTTAGTGCAGTAGACTGCAGATAGATGGGAGGGAGACCTGAGGGGAACCTAAATGTTTTGACACACTGCTATCTGTGTCTGAAAAACCACCAGTGCAACAAAGAGGCCGTTCAACTGAGCAACAGGCACTTTAATATATTAAGCAATTTATTTATTTTGTGGTTAAAGCCTTCAAAATACGACCCCAACCCTTCGTCTGACTCACAGGAGCAACGTATTCTTGAAAAACCAACAAGTTCACCGTGCGATCAGTGTCATTATACTCCTCTAAACCTGAAGGAATAGCAAATAAAGACAGAGTCTGTGATGACAAACACGGAAACACATTAACAAACACTTCATCCATCCGTCCGTCTTTTCCGGGACCGAGATGCTGCCGGCCTCTCTCCCCCCGGACGCTGTATTACATTTCCTGCCATCTCATTTTGAAATCTCATTACCACGTCAACAAATCATTTATCACCGCAGACTCCAGACTCAACAACAGAGCCGCTCGCTCCCTCAAAGGCATCAACAGTTCAGATCCAACTCCATTAGTCCCGCTGGAGCTGCTTCCCTCCAACTTCCATGTGTCGCGTGGCGGCCCGCTGGATCGATTAGCCGTGTTTCAGCACACCGCGGGCTATCTTTAGCTTCCGTGAAGAAAGATTTAGTTTAGATGGGTCGTATTTGGGCATGAGAGGTATAAGTTTGTTTTTCCTGGCATGTTTGATTTAAGGCTGAACAGTAAAGGGATGGAAAAAGAGCTCGACCAACTCCAGCGAGCGATCTTGATGTCAGGATGTCTCTAACATCAGCCGCAACCCGAGTGTTCAGAGTCCTGAAGTCTGTGAAGTCTTTAGTGTCTTCACTAAGCTAAGTGGGTCATGCATATTTTATCTCTGTGGTAACACACATACTGTACATTTGGCCTATTAGCATTTAGTATAGCTCTGACATCATGTTAGATTATCTATCCTGCTCCTCCAAAGATTTCAAAATGAGCGTTAAGGGAATTTTTAAAAACACGTATTTCTACTCAGTCTCCATCTTTTACATCCTGCAGATTAAGGAGGAAAAAAATGATGATGACCTCATGTATAATTAATCTGAATTTTTATCCAAATGACCGAAAAAAGCGCAGCCAGTGTGATTCGGGTCAGACTATTTATAAAAAGGCCTCCTTTAAAAAATGAATGAGACTCCTCCTCAACCCAGGAGAAGCAACATTACCCTCCTTTGTCCCTCGTCTGTAGAAGAAGAAGTCATATTGAAGATTGACGATGATGTTGATATGATGCAACTATTAAGTAAATGTCATATTTAGGTGTTTCCTGGAGTGGGCTCAGAATCAGCCAACCCGATACGGCAGAGGTGTCGTGTACATTTCATCCTTCGGTTTCTTTATTCTGTCATCCTGCTGCTTCTCTTGTTATCAGATAAGACTTGGCGGCAGATTTCCTCCTGGAAGACTGACCTCATCTGTCTCCTGCAGTGGCAGTAAGGTCACTTCAATCATTAATAAGGTTGTCATCAACAACACCGTGAGCAGCGTACAGACAGATAATGCCCTGTCATTTTTTAATACACTGGAAAGATGATGGAGACCTTTAAATGTGCATCATTTGACCTTAATACTCTTTGGTCTTTTCATTGTTATGATTATAGACACCTTTAAAAAACAAATCTTTTTATAAAAAAATAAATATATAGTATTCCAGTTACAGTAAGATTGTATGTTTTCCTGTGATAACAAAGGCCTTTTGCATATGGATGACATTAATATGGTAATATAAAGCAATTTTTAATAACAGATGACTTGTCATTGGACTAAAATGGCCTTTCCCTGTTACAAACTGTTAATTAAGCATGAGTAATTGCGGTAATTACTCATACAGTCCGTTTAATACTCTGTAATGACAACTCACCCCGTTCCAGGCAGCAGGGCAGATTTCAGCTGCTGGAAATCATCTGATGGGTCAAACCATGTTCGGAGCCCTCGACTACAGAGGACACTTCCGTTTCTTTACGTTGACTAAAACCGCCAGAGGCCTTTAAAAGAAATAAAATGTGTTGTTTCCACATGTGAAAACGTCACAGTTGGATTATTTGATCTGGTGTTCGGCGAATAAGTTAGTTTATTCCCTCGTGAAACAGTTGGTATCGTCCACTTGGCCGGCATGCGGTTTTTCGCTGCGATCGTTGAAGTCAAGCTAGCAAGGGCGAAAACGAGGCTATAACCGGAAATGGAGCTACCATGCCTTCAAAATAAAACGAAATGGAGAAAATCCTGCCTGTGATACCTGAAACTGAAAACATATTTCATTCATTTTCTATGAATAATCATGCCAATCCTCGCAGTTATATGAGTTACTGCTGACATGAAGAAAATTCTGAGTCAAAAACTTTCTTGAGTGTTATGCCATGTGATGGATTCTCATATCTTGTCTATGAAAATCAGAAAAAAATAGCCTATATTGAAAATGTGTTTCTATAAAGCTAAAAAGTGGTAACTACTCACAGAGTGTGAATCTTGACCTTAAAGACAAAAGTTTAACAACTGAAGTTTCTCTGAGGACTTACTTGCTATTTAAGGACGGTTTTCTCAGTTGTCATGGAGACAGCTCAGCCTACTTGGTCACGTGTCGACAGCTGAACTATCTCCAAATCTCCATCCAAAGCAAACACTGAGAAAAACGCAGTTGAAAGCTCTGGAAAACCCTATTTCTGATTTCTATTTTAATTCTGGACAACACCTCTCACCCACTGCGCGAGACTTGAGACTTGACTGCGTGCAATCACATTGTCTCCAGGGCAACTTTCATTTATTAGTACACTACCACATACATGGATGAATGGATGGATAAACAGACAGACAGACTGCAGGTTATACAACACATACAAAACACAATATGTAACTGTATGGTGGTTTAACAGAGCGTATATTGTATATATAACAGGTGCTTTTGTCCTCCTTGTTCATATCTGTAAATAAAAGGTACGTAGAGTATATAAGGTTTTAAACTGTATTATTATTATTATTATGACTATTTTGTCACTCTATCTGTATATCATTCTATTTTTGTCTTACTTGTTCATTTTTATCTGTAACTCACTGGTGTCCTTTTTCTTCTCTGGCTCTGAATCTTTAACTTGATTAAAAAAGACTTATCTTTAGTAGTGCTCATGTCAAAACATGGCAACGTCTAGAGTCGTTTTATTCTGAAATGTCTTACCGGAAGCAGTACTTCCGGTCCTTCACGACTTGACTCTCTTGACTCTCAGGACTCACTGACGCTTCGTTTTTCTTTTTCTTTTTTTTATTCCCGCACTGTAGATTTTCCTCTGAACACCCTCCGGACTGGACCGAGTCTCTCCATTCTGTCAGTTTAAACAAGATTTCTTTTATTCTGTTAAAGATTTTAAACATTCCCAGCTGTTTCCAGTCGGACCCTGTTTCAGTCCCACGTTATCTTTTTTTTTTTTTGCCTACTTTTTCTCTTCTTCTCCTTCTTCTTCTCCTCCCGGTTGGATTTTACTAAGGGCGTGTTTGGGGCGATCTGTACCGGGAGTTTCATCTCCTGTACTTGTGCGACTCTGAGGAATGACAGCGACGGGAAAGGAACTGAGATCCGCCTAGAATGGAAACGATGGATTATAAGGAGCTCGGACATCATTTGGAGGAGAAGCTGACACTAACAGACAAATGTGAGTAATCTGTTACACTCAACAGCCTTAGAAAAAATAGAAAAATAAAAAAATATAGGTCATTTAAACGTTTGCAGGAGAATTAAGGTGACATCAGGAGGTTCCTAACAATAGTGTTATTTCCCTTAATCTTTATTTTATTTATTTATTATTATCCCACCAGTCATAATGAAAGTGTCTTCTTACAGCAGCCTTGTTTGTGAAATGCGCCTTTACAGTCAACAGCTGCAGCAGCAATCAGAAAAAAAAAACCCGTATAAAATTCAAGGTTCAATTATCCTTTTTCTTGTTAAAAACCTGGCAACCTGCTGTGATTCCTCCACCACACCAGTCAGCGGGTTGCCTCACCAGCAGCACAGATCCTGGAATTGCTGCACTGAAGCTGCTGGGCTCCATTACCAAACACGTCAGTGGTGCACAGAGGAGAAAAAAAAACAAAAACACGGCCCACATAGCCAAGCAGTCGACACACCACGCATACAACCATCCTGTAGATACATGCAGGAAAAAAATCTTTATTTTTATCTCCCTCTGCTGTTGGGGGGAGTCGGCGTCTTGCTCAAGGGCACTTCAGCCGGCTGATGCAGAGCTCCAAACATCTGCATCTCAGCCTCTTCGTAGCTGCTCCACTAGTCCAGATGTGAGTCAGTGAAATATTGATGTTTATGCACAAATAAGCTGATATAAGTGAGTCTCACATCCTCTAATGATTTATATGAATCACTGTCAACACAATATGTTTTTTGAGGATGTCTGAAGATCTGATTCTGCAAGTAATTCCTTTATTTCTTGTCTTATTTTCCCTCTGGATGCACAGTTAATTGAAATATTAAAGAAAAATGGCTCTTCTTCCTGCTAAAGGTAAAAATATGTGACCAAAACAGCGTCGTAATGAAGTGCCGTGGTGCTGCAGGGACGTCCTGGCCTACGAATCCAGTTCTCCACATGTGAGAAGACGCGTTTGTTTGATGCACAGACACAAACAGACGTTACATCATCGTGATTTCAATCATTATGTACAGCGAATATTAAAACGATGATGCAAAAATTGGTAATTCCCATACAATCGCAATATGATTGAATTAATTTGACCGTATCTGCAGCTCTGCTCTGAGGATCTGATTTCTTCTCTCTGGATCTTGTTCATGTGAACTTGAGTTACGACTGCACAGTAAACTGAAGTATAATCAGACAGAAGAAGCTGCAATCTTTTCTCTTTTTTAGAGGGTGAAATGTTGCCAGAGCAGCATCACAGTGTAGTACCACAGTGCTGC
The DNA here is from genome assembly GCA_903131615.1 of Diplodus sargus. Taxonomy (NCBI): domain Eukaryota; kingdom Metazoa; phylum Chordata; class Actinopteri; order Spariformes; family Sparidae; genus Diplodus; species Diplodus sargus. Next base: position 571,880 of record CAEMYA010001845.1, on the reverse strand, counting down.
AGAGGTGCAGTGAACGTCACATCATCAAACCTCTCGTGAAGCGTCTTCTTCACCGTATCGTGGTGCCTTCACTTGTGCTGTCTCGAATGCACGACGCCATTGTGAAAAAAAACACATCATAAATACGACCACGTTATTAAAGCAGAAGGCGTTTCTGCATCACACACACACACACACACCTCCTCTTGACCTGTGTGCTGGTAGAAGGTGACTTTCTTCCCTCCCCCTCCTGTTTCCACACGATGTGGAGAGCATCGGATGGAGGGAGAAACGTCTGCTGCAGCTTTTTATCACCGCAAAGGCAGGCAGGCCGTCATGGTGCTCGCTCGCTTGCTCGCTGCATGTGTGGGAGTCTGTACGAACACCGACTGCTGATAGAAGAAGAGAATAGAAACAACAGCCTGACGGATGTTGGACCTCTGAGGCCGACTGACATCGGTGTCTAGATAACGATATATCGGTTTTTATCGTTTTACAGTCTTGACATGAATCCATCTGTCATTACTGGCACATTTATATCATCTGCTGCTGAATCTTGCTACTTGGATGAACCTCAATCCATCTTCCTGTTTTCTGTTGAACTCTTATGTGCTATTCGTGAGGTTTATCTGTGTCGGAAAGGAAAACAAGCTAAGAAAATGGTTAAAAGATGTTGTTGGTGGACACGTGAAGAATAGACGGCGTCGCAAAAGACCCTTATGTTTGTTTAAAGGTAGTATTACGACGTAAAGTGACGTTATTTAGACGTCACGGTCCTCACCGACACGTCATAATGTTTATAGTTACGTGTAACGTTAGCGAGATGCTACCTAACAAGCTAGCTAACGTGTAACGGTAATGTCAGACCTCCAGTGTTAGCGAGGTTCGCTTCCTCCGCAGATTGGAAAAGACGGCTTGAATTATTGTTGACCATGACGACTCAGCCTCAATTTTGCGCTGCTTTGTCGTGTTCATGAAACTTAACATCGTGAATTTATCCTTCCTTTCGCGTACTGTAGTCCCAAAAATTGTCCAATAAACACAGCAGCACCAAGATAAACACAGGTGGCGCCGCCATGTTTCTTATTGTCAAGCAAGAAAAAGATCACAAAAATGAGAAATTATCTTAATCGTATCAGTATCAGCTATAAGAAGTGGGTCGTTATAGATTACAGTATTGTTGCACTCCTGTTTTTGCTTAAATTGTGATGCTTCTGTCCACTTGAAGCTGTCTTTATGCGCCTGAAATGCAGTTTTAATCATCAGACTTCAACAATCAACAAGTTCATAAAGTTAAACTCAGGCATCAATAAGCGATCTAAGGTGAAAAACGTCATGTTTTGGTTTGCGGGCCGTTCGCAGACAGCTCCAGTCTGCAGCAGAGTGATCAACATGTGATGTTACCGGGGAATGCTAGACGCCGAGAAGGGAGAAAAAAAGAAAAAAGGGCCGGGGCGTTAGATAAACAGAGGCATTCTTTCTCTGTGACGCCTCTCTGAGAGATGTGAGTCTCGTTCTTGTTAAAAATAAAGGCAGGCAGACGGACGGAAGAGAAAAAGAAAAAGCCAAGGAGGGATTGTTTGGTGTTTTGCAGCCTGCAGCGCCGTCAGAGGGGTCGTAATCCCGTATCAGAGTGATTTAATCATGTCTGAGGGCAGCAGACCTTTGGTTTAGCCCTAATGCATGCAGGCCATTTAAACCCCTGACACCCTCCTCCACTCATACACAAACACACACTTGACTTTATCTCCTATCACCCCCTCACGCCAACTGTAACCAGCCAACCAGTGACATTACGCCATCAGTCTGCCTGCTTCTTCTCTGCCTGCTGATGTGTCGGAAAGAGTTTTTTTCTTCGAGGAAACGCAGCGAGCAGCTTCCTCTTTCTTTACTCTCTCTCGGCGAGCGCTGGAGTCGAACCAAGCCTCTCCAAGACATGACATGTTCAAAGACTCGACTGTTTTGCGGCTCACAATAGGAGTGGCACCACGCTGGAACAATTCACCTTTTGTGTGACGCCGACAGGGAAAAAACTCCCTGCACTCGTTTGTAAAGGGGGTTTTAAATTGTACGCAGCTCTTCTTCGTTCAAGTCCGATTCTGGAGTTAAACGCTCCTCTGTGGAAGCAAATCATGAGACGTGGACTCCCCCTTTTCGTGCCGGCGAGCTTCCCAGTCATGCTGACGTTATGTTCTTGGCACACATCCAACATCTCAGACAAGGCTGGAAACGGGAGTTCTGGCCTAGAAAACTTCTTCAAACCGGCTTTTGATTTGTCACTATCATAAGTCTTCCTCCGCCGTTGAACTCAGAGGAGACGTAACTCTAAATCTGTCCTACAAACAGAGTTACTCTCCATGAATAAAATGTTGATGAGCTGTTTCTTTATCAGCCTTTCCAAAAACCACAAACACTAAAGCAAAAACTCTTAGCAATGAAGTCAACAGTCTGCTGTAATGAAAGCTGCTGACGTTAGCGTGTCTTGCTAACTAGCTTACTAGCTACCAAATAAAGACATGAAACCAAAGTCTTTTAGCACCACAACCCCCGCAAAATGATTTTCTTCACTTTAACAGTTTAAATCTGGTAGTTAAGCCACACAGTTAAAACATTTTATCCCCACTCACGTTAACCAGATCTGCACCACGTAGAAGATCTGGGTATTTTCGTACTGTTTCCAAAGCTGTAACCAGATTTTAAATGTTACATGCATGAGTGAAACACTTTATACTACCTTATTTTGCGAGGTTAGGATAGCGAAATAAAAAGCAAATCCACTGACAACAATGAATCCTTTGTGGGAGCCTTTCGTGGATGCTAGGATACAAGCTATGTCAGCATTTAAGCTAACTTTAGCAGCTCAGTCTTTCTTTTTTGTTGGATTTGACGACGTTTGCCCTCCAGTAACCTCAGCCAGTGTTCGAGGTTTATGTTTGCTAGTCACACTTTTTAGTCAATAACATCATTTAGCTCTTTCTCTTGTACCCACACATTTATTTCAAATACAAACAATCGAGTATGTTTTACCTTTTGTTTGTCGTTGTAGCCGAATTAGCCTAAGCGAAGCAGCCAAACATGCACAAGCAGCTTTACATTAGTCGTTCAAGGGCTTTTAAAATAATTTTGCATGATTCTCTGTTGAAAGCAAGTCAGCTGGAAACATTTAACTCAGCCAGAGAATGTAGTTAGGTAGTTAGCTTAATTAGCTAGCTAACTACTACACAGCTTATATAGCGTAATCGGCTAGCAACAGTTGTCTTTTCTTTTTGCGCAACAAAATCATCGATCTGGACCTCCAGAAATTAGATCCCTTCTTTTATCTACCTCTTTCTGGATTGAAGGAAGTATTATTTAAAGAATTTCAACTGAATTGAAAAGGTAAATGTTGCCTATATCATCAAAAATGTATATGTGCGGCGTGACGATGGGAAGCTTCAGAGGGGGAGCAACAGTAAGGAGAGTTGTTGAGTAGTTTTGAATACTGTCTCTGTTTGCTTCTGAAGGCCAAACTCAAACTCAGAAAGCTAAAAGACAGAGCTGCTCTCAGCTGCTTCGGTCAGACGGGGCTCAAGTTCTCACAGCTCTGCCAGCTGGGTCTCGAATGCGGCCCGGGGGGGCTCGAATGCTCGCACATGGCGGGGTGGGAGAGCAGAGCGCCTTCGCCGGGATTGCAGGGTGTGGACGGGGATCGGCTGGAATGACTCTGCGAAAAAAACTGGATGGGGAGTCGAGGCTTGAGGCGGGTTGTTGTGGTCTGAGTGGATCCTTGAAGAAGAAGAAGGGAGGAGGAGGAGGAGGAGGAGGAGGAGGAGGAGCAGACCGGGGCGCCTCTCCCCCCACACACACTCTCCACGTCAGCGATCTCTGTGACCAGATGCTATAAATCAGAGCCGTGACGCCGGCCGCTCGCACAGGATCAGAGAGGAAATGCTCCGTTCTGCAGCGGAGTGAAGGAGAAGGAGGAAAAGGATGAAACTTCCTGAGAGCTTGTGCTCACATTAGTCACGTTTCCCTCTTCGTATCCGGCATTCAGAAAGAAAAAATAGGCAGAAGTCATGAATAAGGAGACACTGATATTAATAATCCTGTTTGCAGCGTAATCCTGTTAGGTAACGGTGTGAGGCAGAGGGGAGTCAAACAGGGAGCCGTCATATCACATTTTATACTTTACAGTTGTCGTAGTAACACCTACACATCTGGGACACTTTCAGAGCTGATGAGGAGGTTCTGACCTCGTTCTGTGTCTGCAAAAACACTTTCAGACGGTCAGATTGCGTCAAATTATGTCTGCAGGTGATACATCCCTCCGATCTATTGATTGATTGATCTATTTATAATGAATTTCTTCAGGTTTTTGACTGAGATGTCACATTGGATAAACGTTTGTCTCTATTTAATGATGGCCAACTATTATTACTATCCGATTATAAACCCAGTCGTTGCAGCTCTGAAAAAGATTTCAGTCCCGATGAGACGGATTTGATTCTTGACGCTGACACACACACAGTGCAGTCGGTACCAGAAGAGTTCTGAGGTCCGACCTCCAGCTCTGAACCGTCACATTAGTTCTCTGCTGCTCTGCACTCGACCGTAATATCAATATTTCAGCTGCAGATTCACTTTGATGTACACAGAATACAGTATTGATTGTGTCCGCGGGGCCTTTCTCCAGCTTGCCCAGAGGCAAACATCCTGCAGCTCGCTCCCATTTTACTTCCTCGGGCGTTGGCTGCCTATTAAAGATTAATTGATCGACATTAATTCAGTTGAATTCATCAAAAGTGTTAAATAGGAGCTTCTTCAGAGGCGCCCTCACTTTAAAGTCTTCCTTTGAAAGAGATAAAAACGTCTCATTTCAGGAAACTCCTCCACATCACAGCGAGGTTCTCTTTGAATTCCTTGTTTTTGGTTCCTGTCCTGTACTTGTCCGTCAATTACCCATACTGCCTTGCAGTAGGTACTGGATGTTTTTGTTGATGTCTTCCTCCGTCCCCGGGGGAATCACTAACAGATGCGTCCCCCCCTCCTCGTCCTCCCGCTTTGAAGTGTGTGTGTGTGCACAGTCGCACACAGACGTCACTCAGCACACAGCGTCTCGGTCACGGGACCCTCACGCTCTAATATTAGAGCGCAGATGACGGCTGATACGAATGACAGACCGCAAAACCGCATTTCATCTTGAAGACAGGACAACAAAACATATGATAAAATCTACGTCACGTATGATTCTGGACTTGAAGCAGGTCCGCCGTCAGGTGGTGAACGGGTGTTTTCTGCTCTCCAGACGGCTGTTTTTGAATCAGTTAAAAATGCGGCGTCTCCTGCTGCACCGGTCGATTGATCACCTCTGCAGTCTGCCGTGATGACGCCACTCTGCCTCTTCCCTCACACACACACACACACACACACACGAGCAGTGGCGACTCTGCTGGAAGCTCATTGTGCCCTTTTATGCTCCGAAATCATCCTTGAAAAGCTTTTTTTCTTCAGGATGAAAGACGAAGGCCGGGCTGCGTTTTTTTGGCTGCAGCCCGGTCAGGTTCAGCTTCTCGTCTGGAGGGCTTTGTGTTGACGCTACATACCTTCCTGGTTGCCAGATTTGGATGTTTTTTGATTGAACGGCTGATGCTTTTTAAAGGCAAAACACAGCAGAGTTCATGCTGTAGTGAAAACAGAACAGAAACCTTCATGTAATTCATCAAATGAAGAACTGGATCAATCTGCTGCACGTTTAATATTTCATGCTTTTCCTCATGAATGAGAAAAGTCAAGACGTCAATACTGGATTTGAAAAATGCATTAAAAATTAAAACTGTTCCCCAAAACATGAAGACAGACGACTATATGGTTACTCAGGGTATTTACAAATAGCAATGTGTGTTTATAATAAATGCCTTAAGACTTAAGTCATATTAGCACAATGACATTTTTGATTAATAACCATCAGTAATGTGAATGTAAGGACTAATTGGGTAACTCAACACTTTCCTGTAAAACCAGGAGAAGACTTATGTCATATCAGGATATAACAATATCCAAAAGCCAGGATACAATAACAATAACAATATGATATTAATAAACTGTTCAGTCCTTCATAGACATTCAGCAGAATCTCGTGAAGGTAATTCATTTCTCCAGCTTGATGTGTTGCTGTGTGCAGGCTGAACCTCGCAGCACTGAAATCAGACCTCAGCTCAGATTAAACTCGGCCCGTCATCGCACCTCTGCCGCTGCCAGGTCAACGTGAGTCAGCCAGACGCAGTTATGCCCCACTTTACGAGTCCAAAACAAGAGTGTGGCAGGGCAGCTGAGGTTCTTCATACACTTGATTCTGATGTTTGTGTTGGAGATCTCCATCACAAAAAATAAACAAGCTTATTAGCCGAAACCGTCGTGGGAAGAGGAGTGCACTCGGTGTTCTTGGCCAGGTCTCTCTCCAAAACTAGTTAAATAAAGGAAAAGAGAAGACTGTCTGTAATTTAGCGTAAGTGGTCAGTTTCTGAGGGAGTCTGGTGGTCTGCGGGTAAGAGAGAAATAAACAAGCTGCAGAGAGACTCATTGTTACTTTGGATCACGGTTTGATAATTTCTTTTCTGTCTTTTGTTTCACAAGTCTCCGTGTTATGTAACCGTTTGTTTCTTTGACATTATCCCCACTTTTATTTAGACATTTCTGCTTCAGTGGTGCTGAGATGATGCCTAAGTTTCAGCAGTAATTTAAAACAGTGTCAATATTTTATGATGCCTTTAAAATATAGACAAAGTCCAAAAATCACAAACGTTATATATACAACTCATATCACGTATTTTCTGCTTCCAAACGACCAAAAACTTGGACTGATCCGAACACAAGATGCTGGTTTTTAACGCTGAACTGGCAAGATTCTCGTTTCTCTCAACCCTCAACTCTGTCTCCGAATTCAGGGCAGGAGCAGGAAAGGCAACTAAAAGTATTTTAAAGACGTTCCAATGAGAGTGTACGCGTCTGAAGATAAAAGCTAAAACAGATTCGGTCAGGACGACGAGCGGCAGGCAACAGGATGTTACTCCACTCGCAAACAGGATAGATCTCCAGAGGAGCTTTTAACCACAGAGAAGTGGGTTACCCAGTCACACAGACATAAAACAGAGCCAGCCATGAATCATACATGGATCATCTATTATTCACTTTTTCCTCTTTCCTGTCTTCATCGGCTCGGCGTTGATACTGAGAAATCGAGGTCAAAGGTGAGGCGGCGAGAACAGAGCGGAGAGTTTTGAAACCACCTTTTTAAACGGCAGGTGAAGAGAAAAGACGGAGAGAAAATAGCTCAGGCGGTGTTTTGTTGTGACTGAAGCCGTAGTCATGGAGTTTCACTTCCTCGGCCGTGACATCATCATGAAGTCATCCCCATGATATAGCAACGGCGAGCGAAGCCACATGATGTAAATAAACACAGGTTACCACAGGGTAGGTTGAAGCTGAGGTGGTAGCGCTCCGTTAACGGTCTGTAACGCGCTCTGCGAGGCTGCGCGGAACAAGCTTGAACTGCTGATGTGGCCAAAACAGAAGTGTGGCGACCGCTTTAAGGAATAAAAGATAAATTTAGCAACAAAAAACGAAAGCTGGCATCCGGTGTGTGTGGTCGGATTTGTCATCTTGTTCATTATTTAGGCAGATGAGTTCCTGGTTTGAATCCAGATGTTGTTCGGTTTAGAGGATTCTATTAAAGCTGCATTAATCAATATCTTTTATATATTACGTCACAGTTCAAATGACCTTTTTCAGCCTCTACTCATGCAGATCATGGTAGATGTATTTTATTTTTTAAGGTTTCTGCAGCCACTCACACACAATGGTGGTGAAACTAATCATATTAATACATCACTTTAAATATGTAAAGTAAATTATTCTTCTTTCTTCTTTCTAATAGATTGTTTTTTGGGATATAATTCTTTTTCAAACATCTGTTTTTTATTCCATCACGTTGTTTTTTCTCAAAATCAAGTTTGATGTCAAATTTGATTTCATAATCTAACTTTTCACGACAGTCGTGTTGTCGCCTCCCTCTCACCGCTCAGCCGATCACATACCACTTCCTCTTTTAAGCTAGCAAGTTTAGCTACCAAATTTAGCCAGGTAACCGGTGACTAGCTTGAGCAACAATGCTAATGTTGTTTGTAAATAAATACGATACACAGACCTGTTAACTACACTTCTGTAGCTTTTAAGCCGTCGCTTAGCAATGCTGCTCTTGCTTGCGTTTATTTATTCGTGTTTATGTACCCTAAAGTTAGCTGTAACCGTTAGCATGTCCAGCTAACTAGCCTAGCACTGAGAGTTGCTTCTGAACTACAATGTGTTTCTTTTTAAATACCTTTTTTTGCTTTACTCGATTGCACGCTATGTCAAATTTTATTTCATGATATTAGTTGTCATGACGAAGCTAGCAAGTTCAGCAACTACAGCTAGATTTAGCCAGTTAGCTACTTATGCTAACTCGCTACAGCGGATCAAATCAGCTTTTCAGATGATGAACTCCTCGTCCATCAGCTAGATAACCCTTTTTACAGCGTTCTCACTTAAAACAAGTCATCTGAGAGCATTAAGAAATCATCTGAACACGGAGCTCTTCAACCAGCTCACTCGTAGCATGAGATGACTAAGCACTGAGTGGAAATCTTGACGTGACGTGGCCTCGTGAACAATCATCTCTTGACTTTTAGACAAACCTGCACATTCAGCGATCCAAAGAGAACAGCTGACACACGCAGTCATTCTGAGGCTACGCGGTCTGTAATTGAATCCCTGCGGTTTCTCTTCCCTCATCATCACAGAGAAGCCACATTTCTTCTCCTGTGACGGTGATTAGTAGCCGTTGCGTGTTGTTGTTGTTGTTGCTTGTTGCTGAGACCTGGAGCTCATCACAAACACAGCTGCTGGTCCGGTGACCTCTCGCAGCGTGACGGCAGAATCTGAGGAGGATTCAGATGTTCGTGCAGCAGTTGTTCTCGTGAGGCCTGAAGTTTTCTGGTTCCCTCAGAGGCGGTGGTTGGTTGACATTTAGTTTGTGGGCTTTTATTGTATCCTGCACGCTTGAATTTGGACTCGCTGACCTTTTTTTATCTACTCGACTCTCTTGTTTTTTGTCATGAGATGCAGCTGAGAAAGTGGACCATGAGTTTAGTACCACTGACAGCAGACCAGACTGTTTATTTGTCCTTCAGTTGAAGCGTCATTGGTATAAAACGTGAATATTTACCAAGTGATTTCATTTTGTGCACCTTTCCCCCTTCGCTCACTGGTTTTATCAGTCCAAACATCCAAACTAGAGGCCTGTGTTTTGCCTGTTTTTTCTCTCCCAGGAATGTTCTTCCTCTGCTTTCCCTGGGGCGTGGAGACTTCTCGCCCGAGAGCGTTTCCGTTTTTTTTTTCTATTCCTACAGGAAGAGGTTGTGGAGGCGTCCATCAAGGACACGCGTGCTCTTTGACCGCGTGTAAGCAGTCGAACAGCTGGCTGTAAACTTACCAAAATCTCTTATTTTTGGAATATCGCAAATTCCTGGAGTCACTTAATCTTGAGTAGAACCAATAAGACGTTTCGGGTGTTTTAATCTCCCCTTTTTTTTTGGACAGTTTCAGTCCTTCTGTTCCTCGGCACATGCAGGCAGAGAACGTACAGAAGACACCCGTCCGCTGTATAAACATGTGCACGGGCAATGTGGATGCCAGGGATTCCTGAGGCCGGCCTGACCCAGATCCAACATGTCCCACTCATCACAAAGACACACACACACACACACACACACACACACATACCCACATACTGTAGTTCACATAGTGGCGCTCTCATGCACATAACTCCGAACAATAGAGGCTGACCTGCTTCACACAACATGCTCTGCTCCCCTCCACCTTCAGAAAAAGACTAAAGAGTAAAGAGATGCTGCGCTTTTTATATGTATATATTATAAATAAGCATATTCTGAGGTAGATGTATGAAATGTACTAATAAATTAAAGCAAAGGACCTCCAGAATATACATGAATATCACCACCAGTGGATGAGAAAGAGTTTGATGTCATTTGATTGTTGATGAAGTTGATATTGAAGGTTCAGCTTACGCTCGTTGACACACTGTGTATAAGGTCGACAAAATAATTCACGAAAGGTTCCCGACAACTTTGACGTTGATAACGCAGACATGTCGTACTTGAAACAATGATGGTGTCACCAGTTTCGACGCAGTTGTCATTTGTTCACGCCCGGCGCCGTGTTTTGTAAATGGGTCATTAGCGATCTTGAGTCAGCAGAAAGTGACGGCGCCGTAGACCGACGAGGTCCTGGAGCAGCTGGTTCTTAAAGGGAATGATGGATGACACACTGATTGGTTTAATTCGTGATACACCCAAAACACACCCTCGACTAATGAGGAGTCTAAATACATCTGCTTTGTGCCTAACGAGCAGAAGCGAGTCGGACACGCCCTCGACGCACTCGTGCCGCGAGCTTCAGACCATCAGATCGTTCAAACAGCGTCCAGATAAAGAACTCCTGTGTCTGATTTCCCGCCCGGCTCGATCCGCTCTGTGCAGCTTGATGTGACCTCCGACATCAATCGATGAAGTGCGTAGTGTGTCATACATATTTCACCTTGTACTCTGATGTATTTTTGCTTTCACAGCTGTTTCCACATTGTTCACACCGCTGTTTTTTCTGTGAGTTCATCCCCAACCCGCTGCTTTCACACGTGCTCCCAGGAGCCTCTCATTCTGGGAAATGCAGTGTACTCAAACTGAAAGTATAAGCATCCGTAAACCTCCACAGCTGTCTGAGGGAAAACATTGTGAGAGTATCTCAGGGTTAACAGATATTCTTCCTGACCATCGCCGGTGATTTTTCAGCTGTGGTCGAGGTTTAATGTGGCTAAATTTGGCTCCCAGACTGGCAGGTTACCAACTCTGATTGGACGTCCGTCTCTGTTTTATTCTATTATTGGTTAACACAGTTTTCATGCCAGATGGATTCGGGTTTTATCAGCCAATGTGGCCCACGAGCAGGCAAAGTTAAGTGTCTACCTCCCCCCCTTTCCTCTGCCTGTCCAGTAAATCTGGTGCGCCACATGCTGCAGTTTGTGGCGACTGTGCCGTCCCAAGGTGCCTCGACAGAAGCCAGCCCCTTTTATGGCCGACATTCTCAGTATGGTGCTTAACGCTATTTATAAACCCCGGAGTCTGTCACAGTGGCACAGAAACCTGAGATGGCAGCGGAGGGACGAGGAAGGGGGGGAGAGACGGGGGGTGAACATCATGCTGAATTTGTGTTTCTGTGTTAAACGGAGCCTGTCACATGAACGGCTGATCGAGCGCGATAAGACACACTTGTTGACTCACTGAACACACGTCTCTGTAAGCCTGTGTGGACTCGCTTTGTTGTTGCAGGGACACGACTGATAAACATGTCTGTTGATATTAAGGCTGCATGTAACAAAATGTATTATCCCTTATTGTGATTGGCTGGATTTTGCAGCTGAATTTCAACTATAATGACTGTTAGTGTCTTCAAATGATGTAAAAACGTCCATATCCAGGTTTATTACTCTATATTTCGTTATATTTTGGCAGATTACCACCATCAAAAGTAAGCCGAATTAGCTATTAGCCATTCCTGTTTCCAATGCACCCATGAATGTACGGACAGCTATCACTGGATTAACCTAATATGGAAGAAAACTTAAAAATGTGATAATTCTAAGGCAAGTTCTGCAGCTGTGAGACGCTTCTTTTTTCTCTGATTTCCAAGCAGATTTGCGGATGCTTATCGCAATGGACAGTGATTTTGTTTATATCCCCCATAATGCTTTGGGGGATAAAAACAAGAGGTATAATGTTGGCATGGAATCACTAAGCTACATGCTTGTACACGCAGTAAATTATCAGCCTGTATTTCGTTATATTTCGGCAGATTGGCACCATTAAAAGTAAGCCGAATTAGCTATTAGCAGTTCCAGTTTGCAGTGCACCCACAAATGTTCAGACAGACGTCGCTGGATTATCTTGATACTGAAGAAAACTTAAAAACATGATAATTCCAGGGCAAGTTCTGCAGTTGTGAGAATAATCTTAAAACTCGTGGCACAAATTGGCAGTCGGGGTTTAAAGGACATTAATTGCTTCTATCAGCCGTGTGTGTTGATAAGCCCCGTCACATGTTCCCCTGGGGTACCTCCCAGTTTGAAAACCTCTAATCTGGACTAATAAATGTGATAATAATATTTGTTAGAAAATTAAAAGGCCTTTAATGGCAGCTGTGATTAATGAAGCCTTATCAGACACTTTGAAACAGCTGCATTTTATCTTTCTTTTGGATGTTTTTGGACACAGTTCTGTCTCCTTTTTTCACTTTAAGTCAAATTATGCAGCTTTTACTGAACGTGTGGCCGCACACGTCAATTACAAATGCTTGTATATTTACATAGTGCAGTTTAACAGTCGCACATGCGGAAAAATGAGTTATAAAGTCAGCCAGAAATACTTTCAGTGAAGCTGCTGAGTTTTAATCTTTTAAGTCTTAAGGTTTATTTCTTTTCATTTAAGAAGAATTTCTCTCCGTCAGAAGTTCACTCTGTGGTCCAGCCTCGACACGACACCTATCATCGCCGCTGTCTTACAGTACCCGACGTTTAGATGCAGGAAAACACACAACAGACACACCCAGCGCCGTGCTCGCGGTAATAACTAGTTAGAGTCAAACTGAAGAGTCATATGAGGGATCTCGTCGTCTGCCTTTGTTCTGTCGTCTCTTCTGTGCAGTTTATCACAGTTACTCACATGTTAGATACTGATAATAATCAGCAACAAAGATACGGCCCAATAAGCTTCATTTGTTTACCTTCGCCAGCACCATTTCCAGCTTTTTACCTGACATATTCTAGATTTGTTTGCATTTCCTCAGCCTTCAGTTTTCCTTTTTGATTCCTTACTTGCTGTTACGGAGAATTATTCCCTCTCACACAAACGCAGAACTCAATGAGCTTGTCGGCTTTCAGCTGGAGTCTTTGCGTTGCGTTCAAGTGCAGCCGAGCATCTTTATCGTCCTGTTTTTTTTTAATTATGAATATATTTTCTTACGTAAGCGTGGTGACAGTGGCAGTAAAAACATGGCTTGAAATATGCTCGAAGAAGAATGTTAATGTGCCTCTTTTGAACGCGTCCGACTTGTTTTTCTTCCAGCTTCTTTTTTTTCCCCGTTAAATATTTTGAATACCGGGAATTCAGGCGATCCGAATCGTTCCTAATTTGGAGGCCTTGTGTCTCCTCCGGCCACGTACGTAAAAAACTGATCAAATTCGAAAAAGTCAGCCTCGCTCGCTGAACGAGTAATCTCCTCAAGGAAGGAGGAGCACCTCAATCCTCTTTTTGCCCAAATCCTAATCCTTTTTTTCAGCGCCAGGTAGAAAGCGTCCTGTTTGAACACGAGCTCTCGTCTTTTGTTTTTTTTCTCTCAAAACATCAAAACACTCGCGGGGCTCCGGATCACAACCCTGTTGATCCCCCATTAGTATTCTATAGCGCGACCTGTGCATTAAACTCCTTGTTGGAGTACAGCAGGGACGGTTTGGAGAGGAGCCCAGTGTTAATCTGTGATTTATGTGGTTCGGTGAGCGTTTGGACGGGCCTGAGGAGAGCGTCGCGCTCCATCTGCCCGCCGTTGGCTGACCGGAGAGGAGAACTGGCCCGGAGCCGGCTGCCTCTCACCTTCTCTGAGCTCCTGTCTCATTAGTTCTCCGGCTCTTGCTGTCTTTATCTCGCCTCCCTTTTTTTGTCTTTTTAAATCCTCCCTTTTCTCCCCTCTGCTGCACCACTTTTGTCCTCCAGCTCGCCTTTTCCCCCATTAATCTCCCCTCCTCACACGTCCTTGAAGAAGTATACAAACTGTCCCCTGCTTCTTCTTCTTCCTCTTCTTTCTCTTCTTCTTCTTCTCCTCCTCCTCCACGCGTCACTGCAGCTCTGCTCAGTTTGTCACCGACTTCTTCGGTGTGACAACCAGACAGGGGGGATAAAGGGAGGGGAGGGAGACCGGGACGAGCAGCAGCTGAGGAGCTGAACTCGGTATCAGCAGGGCGTGAAGACAAAGTCGGCGCAGGATTAAACAGGATGTGTGCGTTCTGTGGCAGTTTTCTGCTCGTTGTCACGATCCGCGAGGGTCAGAGGTCAGGAAGTCAGGCCTCGTGACCGGATCTGTGTGGATGCTGTTTGACTTACTGAGGCTTCATTATGTAAAACATCCTTTTTCAGTGTAAAGCTGCAACTACTGATGTTTTCATTATTAATTAATCTGTATATTCAAACATTTCTCCACCAAAAACAAGTTGATTTTCGAGTCATGTGGAGCGCGACACAGCCGGTGGAAACTGTTGTATAATGTCCTCTGAACAAGGAGGATCTGGATCTGGTTTTCTAAATCAGGCTCCAGAAAGATGACAGGCTCTTATTTGCACATTATAGAGGACAGAAGCAGCTCCACTTGGTTCCAGCATGAATAATTCTCCAGCATGAAGCTTGTATTTATTTCTTCGGCCCGAGCACTTTGCTCCAGAAGTCCCAGTTCGGAGCACTCAAAGCTGTAATGCTCTTAGTATTTACACATGCGCTTTACAGCAGGAAGTGCGATATCTTGATTCACAATAATGTATAAAACTGCTTTCATTACAATGTCCTGGAAGCTCCACGTGTCGGCTCATAGTCTGAAGTGATTACACACAGTTTTGTGTCGTGACACGTTGATGTTGTAATTGTGTTTTAGCTGGTTGAAGAGACGTGTTAGACATCCAGGTGTTAATTTTTTATCACAACTTGCAGGCTTTTTTTGCTGTTTGCAAACCGTAACTGACATAAACCTGAAATAACAACAAATCAAGTTGCATTATGGGAAGTATAGGCTACAGTGTTTTAGACTTCTGGATCTTCTCAGCGAAGTGTATATGACGTCTGTGCCGCACGATCACGTTGTAAAGGAAGAAATCTGTCCAATATATCAAAAAAGGACTCTTGTCTTATTTTTTCCAACTAACTCAAACCTCACAAAAGCTAAAAAGTTGTGACAGCAGCTGCAAGTTTCCTCCCACACAAACTGACTGAAACATGATTGGGTGTCTAAATAATAAGACGGACTTTATGATTTGCCTGAAAAGCGGATTTTGGATTAAAACTTTGGTTTTCTTACATCTTGTCTCTCAAAACTAAACTCAAGCAATCATTTGAATTGTGTGGTCAACTTGTCTCGCAGCGTAACAACTTCCAGCAACGTGCTGATATTAATTTCACAACCACTTTTTGCAGAAACATTTTACGTAACTTTGATTATTTCTCGGCTCGAGGATCCTTGAGTACTTTGAGCCTCACAGTGAAGTCGAGGGATTTACACATCAGTTAAAGTGGCTCGATGGGAGCAATTAAGACAATTATCAGTAATTCTCCCCATGATAATCACTGTGTAAGCATTCGTCTTTTTAAGATCTCCAGTGTTTTCCTCTTCCCCTTCAGGAAAATCCGATGCGTGTCTCCTCTGTTGTACTTTTGCACTCTGAGTGTGTCGCTCTGGCTGCTCTCCTGATTCCTGTTCTGAGATTTGTCCCGGCTGATTGTGTCTCACCTGCTGCTGGTGTGTTTGACGCTGTCGACGGGAGGCTTTTACAAACCTTCAGGGAGCGTCGCGCCTTTTGCTGCGGATCGCCTGATGTGTGTGAACTGCGTGTTAAAGGGATGTTGGTTGTTTTCTAATGAGTCGTGGGTGTCGTGCTAATTAAGTCGCAAAGGATGTACGAAGGGAAAGTGACGAGCGTTTAGCGGAAGGCTGCGCGCTAATGCGGAACGACACGACACCAAGACGTCGCGTTTAAGACTCAAAGCATCAGTGGCAGCACAAAGTCGACGAGGCGCGTTGAATAATCAGGTGTGAATTCCATCTTGTCATTAATCAGTTTGATTTGATTTCCTGTCTTCCAGCTCTGCCCCTGCAGACGGCGCCTCAGCCCATCCAGAATGGGGACAAGTGTTCGGGGAAGGACCCTCTGACTTCAGACGACTCAGCCTTCATAGACCTCTCTCCTAAAACAGACTCCAGCCCCGAGACGGAGACCCCCACCAAGACAGATGCCTCCTCCAAGACAGACGTCAGGCCATCCACCCCGGGCACCAGCAGCAGCCCTCAGCCCAAGAAAGGTGAAGCGAGTTTATTGCTCGTTACCTGTCGTATCAGGAGAAAAAGGCAATAAATCACATGAGAATTTAAAGGTTGTCGTAAGTCAGATTTACATGTCATGTCTTTTGCAGGTTTAGATTCTTTAAATATATGCGAAAACAACTCACGAGGCACAAAGACCATATTCAGAAACTGTGCCTTGAAACATTGCCATGGTAACGCCGCACTTGTCAGTCACTACGTACGCCGGCTGATGTGGCAGTCCAACTCAGAAACAACAGGGATGGCGATCCATCATCCCGCCCTCCGAACAATCAGCTGTCAAGTCGCAGAGCAGACTCAGCCGCTCTGACTCGTCTCCCTGACTCGGGGTTCGGACGTATTCGTGTGGCAAAACAAAGCGGCTCCTCAGTCCGATATGAGCGGCCAGAGCGTTTTAGAAATTTGATTTGAATCACAGTCAAATTACCTCTGAATGCGTCTATGATCCGATTTGCAAAATATCTCATTGGATCAAATCAAATCAAATCAAAATCAGTCACATTATCTCAGTGGGCTTTACAGTCTGATATCCTCGCGTCCTCCATTTCGGTATTTTTGTTGCTGCTCAGACTTCCAAAAATCAATCAAGTGGATTCAACCTGAACCTGCCGCAGAATGGATTTGGTCTGGCGGTCGAGAGCCAGAGCGTAAAAGCCTCCACTCTTCAGGTTCTGGGGCCTGGCTGCAGAAACTTGTTCTCATTTAGCTGCAGAAAGCATCAGTGATCAGATCACATGGATGCTGTGTGATGAAGGCCCGGCTAACAAACTGTTCCCGCTGATCCAAGAGCTGTTGGATGGTTTCGGGATCAGGGCTGTGTGTAGTCCAGTCAAGTTCATCCACACCAAACTGGGAAAACCAGCTACACTGTGATTATTTATTTACATTTACATTTAGGACATTTAGCGGACGCTTTTGTCCGACTCATACATTCATTCACACACTGATGGTGGTGGCGGCCAAAAGAGGAGCAGTTTGGGGTTCAGTATCTTGCCCGAGGACACTTTGACATGCAGACCAGGGGAATCGAACCGAAGCGCCAGCTCTGCCCCCTGAGCAGTATATCATATAGGTCATGTACACAGAGACTAAACTTTTGCTCTGATGGAAGCCTCTGAAACTCAAACATAAAGGATGTTGAGAGATGTGGAGATCATCACAGAGTAATCTCACAACGCTGCCTGTTCTTGTTTTTAAGACCAAAGCAGCCGAACAAGCCGAGAAAGACAGACTCAGTGAAAAAGATCAATGCTTAAGATTTCTCCGCTGCAGTTTTTGTTGATCTTTGAAACAATATGCGACTCTCTGGGCGTATAAATAAATAAAGAATGATACATGAGAGCGACTGAGCCGCGTTTGATGAGCAGGCAGACGACAGAGCTGCTGTGATCAGATCGGATGGTTCCAGGTATAAGAAGGTAATTAAGGCAGAGCGAAGCTGGCGGGAGATACTGAATGAAAACCAGCCAGACACAATGCAAGGTCACAACTGCCACGGTGGAGAATAAACACCAAACACGTGAAGCCTTTTCCCCACTGATCGAAATTGGAAATCGAAGAAAATGCTGCAATTTTCCCCTTTTTTCTGCTACAAACTGGTTCATTTACTGTCCTGTTTAATAGCTGATGAGGTGTAAAAATGTGGCGTCATCATTTTCTCACGCCGCTGCTGCTGCTGCTGGCTGTGAGACCCTGTCGGGCTGCGAGCTGATCAAAACCTGCCCTGCGTTAATCGCCCAGTCGCTCCGGGCGCCTGAACAGAAAAAAACACTCCGAAAGGTTGTTAAAAGTATGAAAGGAGGCCGCTAACGACGCTGTTTTGATCCTTCGCGTTTCATGTCTGACCTCGATTCAAAGACGCAAACGGCACGTCAAAACATAAAAGCGTTCCGGCGCACTTTCTGTCCTGATGGGAGCTTCGATGTATATCGAGTCGCTCCCGCCACACAGACGGAGGTGGCTCGAAGCCAGATCGCCATTTGCTCTGGGGGAGACAAGGTCGTATAGGGTGGAGGAGGTGGAGGTGGAGGGAGTGATGCATTCAGTGACAGTCTCTGTGGAGCTTTTCTCTTCCCTTCATGGCGTCTGCGTATCAGCCAGACTGAAGTCTACAGCCGCGTGAGAAACTCTCTGAAAGATGGGGAGGGAGGAGAATCAGGTTGCCATGGTGACGGTGCCGAGGTGCCACAGGGGCCTCCGCGATTGGTCGAGAATGCGCGGCATGCATATTGCACGGCGCGGAGGAGACGGGGCTCAGCGGTCACCCCAGGGGTCCCGGTGATCAGCAGCGGCTCCTCCGTCGTGGCTTTTTCTTTTTTCTTTTTCTGAAGGCATTAAAGAGTCACACGGATCCTGGCGGTGCAGCGCTGCGTCGCTCAGAGTGCAGCAGGATTCATTCTCGTCGTCACTGCAGATGAGAGGGGCTGAAAAAAGACATTTTAGCATCGTCAGTGTACGAGAGAGAAAGAGAGGCGGAGCGGCTTTGACCTTGAACCAGAACCTGCAGATCTGTATAAGACTGCGTCTGGGATTTCCTGTGATGAGTCTGTAGGTTTCATATACATTAAAGCTGCTCTTAGTGTTACTATCTTTTAAAATAGTAGCTCCATATTCCCACAGTGTTTTAACAAGTTTTATACCAGCGTCTGGACCATATTAAAGGCTCACCGCAGCCAAAATACACAAAACAATTTATGTTATGATTTGTACAGTTTCCCAAAGTGAAACCAACGCGCTGCAATTAGAGTTTCTCTGTGCGGCAGAATTTGCCAAAAAGGATCCAGTTGCAGGACAGACGACAGGAACAAAAACAAGCTTTAATAACCCTCCATTTTCTGTAATTGCTCGTCCTTATCAGGGTCGCGGGGGGCTGGAGCCAATCATAGCTGACGTCGGTCAACATGGTCAGAAAAAGCCCAGTTTTACTGACATAAAGGCAGGCGACAATAAAACAGGCTGCTGAGAATCGAAGAGCAAAATACTAAACTAATTCTGTGTTCAAGGCGATGTCAGAGGTCTGAATGTCCTAATTTTGGTGAATTAACCTTTAAAAGTTAAACGGCACAATAAAAAATGGGGAATTTATTATAAATCTGACAAAGACTCGTCCCTGCAGCGCCGGATGATCCACAGAAGTTGCCGCTCCACTTCAAACTGTGACATTATTTCAAGACGTCGCTCACAATTTTTAAATACTTTATCAGTGCTGCGACCACAACACATGTGTCGCCTCCTCCTCTTATCTGAGTCTTAGCGGCAGCAGCAGGCGAGCTCAGACGGGATCCCGAGACATTCCCAGGACAGATGGGACATGTAATCCCCCTCCCAGCGTGTTCTGGGTCTGCCTCGGGTCTCCTCGCAGTTGGAGCCGTTCCTAGAAAACCTCCAGAGGGAGAACACTTCCTCATCGGACGCTCCAACCACCTCGACCGACTCAGAGCTCCTCGCCTGAAATCTTCACATCTGAAAACGTCTTTGAGATCTCAGATGTGAAGAAGTTTCTAAGGAGATCATTTGTCAGTTTTGTATTTTCACTTCAAGGCCAACAACATCAGTTATTGCAGGTTTTGAAAGGAAGAATCATCAGATAAACTTTGTATTTTCTTTTCCCCCGACAGATTCGATGACCTCAGAGCAACGACAGAAACTCGCCAAGGAGCGGAGAGAAGAACGGGCCCGATACATCGGTGAGAAGTGAAATGATATCAAACTAACCTCTAAACAAATTAGATGTTCCTGCTGGTGATGCATGACTTTGTTGTAACCAACTTTGATGCATGCAACATCTTCTCTTGTCCTACTGTAAGTATTAACGTTCCTCTGTCACTCAGCTCTGACGTGACTGACGGTTGTTGTCGTCTCTTATCGTTTTTTTCTCCTCGCATGGCTTTCAGAACAGCAAACTCAGCTGCAAGGTAAGGGCTTCACTAAAAAACAAAAAACCCCTTGGCGTCCGCAGCGTCACGCCGTTTGGGAATAATCAAACTTGTGAAACAGCCATTCCTTTTTTTTCTTCCTCCCTCCATCAGTCGATTATGTTTTACATTTACTTTTCTGTCGTCATTCGGGGGGGAAACCCGCTGCGCCGCGCGAACCCTCAATGCTCCGCTCATGTTGTGTTTAAATTTGACTTCATGTTCGTCTACATTCCCACCCAGCGTGAACGTCCCACACCTATAATCATGGTTTGACTTTGTGGCTCCGGAATGAAACTTTCCTCCCTTATGAAAATATCGCGCCGTGCCAGAGACATGAAAGACGATATCTGGAGTTCAAACACGGAGAGTTTTCTACCCTGTTGATGTAGGCCGCGGTGCGAGCAGCCAATCAGAGGGCGGCTCGCCGGGTGTTTTCCTGCAGAGACGTCCCACGGGCGTGAAAAATGAGCCGTCATTAGCGCGAACTGAGACCAGGCCTCTCCGACAGATTAGATTTAATTACTACTTTCATTAGCATCGGTAATGTGGTCACGCAGCAGCGCAGTTAAAGGGGACTTCTGCTGTTTTGTTTTTTTTTCTTCATCGATAACAGTCGAGGTTTCTTCAGCTTCAGTTGCTCCGAGATAAGTTTCCTGCAGCCTGTGATTACATGGTGCCGTGTTTGGGCCATTTTCAAGTGGAGCATGCAATTTGTTTGAAAACAGCACGCTCATAACGGCATGTAGGTCACGAAATATGATGTTAACTGTAGCAAGCAGCGCCTGAAAATATCTGTCGGGCTAAAACGTGTACAAACTTAAAAAACTCATGTATGGAGGAGTTTTTCAGCCTTTCAGTGGTGTCACAGCTTTCATGATGTAGACTTTAAATGTCGGAGTCAGAAGCAGACTCCGACGAAATCTCCTCAGGCTCTCCGCCACGCTGACAGGTCATTTAATGAAAAACTCTGCCGAGCGTCTCCGATGTGTTCTGGTGTCGTTTATCTCCGTAGAGGGACGTCACGGTGCATTCAGGTGCACGTCTTAAACTCTGAAATCTACATCGCTTTGTACATCGAAGGATAGGTGCGCCGACAGGGAGATCGTGGTGCATTCAAGCGCGCCTCGTGAAAAATATACGTGACAGTTGTCAAATCAAAACGTGGATTTGGAGAATCATGACACTCCTGGTATCACACGTGTCTTGTTTGGGCATTCAGGGGCTCCGTAGTTCTGCAGCATTGATTCGCTGTAGCATTGATTAGGGAACTAAAGTAGCTTCTTCCTTCAGGGCAATGGATGATGTCGTGACTTGCAATTTTCAACTACAGCTGGTTTTCACTGAAAAGCTCTGAGGGTAATTTTATAATAAATGGCTGCATTTTGCTAAGAAAGGTCAGATGGAAGTCTAAAACATCCAAGTAAATCCTTAAAAAGAGCAAAACAAAAATTCATCCTTTCTCAAACATGGAAAATGTAGAATTAGTTCTCTCCTGAATAAACAGTAATATATACATGAGGGTCCTGGTCTTTAAAGGTTAATTACAAAACAAATATGATCATTTTTGATGTGTAACAGCAGATGTGCACCGAATATGTTGTGACACGGTAAAACCTCTGCGAGAGTAAGAATGTGAAAAAGCACGCTGACGAGCATTAAACCGACATACTTTTCAATCCCGCTGCACAGAACGCTGACATAATTGGATTTTTTTTCACGAATTGGATTTATGGAGGAATGAAGGAGGCTTTCTTTTTGTCAGCGGGGCTCAGGCTCGTGCGCCTCTTTGGCTCATTAGCGAAAGATGAGCCGCAGAATACCGAACTAAATACAAAACACGCCTTTGCCACACAGCGCCGCTGAGATAAACCCACTAAAAACTTTTTCTTCACGCCATCTAACACACGGATGATGAGGTGATACGTGAACATGCCTCGTCTTTGGTTCGATGCAGCATGTAACCCAAAATATCACCATTCATTCTGCATGTTTTAACATTTTTTTTCGCACTGCTTTTATTGCTGTTGTTGCTACAATGTCGAGGAGCTGAAACTCAGAGAATTTCACCGTTTTTATACTTACATAATGAGATGTTAGAGGAAACAAATCTGAATCTACAGGCTTAATGATGAGAAAAAAATGTAAATCTAAACTATGAAGGAGATAGCGGCACAGCTGCCGTCCAGCGCAAACACGTTTTAATTTAAGAGGATTGATTGCTGTGTAATTGTTCCTCCAAGAAATGAGCCACAGCAGCGATTGTGCAAAGAAAAACTGGCATCTGCTGGAGGCTGCTGTAAAACTCAGCAGGAGACTTCTGCTTATTTACTGTTATCAGGATTAAAGTGTCATGAACACAGTGTCTTCCATCTGCTCCACCCGTGCTGTTTGGATGCCGATGGCTGAGGCTTATCAAGAGTTTAAGTGATTACACAGTGTTGGATGTAAAGTTTGGAGTAAAATAATACATACAAATGCTATATTATGAGATTAGGTGGGTTTTGATAGCTTTAGCTACTTTTAGCAACGTAAGCATCATGGATCAAATTATACCAATGTCGGTCTGTCACTTTATTTACAACCACTGGACAAGTTGCCATGAAATCTGGCACACTGATTCAGGTTCCCCAGAGGATGAATCACACTATTTTAGTAGTTCCCTGTTCCTTGAGGCTTTTATTTTACAGGTAAAATATCTCCAAATCTACAAAATGTATTAGCACCAAATTGTGTCCAAATATGCATGATCCCAAGAGGATGAATCATACAAGTTTAGTAATTACCTGACTCTTCTCCCGCATCAAAGCTTATGTGTATCAAGTTAAATATTTCCACATCTGTAAGAGGTATTGGCAACATTTTCAAATATTCATGATCCACAGAGGATGAATCATACAATTGTATTGATTCCTGACCTTTCTCTTGCATCAAAGCTTTTATTTAACAAGTAAGATATCTTCAATTCTACAGCATGTATTGGAGAAACGTTTTGTACAAATATTCATGATCCCCAGAGGATGAATAATACCATTTTAGTCTATCAAGTGCAATATCATGTCATGTACGAGACGTTTTGAAATGTCTTGACAGCTGTTGTTGATTGCCATGAAATTCGGTGCAAATATTCATGGTCACCAGGCGATGAATCATACAATTGTATTGATTCTCTGACTCTTTTCCAGCATCAAAACTTTTATTTATCAAGTTAATTATCTTGTTATGTACAAAACGTATTGGTGACATTCAGGGTTCCCAGATGATTAATCATGTTGACTTTCGCTTCCTGCTAAATGTGTTTGATAGAAATGTCTCGACAACAATTGCCATGAAATTTGGTACAAATTGTCATGGTCCCCAGAGGATGAATCGTCCAATTTCAGTGATACCCCAAAATCTCCTCTTGCACCAAAGTTTTAACTTATCAATTGAAATAATGCCACATCTACAAAATGTACAGCTGAAAAAATGTGTTACAAATATTCATGATCCCAAGAGGATGACTCATGCAATTTTAGTGCTGGATCTTTCCAAATAAAAGCAGAAAAAAATAACTTGTGAACTGAAGCTTAGCTCTTTATTCATCCTTTGGAACACAGAATTGGCAGAAAAGCTCTCAGACGAACGTGTGATCCTCGGCAGCTTTTTCTAACTTCCTGCTGTCATTTTCATTACTCACTCTTTCTCCGTCTCGCTTCTTTGGCGGAATTTTAACCACTCTCTCTCTCTGTGACGACGACCCCCAGCGGCGAAGAAGGCCCAGTGGCTGGAGAAGGAGGAGAAGGCCCGACGTCTGAGGGAGAGCCAGCTGGAGGACCGCAGGAGGAGGCTGGAGGAACAGAGGCTGAAGGCCGAGAAACGTCGAGCCCTGCTGGAGGAGAAACAGAGACAGAAGCTAGAAAAGAACAAGGTCGGAAAACGCAGAGTTTAACTCCAGATGCAGCAGCTCAAACCCAAAACCAACACAATTTTAAAAGCTTGTTTTCTAAGTATCGACACTGAGTTAATACGGCTGTAATTGATGTTATCACGGCTGCGGGCAAACGTTCAATAGCAAACAGATTTCTTTTACTGCCGGTCAAAGATCTGCGTCCTGCTCTCCAAAATATTTAGCGTTAATTGAAGTCAGGGTGGAAAAATCTGCTCCATGCCAGTATTTATACAAGCCTGATAGCGAAGTGCAGTTTTTTGACCACTGGAAAACTGCCTGTGTAAAAGGATTCAGTCCCATCTTGAGTGTCAGTCATGATGCCAAGCACAGGCATGCCGCCAGTTTTCCAGTAGTCTGAAGTGCAGATTTTTTTTTTGGCTGTAATTGAGTTAACAGATATCGATCACAGCGGTGGTGCTCACCATTTTTTTTTTGCCTATTTTATGGTTTTCTTGTGCGTCCTTGTCACAAGTCACACATGGTGTAATATAGTTAAGTCCTCGACAAACAGAAGATTAATTTGAGTATTTCTTGAGGAAATGATTTGCTTGTTTTGTTGATTGTTACTGTAAATGAAAGGCTCCTTTTTTTATTATATTATACTAAACTGTCAAACAAACTGTTTGCAAACACTGACGTGTGTGTTGACTGCTTGTTTCTCCAGGAGAGATATGAATCAGCCATCAAGAGGTCGACAAAGAAGACGTGGGCGGAGATCCGCCAGCAGAGGTGGTCCTGGGCGGGTGGACTCAACCAGACCTCCCGCAGAGAAAGTGAGTCTCGAAACAAAACAACTAAAAAACCTCCACAAAACTCAATGACATCAATATATATATCATATATCACATCTTTACAGAAACTCAGAGGCTTCAAGTTGAGCGAGGCTGCACAGACCGTGACTCACTGGTCCAACTGATGCAATTCAGGGAAATAGTTGGTGAAGGGTTTCGCTGTCAGAAGGGTGTGGAGACCAGAGGCAGAGAGAGTCATTAAGGATGTTAAACTATTGTAATTCCTCAGCGAATGTCCGACCAATTGTCTCCATTTAAAAGCGATCAAAGAGGCAGAAAGAGACGAAGCAACGAGGCAGCTGTCACGCACACGTTTCATTATCTTAGAAGTGTGAGGTGCGTGTTTCAGAGAGTTGTGAGATAATTTTCACCCCCCTTTTCAGACCGGCCTGTTTGTGGTGGAGGCCGCTTCTGTCGGACCCGTGACGCTGAGGTCAAGACAGGCGTGAAAGATCCCGAGTGTGTGTGAGAGAGTGTGTGATATTCTTTGCAGCAGAAGGAAGCTTTAAGTAAAGTGATGTCTAACTATACCACACCCTTCCCACACTCTCCTCAAAGTTCCTCCCTCCTTTTTCCCGCAAAAAAAAAAACATATTAATCTCCTCCTGAATGTTAAAGGGAAGCTAGTTTGTTCCTCAGAGAAATGGTGAGTCTCCTCCAGATCCAGGCCGAGGGAAGCCTTTATGGGTCCTCAGCCGGGGCCGCCCGCACCCCGGCCGCCTTGTGAACAGTTGTTGTCTGTTGCGTTCTCTCCGGTGCAGGCAGATGCTCGGCCTCCACGGTCAACTTGCCGAGACAGGTGGACCCTGTCATTAACAACAGGCTGTCCAAGTCCTCTGCCACGCTCTGGAACTCCCCCAACAGAAGTAAGGACGACCCGACGTCAGTGTCCACCAGGCTTCCTCCTCCCCTTCCCTTCCTCTTCATCCCCCTGCCCTCCACCTCCTCCTCCTCCCCTAATCTGGTTTTTGGTTTTTCTTCTTTTATTATTATAACTGTCGTTTCTGGTGGCCTGCCTGCCTGCCTGTGCTTGGTGACTGGTCATTTTACCACCTACTCCCTCCTCTTATCACGCTCTCGGTCTCGTATGCATCGTGGTTTTATTTTTTGATTTTCAGTTGGTGGTTGTCATTGATTTGAGTCTCCTTTGCATTTTTGATCAGCCTCCCTCTCACATCGACATCACCGAGCCATAGTTTGTGATATATTTTTTGGTGTTTCATAGGTTTATAAGTTCCCATCTCGTCACAAACACCTTCTTTATTGGTTGTCCCCCTGCACTCTCCTGTCGGTGGTTTGGTGTGCTGGTGGTGGTGTTGGTGGTGGATATAATAGTGTGACTGTTGCAAATGAAAGTAAGAGCAACTAAATGCACTTGCATTGTGTTATGTTTTGTTTTTTATATATCATCTTGTCTAAATAGAGTATTTTTGTAGAGATTAAGCCTCTTTTGTTTGGTTAGTTATGTACATTAACTTATTGCTGCCACCATGACAGTCAATGCTCAGTTTCTTGTTATAACATTAAAGGTTTCTTGTCGTAACACAAATTCTTTTATGTTATAACAAGATATTTTTAATGTTTTACCGACACATTTTCTCCTTATTACCACACACTATTTGAAAACACATCACTTTAGCTGGCTGTATCACAAACTGTCTCGTAATAATACAAAAGCAACAACTGGTTAGAACATTTTCACTTTCTAACATCATAACTTGGTGTGTTGTTAGAAAAAAACAACAGCTTACTACCATGCTAGCTGCATTGGGTGGTGCTAACATTAGCATGCTAGCGTGCGCACAATGTACGGCTGCAACTAAGGATTATCTCTATTATCAATTAATCTGTTTGTTTAGTCTGTAAAATGTCATAAAATTGGGAAAAAATGCTCACCACAACTCTCAAAGGCTAAAGTGACGTCTTCAAATAGCTTCTTTGTATACCAACATTCATAAAGACACTTAATTTACTTCCATTGATGACAAAGCCTGTCCGCTCTGCCTAACAAGCCCAGAGACACTGCAGCTGCGCCAGCCAAAGAGGTCGGTGTGTTTACCGGGGAAACTATGGTTCAAAATCCATTGTACAGTCACCAAGAAAAACACCAGACAACCACAGAACATACACTTAGTTAGCAGCATGCTAGGCTAGTTAATTATTATCTCATTTGTTGTCTGAGTAAGCAGTAAACTCATCAGGTCCCGTTGACCTCCCTCATTTTGGTAATCAAGATGATACAATTTACTGTATAGCGTCCATTTTTTTTCTAGTAGTGAAAATGAGGAAAATGTGTAAAAATAACATCAAAAATACATTTTTATAACACAACAGGAATTTTGTTAAACGAGAAACTTTTAATATTTTAACAAGAAACTGAGCAGATCCTGTTCAGTCACGGTGGCAGCTGCTGTGTTATGATAAATATTTAAATTAACTTGTTGTATCAAACTCATTTCATCTCGACTCCTGAGTTCCCCACATGCACATGAGCAGCACTGTCTTCATCTTCAGATTCGTCGCGCCTCATAACATGTGTCATTACAGATCGTATCACCCACAGTGCAATCAGCAGCTCGGCTCTCGGCCTCCCAGCGGGGAAAAAAGAGAGATTCAGATTTGGAGCTCGATCGTTACTAATACAGATCCTCCGATACTGCGGGAACACGAAAGGACAAATTGGAGCCCGAATCACATTTCTGCAGAGCCAGAGTCGATACCAGAGCTGGTGTTTCGTGGCCTGGGGAGAAAGCTCTGCTCAGTGTACCAGTAACAGTCTGGTGGTGGGGGGAGGGGATGGAGGGGATGGAGGGGTTGTGATGTCAGAGCTTTGACGTTTGTGGACCCAAACATCAATCTACCTCCAGGTGAGCGGTCCGTCAGCAGGCAGCAGCTCGGCTCGGCCTCCTCTTGCCGCATTTGAGAGAGAAGAGGAGGAGGGAAACGACTGTTGCCTGGCAACAGGAGGTAGTCTGGTTATCAGTTAGTCATAAAACATGTCGTTAAAATGATCCGGCCAACGTGCAGCGGAGGTGACTGCATGTGATGTTACATAAGAAATTATATGAGGACTGTTTTGGTTTTTTTTTAGCTGTTTTTACGTAGACGCGTAACAAAACAACGAGACTCGCTCCGCCTCGTGTCGTTACTGGCAGCGCCGTCGTGATTGCACTATTATCATGTGTACGTGTGGTGTGTGTTTATGGGTGTCATGCATACCTTTTTGTGTACATAACACCGCAAAAGAGCATTGAGAAGAAGTCGAGCTGCCGCTAAATGTCTGTGCAGCATGTTGTCAGTGGAGGTTTTTTGTCGTGAGAGGACAGGAAGTTCGCTCAGAGCGGAGCGGCTGTCGTGTTTCGTTGGATGTCACGTTGAGATGGTGTGTTCTGTGTCCATCTGTATGTTTCTGTCGTCCTCTGTTGTGAGTCAAAGGAGCAGAACAAAACCTACATGCACGCAACACTTGGTGATATCAAGCCACCAGCAGTGGAGGAAAAATAATCCAGATGTTTAATTTAAAGGAGTAGTTCAACTGTTTTGGGAAATAGATTTATTCTCTCTGGTGCAAAGAGTTTTGTTATGAGTTTATGT
This sequence comes from Diplodus sargus, assembly GCA_903131615.1. Classification (NCBI taxonomy): domain Eukaryota; kingdom Metazoa; phylum Chordata; class Actinopteri; order Spariformes; family Sparidae; genus Diplodus; species Diplodus sargus. Next base: position 543,447 of record CAEMYA010001845.1, on the reverse strand, counting down.
GGTAATCATGAAGCTAAGGCAGATCAGCTTAGCTTAGAATAAAGACAGAAAACAGTTGGAAACAGCCTTTCTCTGTCTGAGGGGAGCAAAATAATATGTTAAATTTCCAATCTTCTCTATGAGTAAAAAGTTAGAGTCATTGCTTTCCAGGGCGTTACGTGCCGAAAGATTTCCAGGCGTACGGGCGTTTGTGCTAAGCTAAGCTAACTCAAGGAATCACTAAAGCTTTAATCTGTAATCTCACTAGTAACTACAGCTTTTAAATGAATGTAGTGGATTGAAAAGATGCATGTTTAACGCCAAAGTGTCGTGAAATTTAAGAATAACGTAGGATAACATGGAGATAATAGAGTAAGAGTAGATGTACAACTTTCTGCAACTGTCTGCAGGTCTGAAGTTTAAACAGTTTGAAGGAAAAGGCTTCAGTCGTCTTTTATTTAGCTTATTATTTAGATATTTGAGCTTTGTCTTCCTCTGTATGATGATATTCTCTGTGAAGAGACTTCTCTCGTATTTATGTAAAATAGATAAAAGTCATCAACCGTTTCTAGCAAATATCTTCAGGCTGATTTGATTCCTCTCGAATCAAAGATGGCGCCGACCTCTTGACATCGGGGTTTGCTTTATGCTCATGAGAGACTGATGTTTTGGTGTGTGTGTGTGTGTGTGTGTGTG
>CAEMYA010001845.1:527357-542685 GCA_903131615.1 Diplodus sargus | reverse complement strand
TGACACGGGATGGTGTTACAGTCAGGGGAGAGAGAGTGTGAGTGTGTGTGTGTGTGTGTGTGTGTGTGTGTGTTGCTTGTAAAGCAAACAGCACTAATGTCATGCTGGGCCTCTGCACTGCATTGGGTTTGAGTGAGGTCGAGTGAACAGTGAACACTTTGGCTTCTTGTGTGTTGTGTTGTTGAGCGGTAAGTAATGAGGATTAACGTGTGTGTCGCTGTCTAATGTTTGGTGCTGTGTGTGACACGTGGGCTGAGGTTCAGTCATTCATCCTGTCTGACTCTGAGTGTTTGAGAGCGTCTGATGAGCCGACTGGAGTTTGAGTTATACAAAGAAAAAGACGTCCTCGCTGCAGCAATGATCATATTGGACGAGTTCAATGTCACTGGGTGAAACCAAAGAAAGGAACAAAGAGTTTATATCTGATATCAAAGAGCTAACTGGTGATTAACGCCACTTAAAATGGGTCCATCAGGAAAAGATCTGTGATCAGACAGATTTTCAGCAAACCTGCAGGTTCTTCAAGCGTATTCGAGAGAGAGAAAGCGTCACACTCGCTGATAAAGGAAGCAAGTTAAAGGAGAAGTTCGCTCAGAAATGAAAATTCAGTCATTATCTAATCAACACAATGCTGAAGGAAAGTCAGCTGAAGTTCTGTAGACCGCAAGATATTCTCCTAAACAATCGACGCAGATGGAGAATTGTTTGAAATGGCCTCATACGCCCAAAGACTTGAAACATGTCAGATGAGCTGTATGGAGCCATTTTAGGTTTTCTTTCACTTGTATTACATTTTAAAACGAGTCCCTGTCAACTTCAGAGGACTGCTGCAACGTTATTTTGCCATGAAGCTGTGAAGAAAGATTTGTTTAGTTAACTTATCTTTCAGTTATTTCTTCAGTTGGAGCCTGGCAACCGTCCTAAATCAGGAATTTTATCAATAAACAGACACACAACTGATTTCGTTCCATTTATTTTTGTAATTATGTCAAATTTGATGTCGAAATCAGCCGATGAGATTCTTGATGCTTCCAGCGCCTCTGAGAAATGTTTTTTTTTTACAATCAAGTGTGCATTCATGTGCCGCTGGAACGATCTGCGCAGTAAAGTCCTGCGTTTTCCTCATGTCTGTTATTTTGTCAGAAAACTCAAACCCCCGGAGACGCACGCTGCTTCTTTGTTTGTAGAAGGTATCTGGGTTTGTTTGTCTGGATGAATAAACACGAGCCAACAGTGTTTATTTACCTCTGACAAAAGCAAAGGTTTATCTTCTTTTGTACCCTCATAACCTGCTAACAATTCATTAGACTTCATCATCCTACTTTGGGGGAATTAAGTTCTAAGTTTTTATCTTTCCTGCAGCACATGAACGCAGCGTAAAACTCCACTCTGCATCAGACGGCGGCAGTGTGTTCATGGTGTGTTTGTGAGTGAAGTGAGGTTGTGCTGCAGGACTGAATCACCTCCTGCAGTATGTGTGTGTGTGTGTGTGTGTTCACCTGTGCGACAGTGTGCAGGAGATGCGAGGGTTTGTGTGGAGCACCTGTGTTGTACCTGTGTTGTACCTGTGTGCTCTGACAGTAACTGACGGCGCCCTCTTGTGTCAGCCCGCAGCCTGCGCCTCAGCCCGTGGGAGAGCCGGATCGTGGAGCGGCTCATGACGCCGACGCTGTCCTTCTTGGCCCGCAGTCGCAGCGCCGCCACCCTCCTCAACAACAGCGACTCTCGTGAGTGTGAGACACCCGACCCGATCTTTCTACCCAACTTACCCACAATCCTCTTCTCTCTGTGTGGTCACCGTTCTGAATCTTTTATCCCTATGATTCATCTAAAACTCTGTGTTGATGTTTGGTTTGATTGAAATATAGAAGATGACAGCTAACAGTTATTTTGATTTCAATTAATCTGTCAGTTGTTTGTCAGTAAATGTTAAAGAAATAAACATTCCAGTGAGCCAAAAAAACCCAAAAAGTAAATTTCAATTCAATTAAAAAGAAAAAAGAAGCAAATATTTGGCATTTCTGGTTGATAAATAACGTGTTTCAGGTTCATCTTTTCACGTCTCGTCATGTATCTGTGTGTTTATCATGTTGTGTGTAAAACCCTGTGGCGACATTTGGTTTGATTGAAGATAAGGCTGCATTTAACCTTTATCATCAATGTCAAATAATCTGTCAGTTATCTGCTGGATTAATTGATTGAATGTGAAATCAAACAAATGTCGAAGCGAAGTGAAAGCGGCGCACTGAAGTCTGTCGGATCAGACGTCCACTGGGGACCAACTACAACCGTTAAATCCTGGAAAAGTCATTACGTTTTTAATTCTCACCACATTGATTTTGTAATAATCTGGTTTGGTTTTATGATGGCAGGAAAATAAAAAAACACAATACTAAAGCTATAAAAGTCACTAATGGATAACAATAAAAAAGATAATTAACCTGAGATTCTATCAAAACCCAGTAAAATTAGTCGCCCTCTCCGCAGCCGTCACGTCTTCATCTGTCCTCCCGGCGTCTCGCAGCATGTTGCCGCCTCACTGCGAGGCGTGTTGTCATCACTCTGCATGGTGTACGTGTGAGTGCCGGGGGCCCTGACCTCGGCCCTGCTGCCGCTCTCTGCATGTTTATGTGTTACTCAGACTCTCACCACTGCTCCCGTTCAGCCTCCGCGAGCCCGCTGAACGCCAGCTCCCATCACCACCCGCACCAGAGCGCCGAGCGCTGGAGGGTCTCCTCCGCCAGCACGCCGGACATCACCCAGCGCCAGCGCCGACGAAACTCCACACCGGTGAGAACACACGATGACTCTCATACATACAAACACACTGTGAATGTATGATTTTAATGAAGTGACCAGGGTGAACTATTTTGGATGATTTTTTAATCTATAATGTCCCATCAAACCTTCTAAAGGGACAGTTCACCACAAAATCCTAAATACCTATATTTCCTCTTACCTGTGCTCCTGTCTAACCATCTAGATTTCGTGATTTGCAGAGTTTTAGAATAACGGTGTCCTCCTCCGCTGAGCTGTTATGTTTGCTAGCTTTGTTAGCTCACTCAGGAACTCTCTTGTCCAAGAGTAGATGCACGTTTCCTTCTGTGTGGCGATACGACTGATGAGTGTAGTAGAAAGAAAATGAAAGAAAAACAACACGGTCTGTGGATCTTGAGTAACATGATCATGATATCTCAAAAAAGAGACATTGCTGTTGAGGTTTTCAAATGTTTTTTGGCAGACATATATCTATGGCGCGTTACTATGGACACCCAATGTGGTTGCATTACTATATGGCCATTTATGAGATGTAGTTTCCCCAGTAAACACACCGACCTCTTCGTCCTCCTTCCTGGTCTTCTGCTGCTCCACTCGGGGTCACTCGTCCTCCAGAGCAGCTCTTTGCTGCCAGAGTGTCTCTGGGCTCACCAGGCAGAGCGGACAGGCCGGGTGTCTGCAGTCTTTCCAGGCGCCTAAGCATGAACTTCGCCGTTTTTCTCGCCCTCTCCCGTTGAAAGACTTGTGCAATGACGACAAAGCTGTCGAGGCTTTTATCGTGCAAAAAAGACAGATGCAAAAACCAGTTTAGAGGCAGAGTGCGGGTCCTGCAGGAGAACCACTTGGATCTTTAACAGCTCCTCCTGATCTCCAAAACTCAGCAAGTCACACAAAAATAACCATGATGGATTAAAGCACTAGCTTATGTGGGTGTCCGATTTAAACCTAAACCTAAAGCTCTAAACCCTCTGATCAAATGTGTATGAACAGCAGATTAAATGATTATGTGTAACGTTAAGGTGTCTGTGGAGCTTTTTAGCCTTTTCCAGCTCGTTGTCGTGGCTTCACTTTTACTCTTTTGTCCTACTCTCGCTGCTCCTATCCTATAACTTCCACCCTGCCCAACACCAAACAGAAGACAGACACAGTTAGCCTCCAGCTTGTAGACATAATGGAGCATTAAGCAGCTAAATACGCAGATATGGACTCACATTTATCAGATTGCCTGAAACAAATAAATGATAAGGTTGTTCTGTGCTTCGTTTTACACTTACATGCTTGTCAGTGGCTTATTTTAAGAATTATATAGATAAATAAATGCTTCACGGTTCTTTTATGAATGGCATGTGAAAGAGATTGTCATTCCAAGGCTTAAGATTGTTTTTCTTGTCTTATAATGTGATCTGGGAGGAGCCTCTATAACAGTTTCAGGTTTGACAAAAGGCCTTTATCTGAAGAAGAAGCATCGGCCTGTGGTCACGACTGATTACTGTCCCGTCTTTCTTCAAGGTGGACAAAAAGAAGAAGGAGAAGAAAGACAAGGAGAGGGAGAATGAAAAAGAGAAGATAGCCATCACAAAGGAGAAAGTGCAGAAGAAGAGGCAGACGGCGTCACCCACGGCCACGACCACGAGATCCCGGCCGGAGACCAGGTATCATCTCAGACAGACTGTATTTATAGCTCTGAAATGTTAAATTCATTTAGTATTGAGGACTGGCAGCGTGAGAGAGAGGGAGCTCATGTCTCCTCGTGTTTCATCCCCGGAGCAGGTTAATGTCTGACAGATGGTTCAAGGTGCTATAATCTAACTACCAAAAGAGACGCTGCTGGAAGCGTTTCAGTGAGCAGTCGGCGGTCGCTCTGCCAGCAGCAGACGGGGGTTTTCCCGACTAATGCACAGGAGGGAAAGATGTATCTCCTCCTCTCACGTTACACTCCCCTGCAGCCAAAGAACGATGGCGGCCGAGTGTGGAGTTTCAGATGGAGTCGCTCATCTCCTCCACATGACCTAGATATGAGCTTTATGTAGAGCACTGCGAACCTCGTTACCTTTCCCTGCGCTGCTGTGAAATCACATCCCCTTTCCTCTTTTTCCCCCTCAGCGCACCGAAGCCCAAAAACAGACCTCCATCACCCGCCGCCCCTAAAAGCCGCCCCCTGTCCCCGCTGGTGCCCGCGGCGGCCTCCAAGACCCCCGCGGGCAAGAAGACGCCTCCTCCTGGCGCCAAGACCAGACCCAAACGAGCCCAGACGCCGGCCAGGGTCCAGCCCCCGGCGGTCACCGCGGTCGTGGAAACGGGCCAAGAAGCCCAGCAGCCCGCCGGCCCCGAGGAGAAAAAGAGTGAGTGTGTCCAAGCTTGCAAGGTGACCTCGAGGATTTGGCCGACATTTGTGTATCGGCGTGAAAACTCACATGAAGACAGCAGCGTGTCTGTGTGTGTGTGTGAGACTTTACTCCAGTGCTCATCAAAATATGAAGAATATCACAATCGCAGGGGCTGCAATTCATTAATATTAACAACAGTAATGATGAAATATAATTAATGCCATTATAACACCAATTAAGTGTTACAAGAATAATGCTCCTTCAAGGTGCTAAATCCTGGTAAGATTCCACCTCGTCAGGCAGCAGTGGATTCTCCTCGTCTTGTTTTTAAAGCGTGTTGCTTTTCTTCCTTATGACTGTTTTCCCCTCTTTCTCTCCGCAGACGTCCCTGCCATCGTGGTGTCCTCCGCTCCGGTCACACCTCCTTCCCTCAGCCCTCCGGTTGTATCAGCCGTCTCTCCAGCGGTGCCGAGCGTAGAGCCGGCTGCCTCGGCTGCTTCTCCTGCCGCCGCCGCTAATCCTGCTCCCTCTGCTGCTGCACCCACCACCACCACTACTGCTGCCGCTGCCGCCTCCACCCCAGCCGCTCCGACCAGCAGGCCGTCAGCCGGCACCAACGACCCGGAGGAGGCCGCTCGAGCCCTGGCCGAGAAGCGCAGACAAGCCCGAGAGCAGCGCGAGAAGGAGGAGCAGGAGCGCCTGGAGCAGGAGCAGAGGAACAGGTCAGGCGTCAAGATCAACACCAGTCTGTTGATGCTGCTGCTGAAAATATCTAGTTTCAACGAAAAGACTCTTGACAACGTGATGTAATCCAACACAACAGTGCCGCAATAAGAAAACACCTTTTTTAAGCCGGCGTTTCATGATGTTGCATCACAATATAAAGTTATTTTGTCCCTGCAACAGCGATTTCCTCGGGGGGGTTTCCTGGAAAGTGTCAGCTCACTCGTAATAAAGTCTGTATTTTCACTTCTCAGGGTCCTTCGCGAGGAGGCGATGGCGCGGGAGGTGGAGGAGAGGAAGCGCAGGGAGGAGGAGGCCCGGTTCATGGCCGAGCAGCAGCGTCTGAGGGACGAAGCCCAGCGAGCTCAGGAGGAGAAGGAGGCGCAGCAGAGAGCCAAGGCCGAGCAGGAGGAGAACGAGCGGCTGCAGAGACAGGTCAGCGAACCGGAAACACGGGCCTTATTATTATTCGTCATGGCCGGTGATTCGTATCCACGGCGACAGTGGAAAACACCAACTAATGCACATAAACCGTGCTGGTGAAGAAGTGCTAGTTTCAGTCCAAAATACACAGAGTTCTCTATATTTTAGGGGCCTTCGGTGAGCATCTCTGCCAATATGCATCTCAGAAAACCACACAGACTGATTCAAACCCTCTCAACCCTCCACCGAACTCACTGTCCAGTCCTCAATGAGGCGCATGATCAGCCCCTCTGAACTGTAAATACTTCACGCTCTAATTTTCCATTAACCAACATGAATCCCTGTGATCCCCGCATGCAGTAAGCCCATTTACCATCTGGGCAGATTAATGGATACGAGGATGCCTGAGCTGTCGGCGGCAGGGTGCGGGGAAGGGGACGGGGACGGGGACGGGGGGTGGGGGCCCAAACATCAGGCCCCGGTCTGACTCGCTCACCCCTCTGACTGTCTGGCATCTGGGCAGATTAAAGCGGAGGAGAATATGTGCCGCCGTCACGGGCGATGTGTGTCACGCGTGAGCCCGGCGAGTCAGAGGGCCCTTGTCTGCTCCATGCCAGCTGGTGACCTCCATAATGGTGATGAGCGGAGGCTGAGGGAGCCATTGTGACAGTGACGGTCCTGAGTTGCCTCTGTCTCGTCCTCTGGGCTCTGCAGCGGGCTGATAGTGGGATAAGCAGCGTCAGTGTGCGCCGGGCCCGAAGCTTTTTCCCATTTTCCCCCTCAATCGGACCATTGTTCCTCCCTGACAGCTCGCTCGCTCCGGGCTGGAGAGGCCCTCATATATTTTAGAGCTCATTTAGTTGAAGTGTTGAGCTCTTCGAGTGTCTGAAGACTTGTACCCATAAAATTTAAACAAATAGCTGCAGTCGGAAGTCCGTTCACTGTGGTCGGACAGCAGTTTTCTAATAGTTGACAGATGGGATTTATGCACACGTCGTAATTTCTGTTTTCACTGCTGACTTTAACATCCGCTCGGTTGGTACTGATTCTAAATACTCAGTGAAGCGTGTAATGGAGTTACTCACATAATATCAACCCTGTCCTCCAGGCTGCAGGACAGACTGAGCATGTGCTGCCCCCTGGTGGTCCAGAGAATTACTTTCATGTTTAACGTTTGCCGAATTTACAAGACGGCCAACACAGTAAAGAATTTGATGCTGTCACTGTTCCACAAAGCACATAAAGTTTTTCTGATGCAAAAAAAATGCAAAACTGAGTGATTTTTTAATGGAGTCTGGAGACTTCCTCCACAGTGAGCTGGAGTTCTCTCACTGTCTGAAAACAAGTGCAGTTATTCAAGATTTGTGCCAAAAAAATCAAAACTAATAGCTGAAGTCTGGAGTCAGTTCACACCTGGTGTTATGAGTGTGGATCTCACTTCCCTGCTCTGGATGCAAATACAAAAAACCCACAAAGAAAGAAATATCATCATGTGTAACATATGCCGAATTAAAAAGAATGCCCAGATTGTTAAGAATTAGTAATAGGCAGCATTTCACAAAGTTTATTAAGTTTCTTTTTACGCAGCAAATCACACAATTGACGATTTTTTAATGTAGTCTGGGGACTTTTTTGTTTTTGTTGTATTTGTTACAGTTAACTGTATCTGTAAAATCTGACATGTTAATTGACAATTGAATGTCTTCTTATTTTGCATATTAAGTCTAAATTGTGAAATGGGTTGAACCAGTGTTTTCAACAGACAGGCTGGTACCGCGGTACCAAGACAAGCTGACGCGCTTTACAAGGAAAGAAACAACCCAATGTATTACATTTAATGCCGAATCAACAAGAAGGCACGAATAGTTAAGAATTAGTCATAGAAAGAATTTCACAAGGTTTATAAAGTTTGTCCCAATGCAACAACTCTTATTTGAGTTATTTTTTGAAGGGAGTCTGGGCACTTTCTCCACAGACAACAAAGAAGTAGTGTGTATTAGTTCCTGTCAGAAGACGTTAAACGTGAAAGGTTAAGTGCAGCTTTTATATGGCCGTAGAGACAAAAATGTCCAACACTCAACACACACTGCTCGTATCAACGCGTCTGTGAACTAGACGAGGATGAATGAGGACAAAAACAGGACTTTTGGGTCTGTTGTCACGCTGGTTTGAAGGTGTTACAGAGCATGTAACGTCCCGCTGCTTCATGTCTCTTAGCTGCACGTGTGAACAAGCCATCTTCATATGATTGTTTTCTTGTTCCAGAAAGAGGAGGCCGACGCCAAAGCCCGCGAGGAGGCCGAGCGTCAGCGCCTGGAGAGGGAGAAGCACTTCCAGAAAGAGGAGCAGGAGCGTCTGGAGAGGAAGAGGGTGAGTTCAGTTCAGACACTCGTCAGCATTTCCTCTAGTTTGAGAAAAACATCAGCAGCTAACGATGTGATCTCCCTGTCTGATCCGCACAGCGCCTCGAGGAGATCATGAAGAGGACCCGGAAGAGCGATGCAGGAGATAAGGTTTGTGTGATTCTTTTCAAACTAGCTTGAAGAAAATAAACATCCTCTCCTTTTTGGAAATAACAAATGTGTTTTTGTTTTTTGCTTTCTAATCGCAGAAGGAAATCAAAGCTTCTCCACAGGTCAACGGCAAGGACACAGAGCTCAGTAGAGGTGAGAGTCACATCTCCGACACAGTCAGTCTGTCGTATAAACAGCCTGAAAAGAATCTAATGTATTTTTTCTTTCTGCTGCAGCTGGAAACCTGCAGAGTCCCGGCGCGGCGGTCCTCAGCCCGTCGGCTCCTGTCGTAAACGGCGTCCAGCCTGCTTCCCACCAGAACGGCGTCTCGGCCAACGGAGAGGCGGCTGACTTCGAGGAGATCATCCAGCTGAACAACGGCGGGAACCCGACGCAGACTCAGAGCGGGATGGTCAGCGAGCCCATCCTGGCGTTCGAGGGCGGAGAGCCGTTTCTGATGAAGACCGGCCCCATGAAGCCTCAGCATGTCGCAGGTACAGAGATGGACACCGAAAAAATGTACATGTTTGTCGTTTTAGGCCTCTCAAAGTCCTTTAAATGAAACAAGATGGAAAGAAAAAACTGTAATAGAATAAGTAATACAGTGTTTTACTTATGTTGTTCTTTCTATGTTGTTTCATTTGACGGACATGTAAATGCAGAAACAGCTAAAAACTTTCAGTATTTCAGAAGAAAAATATAATCCTCCGTCTTGTGACCCCTCGAAGTTGGAATTCAGTATTACATCAAAATGACTGTGTGTACGCAGGTTTTTTAAATGCGGGTTACTTGCTAAAAATAGGGAATTTAATCTTTTCCACAATGACAGCAGACGGTTTGCCTTTCTGAATACCTCACCAGAATACATCCAGAGGAAACTCGATTAAAACTTGATTTGATAAGTCTTAATCAAAAGTATTCTAAATTAGATTAGTTTTTTCCCGGAGGAGTGACACATCTCGCTTCTTTCCCATCTCTGTTGAGAGAGTTGCAGCTGATGGCTCGGACCACACGGAAGCCACAACCTACTTACTACTACTTACTTTTATAATATCTTCTACTTCAGTTTGTCATTTAAACTAAACGATGTCCAAACGCTACTTTGCGGATGGAAAGATTGTAACAAGCTAGCGTCCTTAACGTCAAAACACGTCATAGCAATCGTAAAGGAGATGCTGTGACGGAGAAGATGTTCAGTTCGGAGTTGAGTTCACATCACAGCCGAGCCGATAAGTACCTGTGAGTACTGCAGGCTCTGGATCTAATCATGATAATTAACATTTATATTGCACACAAAAGCCAGATGTTAGTGGGTGTCAGTGGGTTTGTGGAGCACATCCTTCATCAAAACACGTCCTATGGTAAAACCTTTATCTTTTAATTACAAGGCCCCCAAAAAGACGACTCTGTCGCTCTTTAAGCGCCTGTTGAAATGGTAAAAATGTTCAATCCAAAGCCAGTTGGGTGTAGAAGTTCGATCAGATATTATGTAAACCACCGTCCCAAGATGACAAGTCATTCTTTTCCTTATTGTGTGTATAAACAAAAGGGCTTTTCCCCCGCTGTGGGGGCGCACAAAGAAATCAGAAATCCTCTGGATCCCACGTGTACGAACTGCGCGAACACAAAACCGATCAGAACCATAAAGAAACAAAGAGACGACGCCCACAGCGGTCCCCAGAGTACCCAGCGCGGACGGAAAATGATAAAAAGAGAGAGCATTGAATGCTTGTCTCAGAGGAAAGATGTTCAAGAATACAGATAATCTCTAACCCTAACCCCACAAAGTGAAAACTGGGGAAAAATGTGCGTCAAAAATCTCCTGAGCCCAAAAGTAACATCATAAAACTCATTGTTATATTAAACAATAAGCACAAAACCAACAGATATTCAGTTTCACATCATATATGACGAAGAAAAGCAGCAAATCCTCACGTTTAATCTGCTGGAAGAATAAAGTTTTGATTCCACATGACACATCATGGAGAAGGTTTTTCCGTCCGGTCTCACCTGTTTGTCTTTGTCTCCCTGCAGAGGTCCTGTGAGTCCCCACACATCCATGGAGACGCGCCTTATGTCTCAGCTTGAGCTACGAGATTCATGCCACACCACAGCGGCTTATAAGAATAGTGTGCCAAACAAACAAACAAACGATGAACTGCGCTGAAAAAAACTCACATCTACAGTATCTGCCACAGAGGACAAAGAGGACGAGGAGAAGAAGAAAAAAAAAACTCTGCCTGGAGAAAGAAAAGAAAAAAAAACTCATCTGAAATATTAAAAAAAACAAGTATTCTCTGTCTTCACCGCGTGTTCTGGTGCAGCATTTGTCAAGTTTTACTGAAACGTCACATGCAGATTTTACGGTGCACCTTAAAGATGACTGACTGTGTAACAAAAGTTTTAGAAGATACAGTATAAGATCCTGGAAAAATACGTAATATTTGACAATGGTTGTTATTATTACCGTCGTTACGATATTGTTATTGTTACCTTAAGTTGAACAAGTGTGTGTGTGTGTGTGTTTGTTGTTTTCGTCTTGAATTATTGAGTTATTTAACACGGGGGAGCATCGTAAGGACCGGCCACAGACAGTGTATGTAAATGTATAATGAGCCCGGCTGCCTCGGCCTCCTGTTACGGGGGATCTGTGAAATAAAGCTTTATGAAAGGGACTCGGCTCCGTGTGTCCGTCTGTCCGTCCGTCTGCATCAGAAAACATCAGAAAACATCAGAGAACATCAGAGAACATCAGAGAACATTAGACATCTAGAGATCTGTAAGAAAAACTACTAATTCAAATTCAAATTATGGTGTTTTGTCCTGATTTTGTGTTTAATCTGTGCAGATTTTATCATAAAGATGCAAATAAAATCCCATTACAAGAAATAAGACAGTGTCAGAGTACACTTACTCAGATATTTTACTTTAGTGCAGTTTTAAAGTACTTCCTGTATACTTTTCTTGAGTATTCTTGGTTCTCAGAGGGAAATATTGTACTTCTGACGCCACTAGCCTTCAGTTATTATCATTTATCAGACAGCTGTAGTGACTTGTCACCTCTCAACTTCATGTTTTTCATTAAAAACAGAATTTCTCACTGGGTTTACTTTTGTTTAAATCACCTTTAGAGGCCTAGAGATGAAAAAATATGAAGGTAAGTGAAAAGACCCCAAAATAACAACAGTAGCAAAACCTACTTTTTTTTCGTGTTTCCTCCGCAGTTAATCATCTCGTGACCCCCTCAGAAGGCTGGAAACTGGACTTCACTATATAATTGTATGTACAGTAAAAGTTGACCCGGCTTGAACAGCTACAGCTGAATGAGACTAAAGCAGTGATACGTCCTTTTGAATCTACTGTGTAATATATAGTTTTACATTTATCTGCAGATACTTACATATTTCCCCTCAGGTGCATCACAAACTCTAACCGACATGTTCAGAGAGACCACCGGGCGGCAGCACAGACTGTAAAGTACTTGTTTTCAAACTGGGGTCCTCCGACCAGCAGGGGTCCATGAGTGGCTTTTCGGGGGTCCAACAGCAACCGGAAGATGAGAATATTACAACCATTATCACATCTGCTGTAAGACGGAAACACAATGAAATAAACTGTTTTGGTGGTTTTGAATGATTGTAATTTAGAAAATAAAAACAGGAAGAAATTATGATTCGTGTTCAAGATCACCATCATCCTCCGAGCATTAATCACCAGAGAGTAAACTTAAGCTGAGGAGTAGAGTTGAGTGAAGGTAATCAGTCCCTTCATCCATAATAAGAATAATAAAAATCCATCATTTATTAGCTGATTTATATTTTGTATTAATCCTCATGCAACTTTTGATAATTCTTGGATCATTTTCTATTAATACATATTAATAATTTCCCCCTCAGCTCATATAAGATGTCTATAAAACTCTGTGTATGTTACAGACAGACTGATAAACCTGTTAACTTGTGTAAAGGTCAGAGAAGGTTCACTGCGGTTACCTTCAGCTGCCACAGCTGTCGGACTGTCAGACCTGTTGAAGTAAAACTTTGTCCCCATCGTTAGGACGATGGTCGGCTGGCTGACCCAGGAGTTCAACGATGCTCAGCAGCTGGAGATTAATTACAGTGCAAAATATGCAAGAAGAAGGTAAATATTTAGTTGACACTCTTCAGTTTGAGTTTCGGGGAACAGGATTTAATGTTTGACAGAATTAAGACTTTAACAGGGTCCCTCTGTTTTCAGTGTGTTTGCTTGGCGTCCTGTGACACAGAGAAGAGAAATGACCTCAGCCGGCTCTGAGTGTCGTCCAGCCGAAGGATCAGAGGTGTGAGGCTGAGATCTGCTCTGATGTAGCAATCAAATATTAGAGGCCTTGTGGTCGCTCTTGTTCTCAGTGGCTCTGTCCTCAACCTGAACTCTCACTGCGGCAGCAGCCGGTCCGTGCATCTGTCACCGGGTCGCGACCGTATCGGGTGTCCAACAGAACACACTGGAGCTTGTTTCAGTGTGACCACGCTGCCATTTGGTGCAGAGGTGTGATTCTGGATGGACACCAGAGGAGAGGACATGATGTCTGACGGCAGCTTTGTAATTAGACAGCTTACTCACTGTATGCTGCTGTGATCCTGTGAGTAATGAGACTCTGTTTACTCATCTGCCTGAGTAAAGCTGCGCCGCAACTCGTGGTTCTCTTGTGTTCTGTTGTGTTGTCTGACCAGTGGGGGAGTGCCCGGTAACTCCGGTTTCACCTGGATGAGACAGGTGCAACACGGCAGTACGACGACTGTCACGACTCTGGTGCAGACCGACATATCTCAACAACTACTGGATGGATCGCCCTGAAATTCTGTACATACATTCGTGTTCCCCAGAGGATGAAACCAGATGACTTTAGTGATCTTCTGACTTTTTATGTACCTTGATATGTTGAATTTAGTGTCTTGGCTAGAAAACTCTTGATTGAATCGTCATGAAACTTGGTGCAGAGATTCATGGTTCCCTGATGATGAATCCTGCTGATGTTTGTGATCCCCTGACTTTTCTCAAACACAATATCACATAATATGACATCATCTATCAGACGGACATTCATGGTGCCCAGAGGATGAACCCAAACCAACTGAAGTCATCCCCTGAGTTTCCTGCTCAGAGCCGATTCTATATCTGTGTTCGACTAAAATGTCACGACTCTGGTGCAGATCGACATCTCAACAACTACTGCACGGATCGCCCTGAAATTCTGTACAGACATTCATGTTCCCCAGAGGATGAAACCAGATGACTTTGGTGATCTTCTGCTTTTTTTTATCTACCTGGATATGTTTAATTTTTTAGCGTCTTGGCTCAAAAACTCTCGATTGAATCGTCATGAAACTTGGTGCAGAGATTCATGGTTCTCTGATGATGAATCCTGCTGATGTTTGTGATCCCCTGACTTTTCTCAAACACCACCAGCAGGTTAAACTTCTCTTCTCTATCAACGAACAATATAGATATAGAATATATAATATGACAACATCTATCAGACGGACATTCATGGTGCCCAGAGGGTAACCGAAACCAACTGAAGTCATCCCCTGAGTTTCCTGCTCAGAGCCGATTCTACATCTGTGTTCGACTGAAATGTCACGACTCTGGTGCAGACCGACGTATCTCAACAACTACTGGACGGATCGTCCTGAAATTCTGTACAGACATTCATGTTCCCCAGAGGATGAAACCAGATAACTTTGGTGATCTTGTGACTTCTTATATACCTGGATACGTTTAATTTTTTAGCGTCTTGGCTCAAAAACTCTCGGTTGAATCGTCATGAAACTTGGTGCAGAGATTCATGGTTCCCTGATGATGAATCCTGCTGATGTTTGTGATCCCCTGACTTTTATCAAACACCACCAGCAGGTTAAACTTCTCTTCTTTATCAGCGAACAATATATATATATATAGAATATATAATATGACAACATCTATCAGACAGACATTCATGGTGCCCAGAGGGTGAACCCAAACCAACTGAAGTCATCCCCTGAGTTTTCCGCTCAGAGCCAATACTACATCTGTGTTCGACTGAAATGTCTCCACAACCGTTATATGGATTATAGTCTCTTATAGAGGTCCATCAGCAGTCTGACTACAAAACTTCACGTGACTTTCTATCAGCACAAGCGTGTGCAGATGATGATTTATTTTTTATTTTTGGGTGAACCGCTGAGCCTGGATACAGCCTCACAGAGCTGCAGCAGCTCTAATTTTAGTAAACTTGGTCTGAGATCGTCAGTACAGACACACATGCTGATACAGATCATTCAAATAGAAATTATGTAACTTCTGGAACTTCCGTTTTCATGGTAATGTTCATTAAGCCACAGCTGGAGGTCATATAGACGCAGGACCTTTAGCGTCTTTCATGCTGCTATCTCTGGTCCCACATTGATCTGTTGGCTCTACAGCCCAATCAATGTGGAACCCGAGATAGCAGCCTGACAGAATTACAATACAGAGGCTCAGTGTCTCTCTGAGCGAGCGCTGGACTTCAGCCAAAAGCAACAGGATGCAAATGTCAAGCCGTCG
>CAEMYA010001845.1:502991-527026 GCA_903131615.1 Diplodus sargus | reverse complement strand
TTGAATGAATCATGCTGATACGGTTCATTTAAGAGAAGCAGGAATAAAATGAGATTAATTAATGAAATCCTGATAACATACAGCCTTTCCCGTTTTCTTGTTAGTGCAAGACTTTTTCAAGTCTTCAATTTTCAACATTTTTGCTTTAAAAAGAGGAAAAAGTCGATTGATTTTTTACCTCCAAATATTTTTATTGAAAAAATACAATACAATACTTCCAATCACAGAAATACAGTTTACCTTTTCCTTTTTTTTAAATGTTGTACTTCTAATAAAGACTGGAGAAACTATTAAATAAAGCCGAACTGAACAGCTGGGCTAATGTCAGGTAAATATATAAAAAACTATATATGAAAATAAATAAAAGGTCATATTTTGGAGCTTTTTGTTGTTTTTTAGATGGACTCTGGCTGTGACGGCCTTCCTCTTATTTTTACTTCTTCCTCGTTTGCTCTGTTTTGAATGATTACACAAAAAGCTCCACAAGCTTCATGCTGCAGCGCGAAAACATGCGTACAGTCCCTTCAATCTTACTGACTTTTACTTCACTTTCATCTGCTGATCTCACTGCTCAAAGTCGTCCTCAGCCTCTTGGAATTCGAGCCTCCAGTGACACCATAAACAGCTCGTAGACAAGGAACCATGTGTGGAACCACATTGTGGTCAAGGCAGAGATTTGTCAGGGGTTAATTTTAACTTTGGCACGCCCGAGCGTCCGACACCTGTGCTGCAAGGGAAAATGACAGTGAGTAGGAACTGTTTGCATAGCTTGATGGAAGGTCAACGAGGGGCGATTTGCCCGCTGCGTGCCGCGACGAGCTGTCAGAATTCAAACCAGGTCTTTGCGCAGGATGTGGACTGGATGTTGTGCTGTTATTGTGCAGAATGAGGGATAAGAAGTTGGGGAAAAGAGCAGAAATCTAGCTTCAGGGCTCATGTTTGGTTTTTGAAAGGATGATTTAAAGGTCAGCCCTCTCTGGCAACTCATGCATCATCAAAATGGGAATGTTGTCCTTTTTTTCGCCTATGAAATAGTTCAATATCAGGTGATTAAAAGGTGCAACATGTACGACTTTGAGTTGAATAAAAAGGGTCAGTTATCACATTATAACATCTGTTTTGTTGCAGAGATACCTACCGAAGTTAGCAGGCTAACCAGCAGGTGCTCCGAGCTCCCAGTCTTGACCACTAACTGCACGGCTAACTGAGCTAAGTCACTAGCGGCAGCTACATTTAGTAGCACTGTGTATGTTTGTCCCCCCCGAATTTTTTATATTTTCAGTACTTCATTTTGTAGTATTTTATACATTTTACTTTTGTTTACTCTTGTCGTATTATTTAAATCTCTCCCTAATTTCCCCCCAAAATAGTAAATAATAATAATAAAATGCAATAAAAACTGAGAATTCAAGAGCAGTTTAACAAGAAACATAAAACAGTAAAACAAAGTATAAAAGAGCAACATTAAAACCCTTAAAATAGACGTTATCCAAGTACTTTTAAAAGTGTTGCAGTTAAAACTGTGAAGGCGTTATCCCTCTTTGTTTCGAAGCTGGACCCTTGAACAACGTTAATTCTCTGGTTTCAGGAGTCCTGGAGCAGAATAAAGTGTTAGGAGTTCTGAGATGTAAAGCGGAGCCCGACTATAGGGATTAAAATTAATTCTGTAATGGATCAGTAGCTGATGTGATTCGGCCAGGACCACTGACAATGTTGTTTAGCACCTGACAGACTGTCTACGCACAAGGGAGATTAAAAATGGGAGTAATAAGGAAACAACGTCAAACACTCAGCGAACAATGAACCAAATGTTACAGCTCTCCAGTCTGGTTGTTCAGGATTGGTTTGCTCCTCACTGTGGGGGATTTAAACGTTCCCTGAGGTCAACAGGTGGTGCACAACCCACCAAGAAGATGCAGGCGGCAAAAGAAGCCAGTAATCCAGTTTGAACTCTTATCTGTAATGTTTCTGTATGTTGGAGAAACAACTTGTGCAACTCCCTCACAAGACACACTGACTCGCACATATCCAACAGAAAAACAAGCCAGTGAGCCAACACAGAATATAACTTTAGCAAGCAACGAGTGTATTTGTGTTCGGCCGAGGCCAAGTGAGCCCTGAGTGGTGTTAAGGATGGAATCTGTGTGTGTGATAGGAGGCGTTATGAGGCTTACAGTCCGATAAAAATAGAGCACAGTACTACAAACAGCACCAGGAACTAATGACAGACTTCAAGCCAGAACCCAGCTGTTTGTTTGGGGATGCTAGGAGACGCTGATGAATTATCTGTTGTGGCTTTGATGCAAGATACAAGTATTTCCAATGCATTTATTTATTTGCAAGGACAAACCAAAGGACTTATCCATTCACTCATAGTCACATTATCAACTAAAACATGTTTTATAAACCTTTTTTAGCAAAAGATTCTTCTCTCAGAGGAGTTGTCATCATAAATACATCATCGATATTTGTGCATAACGCAAATAAAACACAAAATACACAATTATATTTTAGAATTGTGTAGAAAAGTTAGATGCAAGTGTTCTCAAAATCAATTCTGTCACATGAGGAATAACAATAAAGACAAATATCTTTGATTATCAGCAAACAAATCTAAGATTCTTGATGGTAGGTTCACTGGCTCGCAGTTTGTTGGAATATCAGAATATGAACCATAAATACACATTACCAACAGACATGTTAAGGGCCTTAAAGGGTCAATCCGCTCATTTTATGCATAAAAGTGTGTTCACAGGTCTTGTGGAGTTCGACTGCATAGGTGAAAAGTCTGATAAAAAAAAGGATCAAAATCAATAAAGCAGAACCAGAGATATCACTTTTTTTTATTCAACACATTCTTCCTTCTCAGACCCTGGTGCCTACTTTTTTTGAGAATTTTACAATATTGATGAGGTAATAATACATTTTTCTTACTTACAATATCTGAATAAACAAGCTGTTCTTAGATGTTCAGGTTAATGGTCACTTTAATCTAATAGAGAGACTAATAGAGGCCCTTTTTCAAAATGTAGTTTTATGGACCATCAATATGTCAGATATTGTATGCACATCAATGCATATTAGGCCTATAAGTCATTTGTTTTTAGACAGATACACAGAGGGGGTGGAGAACAGGGACTTCACAGGGGCCCAGCAGCACATGTTTTTGTCGGTCAGTTATTATACGCCACATATCTCTAACAAACTCCCAGGAACAGCAGGTTGGCTTCATCTGTCACCTCTTTTAAATCAAGACCTTTCTGTTTGCCACAGTCTTTTATTGAAGCCATTTCCAGCCTTTGAACTGCGCTGTGACTTTTATTTTTCAGTCCTGTCACTTAAACCTATTTTATTTTTGGCTTACTTTCCTATATCTCAACTTGTTTTTAATTTTTTGTTACATGATGTCTTCCTACTTGTTTTTAATGTATTCTGAAAGCCATTTTTAATGTGTTTTATTGTAATTTCTTGCCCCTTGTAAAGCACTTTCAGTTGCCTTGTGTCTGAATTGTGCTATACAAATAAACTTGCCTTGCCTTATGTTTTGCCCCGGGGGACAATAATCCTGCTATGTGCCGGTGCCACAGGTGGTACAGCGAGAATAAATACAGAAATAGGAGAGATAATGAGCTCTAGACTCTGCTGAGGAAACCTGAGCCTTTCCCCCCTGGACATCTACACTAAATCACACAAAGTCTCGCGTGATTTGAGCGTAACGCTCGTTAGCTAACCGTTTCTGTCGATCGTTAGCCAGGCTAACTTACCGTTAAATCTCAAATGTCTTTAAAAACTCTCATTTAAGACAGCTGGGGGAAAAATTCAAATACGTTAAATGTGGCGCGATACAGTTAGTCGAACACACTTGCCTTTTGTAAAGGCACGGTGTGTCCGCAAGTGTTGCTAGCTGCTAACTAGCTAGGCTGTAGCTAGGTTGCTAACATCCGCTTCGGTGCGTACAGTAAAACCAGGAAGGAGGGACCAGACGACCAGACAGCTTGGCCTCAAAGGCTGCCCCGCTTCTGCCAACGCTTATTATCAAAAACGACCCTCGTCCGGTCTTGTGACAACGGCGAAAAGGTAAATGCAACTTAGTTTTGTTTTGTAGCTCAGCTGAAAGTTTAAGTTGGCTAACGGTTAAAGATTGAGCACGTAAGTTAAATGTGTAGCATGTCGTTAACGTCAGTGCTTTCGGGAGCCTTATCAATAGGTCAGTTTTATTGGTGTTCAGGATTGATTACACGGTTGTGTCGTGTGTCCTTGCAGCTGCACCTTTTGGCAAAATTAAATATTATTGAGGTTATTTTGCCTGGAGTTATTTATATCTGTGTGTTTGCTATTCACGTGTTACTCAGTGGCAGCATTTCTCTGCAGTGCATTAGTAACCTTATAATATGTTGCCCCTTAGCATACAGCCTTAATTAGCGATTATTAACGAAATTAACTAAATAAACAAGGGAAATTGCCAGTAAACACAGTGTGAGTGGTGCTGCTTAAATGTTTCCCTTCTGACAAGTGGGGGAAAGTTATTTTTGGGTTGAATACACATGCAGGAGTTGTATTAAACAGCTGTCTAATGTTACATTTTGGAGGAAAAAGGTTATGCTATAACAGACACGAATCAATGTGCAGTTTCAAGACTTAACCATCATCTTAACACTCATTTTGAGCCACTATTGCCATTTGACATGAGCCACTATAAACCACTTTAGTGGCTGCTGTAAGAGGCCTTTCCTGTTTGCAGTTTTCACACACATGTCCACGCTATATGTGGTTGGATGTTCATTTAACACCAGCCCACCCTACCACCCTGACAACTATTCAGCCTAAACTAGAGCCAGTTCTACAACAAGGCTTATTTGCATTTTGGTCCACGTCAACTTAAGTTGTATGAGATGTTTCCTGGGGGTGGTGCCGTACAGGCCGTCTTCATTACGGTGAGAGACAGCATTCAAACTCCAAATTGTTCATTCTAAGTTTCACTTCCTGTTTGCTTTTGAATTGCGAGGGACGGCTCACCTTTGGTAGCACACAGCAGTCTGGCGAATGCAGTGAAAGTAAACTCACTGATGCACCTCTGTGTAATTATTATTCAGGGCATTCGTGAAGTCTGCAGGGCCTTTTTTTTCAGAGACGAGCAGAAAAATCAGAGATGATGCTATGAATACAAACTCTCAAATGCCTCATTTGGACCATGCTATTTATTATAAGGCAACTCTCTCTTACTTTGCACAATTCTCACCTGATTGTTGAGAGTTTAAGACATACAGCTGCTAATTTTACATTTAAAATGATTAGAAAAGAGGCAGATCTAACATAGGATTTAACCAAGGGATGCAAACAAGTGTAGCTTGTCGTAATTATGTGCACTTACAGTTTGAGGTTCAACAGAATGGCATTTAGGGCCTTTTGTACCCCAGATTGGCCTCGGTGTCAAGTGTCCTGAAACCCTGTATGAATGCGTAGCAACCATTGTTTGGCACATAGCAACTGTTGCCCTACAAACATGACAGAAAAAAGGCAGTCCAAAACATTTAATAAAAACCCCTGTTTTTCCTCAATTGTGCATTTCATTTGGTTCGCAAAAGGAATCTTGAACAAAATACTTCAGACTATGACCTGACCGTTAGAGTGGCTGATTGACGTCAGCGCTGCCTTTTCATCAGTAAGACGTCCTTGTGGATGTAAAAACAATCTCCTTGCTGGACTGCAGTCAAGCAACAACCTGCTCCAGGGCTGCTGCTTTGTAAGAGACTCTGATTCTCTGATTTCTATTTTATTTTATGAAGAGATTCATGAAGAGAAAAAATAATTAGAGGCTTCAATTTAATATCTGGGTAAATGAAGGGCTGCAAGATAGACGAGTGTTGCTCCATTTCATCTGTAAAAAATCATAAAAGCCTGGTAAATTTAATATCAGTACTTTCCTTAATTGTAGCACATCACATGAATAGAAATAAATGATGCCATGTTGTACTCTCTGATTGCCTTTCTTCAATTCTGAGATAGTTATTTTTGAGTTTTTGTAGTGCGTCTAGGAAACCATGCTCAGCATTCAGTGTGTCAGCAGAGCACAAAAGTCTTTGTTGTGTTTCATATGAACAAAAAACTTTCCTTCATCTCAGCCACTTATCTCTATGCCAATCTGCATTTAATTCCTGGGAGAATCAGTGTTTTCTACCACTCTTATTCAAAGAGACGAGTTCTCTCCTTAAGTAAACACATCAGATATTAGAGCTTTTTAGATCGTCATTTTCGGTCAGTGTTTACTTACTGGCTGGCCGAGGGCTCAAGGTCACTCACCTGAAGCAATGTTTGTTTACCTCTGAGTTGAGTTTTATCTAAAAAGAAATTTTTTAAAAATCACAGAAGGGTATAATGGAGCTGTGAAATGGTAAACAGTTACTCAGTGGAAGATTTTGAGCTTTGGACACTTTTTCTAAACAAAAAACAAGTGGTACCTATAAATGCTTTGATTTGCCTGGTTGGGTCTCTTGTGTGCTTTTTTTACCTCGTTAAAGTCAGAACTGTCAGGAATTGTAATCAGAACCTGGGAAACGTTTATATTAAGTTTGCTTGTACTTATCATGATGGTATTGATGATTTTCAGATAAGAAAATTAGGATTATGTTTGTCCCCCTTTATATTCTTATTTGTATTATCTGCAAAATGCTGTGTATATTTTGAGATCGCAAGAGGAGGGAGATGACAGGAAATGAGAGGCGGGGGGGTGGCGTCTGACCCAAAGACTGTTTATACAGTATTTTACACTGATATTGCAGAGCCGATAGTGTAGCTCTTACTGGACTTGTTGGATAATTTTGCTGTAAATTCTCAGAATCTTAACACATGCTTTGGGTACATTTTTTACAAGGGTCAACATTTCACAGCTGCTCTAATCTAATTTGAATTGTGTCTGATGTTGAGCTAGCTTTGCTCCTTTTGAGCAACAGCCCTCACATCTAGGTGCAGAGAAGCTAAGCCTGTCTCACATCCAACGTTGCTCATGTGTAGATGTTTACATGCTGCTCCAGCTGTTTGCTGCTGTTTCGTGCTAACCTGGTGGCCTCTGGCTGCTATCGTGTTTCCCTGACAGTTTGAGGTCATGTGGGGCTTCAGGGGCAGCGCGGGGTCTTGATGACGGTCGACAAGGTGTAATGTACTCTGTCCAGTCCCGGGCTAGACTGACACGCAGGAAAGAGGCTGTGGGTATAAGCCCTCCATTGGCAGACTATTTCAGCTCAGTATTTTTGCATGGGCACCTTCGCTGCATTCTGGGCTTTGTGCCACACAAGACGATTGTGATTGGTTTAAAGACATAAAAACAAGGCTTAGTATTTTATAAGATAATGGACTGAGCCAGACATTTCTCAAGCGCTGACACAGCACTAAAACAAAGTTCGAAGATATGGAAAGATATAGCCGTACAATTGTCATGAATGCAGGGGATTTAAAAAAAGAAAAATTGCTCACCATAATCTTTGGTATCAGTTTATTGTTATATTGAACTGTCCTTTGGTTGCTGTGATGCACAAGTTTCTGCACGCATTTGTTTGTGTGACCAATACATTTTTTTCTTTTTCTTCTTCTCCAAGGTAAAAAAAAGTTTTACTGGCTTAAGTGCAAAGATGTCAAAGGCTCCAGGTTCTCCAGCTCGGTCCCGCTCCAGATCAAGATCCAGATCTTATTCCAGATCTCACTCCAGAAGCCGCTCCCGTTCAAGATCCAGAAAACGTCGCTATAGGTAAATCCAGAGATTTTATTCTTATTCTGACATAAAACGAACTGTTACTACAACATTGTTACTGTTTTGTATCTTGACTTATGGAACTTGAATTGTCATAAAATGTATTTAGGAAGACACATTTGTGCAGTGATTATAGAGCAGCTGCAAAGAGTAGATGGCACTCTGTAATAAATATTTTTGATTACATTTGGAGTTAATTTCCAGAGAATTAATATTGTGTGAACCATGCTCAGAGTTATTTTCAGTTAATTCTTGTTAAACTCCAATTTTGAAGTCAGTTCCTAACTTTTCGTTGACTGGGCACTATTCATTCTAGGTTTGTTCTCGATTTACATATCCTTTGCCTGTGTGGGAGAAACGATTTGCATCAGCTCGTCTTTCCATTCTTTTCAGGAAGAGCTATTATTTGTACCGATGACATGTGTTACACATTCTGTCAACCAACATCCCCAGTATGATGTTTTAGGTAAATAAGAGCCTCGTTTACACAAAACTGCGTGCTTCTGTTTGAAGCTCAAAGGTTGAGCACTTCACAGCCGGTGTGCTGTTGGAGTGGATTTTTTTTCCTTGAAGTGCATTGCTTCACTGCATGTCAATGATTGTCCGAGGAAAAGGGGAACAGAGAGCAAGTGCTCAGGCCTCGCTGTGTCTCCCTCCCCCTCCACATCCTCTTCCCTGTGTGGATTAGAGCAGGTTGTGTCCTGGGAGTAACCTTCGCTGGGCATAAACATTAAGGCGAGACAGGCTGTCCTGCTTGTGGGAGTTCACGGTATTTTATTTGTACTGCAGCCTCGTGGTAGAACAGCTCTGTTCCAATGAAAAGGTCTAAGGGGTAAGCAGAGAATTTTTATTTCATTAATATAATTTGATTATGAAGGTTTTGTCTGTGACTTCACTGCCCATCAGGACATGTACGGGGTTAATATTGTTCTGTGAATGTCACAGTTTCCTGAAATCCGTGAATTAACATGCTGCTTTCCATTTTTTCGGATAGAAAGACTGTGTGTTTATTTGGTCTGCTAACTGGAAATGACGTATAGCCTCTCAGAAGTGAAGCTACACTTTGCTGTTTTATGGATGGGATTTTTTTTAGCTGCAGATATGATGTTAGCGTGCCTTTTGTCTCTATATGGAATCACATTAAATCATGGTTTTTGTTTACATTAATGTCACTTAATGACCGTATAAATAAAAAAAAAACTCACAGACTCCAAGATAGTAAGGGTGAGTAGGCTGTGTTGAGTGGAGATGCAAATCTGAGCTTATGCTGCCCCCTGTTGATGTGATAATCAGATAGACAGTGGTAGTCGTCTCTAGTAGGTCTTGTTTCTTGTCAAAGATGCCAAAATATGTTCTTTAGACCATCAGGGGACATTGTGTAAACCTCAACAAAAACAGGAAGATAGACAGATGAAAATGGCCGACTATTAATCAGTGAGTTAAAGTTGTTATTGTCAAAAGACTAATCCCTTCATTAAGGAATTGTTTCAGCGTAAATCGCTAAGACACTAGCTCATGAATATACAATTGTTCTTTATCCTTTCAGTCATATCTATCAGTGGTTTTTGTACAAAGATACATTCTGGGAAATCCCAAAACAAAGAGCATCCATTGATGGTCTGCAGAAGTCGTTTCTGTTGGCGTGTTGTTATGCAGCAAATCCGGAAGACTAGCCTTTCACAATTGTGTCTGAATAATGAAATCCATTTAAATTTTTTATGTCAGCTTAAAGTGAGAGAAAAATAGCTTCAAGGTTCATTCCTGACCTCGAAGAAAACAGTCTGACAAAGAAACTCTCATAACAAGGTCTAGCTTAATCGATGTTGTGACTGGTTTTAGTGTGTTCACAGTCAGCTGATGTTGTCTGTCCTTGACCTTTCACTGATGGAGCGTTCGTCACAAGAGAGTCGGTTATGGCTACAATCTGTTGCTTAAATGTGAAGACATCTTGTGAAGTGGTTCTTGACTTGAAAGGTTGAACGTTGTGTCTAGGGTTACACCACATGCTTTGCCCTCACTGACTTTCTTTTTCTGTCTTCTCTCTCTCTCTCTTCCAGTTCTAGGTCTCGTTCCCGCTCTCGTTCTCATTCTCCGTCCTACAGAAACTATCCTACCAGGGACTATCAGAACAACAGAGGAGGGTTCAGAGGCTACAACCGCGGCTACCGGAGGCCCTTCCACTACCGTGGCAGAAACCGAGGCTATTACCAACGCGGCCATTACCAGAACAGGGGAGGAGGTGGCGGCTATGGCTACAAGTCCAATTGGCAGGGTGGTGGTGGTGGTGGTGGTGGTGGTGGAGGAGGAGGCTGGCACGATCGCCACCATGACCAGGACCACCACTCGCACAGCCCCAGGAGGGGGCGCTCACGTTCACGCACGCCTAAGAAGCGCTCAGGCAGCCGGAGCCGCTCCCGGTACTCTGACCGCTCGTCTTCAAGGGGGTCTCGACGCTCCAGGCGGTCCAGCTACTCCTCACGGTCCCGGTCTTCTTCACCACGTCATCGCAGCAGCAAGGGCAAGCCTGGCCACAAAGATACAAAGGATAAGCTAGCAGAAGTTCAAACAGAGAAGCCAGGTCAGGTAGCAGAAGGCAGCGCCATCGAGAAGGTGTCGGGAGGTAAATGGATTGACTACGACACCAGTCCTAAACGAACCAGCCCAGACATTAAGAAGGAGGAACCTTCCGATGATGGCAAAGGGCCCAGCAGCGGCGGTCCTCTGTGGAAAACCATCGGCACCGTGTCCCCTCCAGCAAAGAGCCCCACAATGTCGGGACAAACCGCCTCCTTCAGCGGCTTCGGCTTCTTCTCTAAGGAAGACGCCAAAGGCGGAGATAAAACTATGATCTCTGCCGCCTTCAAAAAGTATGTTTGTTACCCTTTTTGAATTACTTAAATGTAATTAAATTATTTTCTTTTTTAATTTTCCTAACAAATTATGAACCTTATTTTTCTTTCAAACATGTTTAGCCTTTTTTCAAAGCTCCTTGGAAGAATACAGGTTAAAAAGGAAAAGATAAGACTCCTGATTTTAAGTGCATTGAAAATGTAGCCGGCTGTTGTCCTTTTATGCACTGAGAGGAAGTTGTATGAGACGGTGGTTGATACGTGAGTATAATTATTGCAATTTGAACCCTGGTGTGTACTGTTTGCATTGGGAATGGGCTTTTATGGATTTTTTTCAAAATTATCAAGATAGAGATTAATAACAGGAAAAAATCTGAGGAATTTATTTGCTTGGGGAAATCGAGGAGGCTGAATTCAAAGCAGCCATAGTTGTTTATTGAAAAACTGCCATATTTCGTATGAATAAGCCTTTCAAGGTGAACTTCCATCATTTGGAAGTGCTTGATTTCAGATTTCAAGGCCAGTATATGGGTATAAAAGTAAAAACTTGGCCTGCACACCCATCCCTGATGTGTTTTACATTTTTGAAATATTGTGTCTTGTTTTTTTCCTCTTGCTTTGCTCATCTAGGTCCGTAGAACCCTATTAGTGGTGTACCTAACTTTGCAGGTACTAAAGCTTATTTTGTTTGCTCTATTTCAGGTTCTTGGCTGAGAATAAAAACAAAAAACAGGCTGCTGAAAAGGAGCAGGGCACCGCGGACAGAGAGCGGGAGAAGGGAAGCAAGTCTGGAGAACTTTTCAACATCTCGTCTTTCAGCGAATCCAAGGAAGACAAGACCCTGCCTTTCTTTGACGCTGGAGAAGAGGAGTTCCTCAAGTCTCATGGGCTGAAAGAGAGGGACATGGAGGAGGACGGCGAGGTCAAAACCACCCTCACGGCTCGGGACATTTTCGGGAAATGGGGTGACGAGCCGACCTATCCGACGTCCTACCCGACGCTTAAAGAGAAAAACCGGAGAGAGGCTGAGGAGGCCGAGCCCATAGATGACATAGAGGAGGAGCTGTACCGAAGCCGCAAGCACAGCTCCAAGAAAGAGGAGAAGTCCAAGAAGAAGGAGAAGAAAGAGAAAGAGAAGTCCAGAAGGAGTCCGTCCCCTCCCACAACTTCCAGAGAGAAGGAGCGGCCGCTGTTCCCCGGAGCGTTCCCTCCACGCGATGAGTCACCTGCACGACGGCTGTCTTCATCAAGGGAGGAGTTTGAACACAAAATCGGTTCTTTAGATGAAATGCCAAGGTACGTGTAGAAAGAGTCGTTCATAGGATTTACACTGCAATATTACTGTGTTGGCCTGAATATAAGACATACCTCACGCTTTTTCAACCTGAGAGAGAGGAGTTTTATAAGATACAAGACAGTTCAAACTAATTGGCAGCTCCTTAAAGTTTTCTCCTTATCTTTATCATTTATCACAGCAAATGAAAAATATTTTGGTTTTGACTGTTGGTTGAACTATGGAGGCAATTACAAGACGTCACTTTGGACATTTTCTTTTACAATATTCTAGAGATGCACTGTTTGCAATTGTCTTTGCTGATTCCGATTTTCTATTGAGGAGCTATAATTGACATTATACACAAAGCATTGTTTGTTCATTATAAAATTTTGACTATTAAACAACTTATGACTCGTACTTTTTCGACAGAACTGCACCAGGCTGCAGGACCTCTCACTCAAACAAACCTCTAAATAAAGTGCTCCGTTGATGGACAGAGCAAGTTGAAATTGGTTGTTGTATAATCCACCTAATCCAACATGATGTAAGCTTTTTTTTTTCCAGTCAGTGGCCTAAAAGTGAATATAAATTCCCCTTGATAAGCATTTAATGTGGTGTATACTGGACCCCTTCTCACCAAATCACCCAAATAAAAATGAGTTGCCCTTGTTGGAAACAAACTTTGCCCCAGTCGGTTTCTACTCGCTCCATTCAAGAAGAACTTCTGATGATGTTCACACACAGTTATGGATAAAATACGACCCTCTTGTTCTATATTTGGGCCAGCATGGTGGTTTTTCTTTTAAATCTTGTCTTAACCACGTTTCTTTACTTATTCTTCCCTCTCAGCTCTTCTCTGCTCAATCCCACTAAGAAAGATCCAGAGTTTCGTTCCATTTTCCAGCACATTCAGTCAGCACAGCTCCGTCGCAGCCCCTCTGAGCTGTTTGCTCAGCACATAGTCTCGATTGTCCACTACATCAAAGGTAGAGTATGATCTGTGCCGCTGCTGTCCTCAAGGTAACAAGAAAAGAGGACAGCTTGGACCGCTGACGAGACCCAGTGGACATTTCATTGCGTGATTATGTTCGGTTTGTTGTTGCTGCTGTATGTGGGATGATGATTTTTTTTTGTTCTTTATTTGCAGCTCAACACTTCCAATCCTCAAACATGACTTTAAGTGAGCGGTTTGCCTTGTACCAAAGAAAAGCTGCAGAGGTAGAAATGAGGAAGCCAAGGAAGAGCCCAGAAATCCACAGGTATCTCAAACATTTCAGATCTGATCAAAAGTCCTTTAATCATATTTTTCATTGTTCAGTTTCTTCATAATCTTTGCCGACTGACATCAGAGCTTTCCTTCCTCTCTCAGGAGAATCGATGTTTCCCCCAGTGCCTTTAAGAGGCACTCTCAGCTGTTTGACGATATGGACGAGACGAGCTACAAGGTGACCAGCCCTTTTCAAATTTGACGTATTTGGAGCAAGCAAATTTGAGACGATCCAAAACAGCAGTGTTCAGCTTTGTGCTTTTCTTTCAAAGGATGCATATTTCTAAATCAAAAGAGCCCAATTGTGTTTTGTAAGTGCCAAGCAAGCCCCCCCAGCCTATGAGATATGGTTATTGATTGGGTATGTACGAACCCAAGCAAAGGCTAAAAGGAAGTGAATTAAGATCCTGAGTCCAAGCCTCTCAAGGGACGCTTATCAGTGCCTTTACCTTGTAAGTATTTTTTCTAAAAAGAAAAAAAATCAAGCCACAAAAAAATGTGAAATGATGTTTCTTTTATTTAGCTACATGCATGCTGCTGGTTTCCACAATTACTTTTATATAGAATTTGTAAGAAATTAGCAGTTTTTATTACTATTTATCTTCTACACATAGTGTTTCATATCATGTTTAATGTAATATCTGTAATAACTTCACATTATTTCTTAACCACACGAAGGAACTCAGTGCTTATACATGTTTGAGCATTTTTGAATCTGTGGGAAATGTGCGCTTGATTGATTCATTCAAAAATTTCCAATATCAGAATTTCAAACGTTTGCTGTCGTGGCTAACTAACACACATCTCTGCAGGATCCAAGTCAAAAGTACAAAGGCGACGTGATGGACCTGCGCCTGGATATTGAAAGGCGTAAGAGGTTTGCTGGGAAGGACTTCAAGCGTGAAGGGGGCAGGAGCCCCGGAGGCTCCCGAGGGCCGAGCAGAGAGAGGTCCTCTGAGAAATCTGGGAAACACCACAAGAAATCCAAGTACGTTATTGTCTCGGTGTCGCCACTAGAGGTCGATATAGTTCATACCTCAAATGAGAAGTGTCAGAGGAGTGGTTACTATTGTTAGAGGCGACATGATGGAGGAGTGAGACAAACTTTAAAACCTCATCGGCTCTTTTTTCTTTTCACACTTAACGTATGATTTAAACAACCAAACACTGCAAGGAGAAGATCACAGAGCAATAAGCTTACAAGGTTTCCATGCGTCCTTGTAATCCTTGAAAGATTGTCAACTTAAGGGGGAAAATAATCAAGTCAGAAACAATCCTATGCCTCTGCAATCTAATCCTACTAAAAGTGTTATACTGATCATTTCAGTGTACAATTTGAATGTTGACGTTATGAATAAAGCTTTAATCTGTTCAGTTCAGCCCTCGTCAGTACATCTTCTTAAATGAATATTTTAGGTTGTGTTTGTGTGAAGGAGGAAGAGATGAATCAGTCATGTCTCCTGTAACCATGGTAACCACTCAATAAACCACAACCTGCAACTTTTTTTTGTCCTAAAACTTTATTTTTATGCCACTCACATCCACCTTCTGCGTTTGTGCTCGCAGGAAGGGTAAAAAGAAGCGGGATCGCTCTCCTTCCTCCTCCTCCTCTTCCTCCTCTCCATCCCCTTACCCTGCACTATTCAGAGGTAAAGAGTACATGGGGGAGGGGATGGAGCACTCGGAGGAGGGCTACACTCACTCCCGTTACCCACCGCGGGAGTACAGCGGGCCCCCAGACAGAGCCCCTCGAGATTACGAGGGCCACAACCCAGAGCGAGGCCGAGGCCGTGGATTTGTAAGTTCCTGTCTGCCTTCCTTCATCTCTTCTGCTGTATTTGTTTTGTTTTCACTGAGGTACTGACATCTCATCTTCTTGCAATTTTCTGTCCTAATGGCATCACAGTAGACTACGCTTCTCTGCTCTGTTCCTTCCTCCTAATGCTAAGGAACATAATGTGGATGATGATGATAATGATGATGACACTATCATACATATTCCATGCACTACCTGATTTTTATTAAGGTAATGTAGCGCCAAAAAAGTGGAACTCACCTCATCACTAAACAAATGCCTGATTTCCATCAGTATGGCTTTAACTTGTGTGTTCTGTCGTCGTGTCTGGGTCGAGTTTTGACTCTGACTTGAACCATGTTTATACAATATTCTTCCATCTTATTGTGGAAAGTGTGTTTGTCCCTCGGGTGCAGGTTTAAATCCACCTGTTGTTTGGATTTCAGTTCCCCAGAGTGAGAGGCAGAGGATGGAACAGGGGCAATTATCCAGGCAACAACAGCAATGGAAACCCTGCCAATATAAATCCTGCAGTGCGCCCTCCAGAGGAGGAGTGGGACCCTGAATACACGCCCAAGAGCAGGAAGTATTACCTGGTGAGTCTCTGAAGCTTCTCATCCATTCAGTACCCTGCAAATAGAGCCCTTTTTTACTGAAGTCATCCCGACATGTCACAGTAGAAATGAAGTCATAATGAAATAAATGAGGGCTGAATCCATCTGCTTCAGATTCAGACTCCTGGTTTTGTTCATGCTGACTCTGTGTCACACTGTCGTGGTTTACTGGGACAGTTGAACAGAAGAGAGTCATTGTTGATGTTGGAAGTAACACCTTTTCCTTCTATGACATGTCAGAATGTCTGCTGTGAAAAAGGCTCGTGGGTTTTAACGCTTCAAAAATAATTACCAAGGATATTTTTTCCCCAAGTTCTGCTGTTGACTTGTGTTTGGTTTCGATTCACATCCAGATATGAAATACGTCGACTGGAACAGCCTCACTGGAACAAAACTGCTTTTTTTAGAAGATTAATTTTAGTCCAGTTTTACATCGTAAATTAGCCACCGACTGACTGAACCATTCCGCGACTTAGGCTCCCATAATTTTGACTTTATGGAAGATTTTTACAACACAGTTCGCCAAAATGAAACCATTTGTTTGTCCCTAAAGACCCCTTTTCGTGAACTGTAGTGTAGCAGAAGCACTAGTTATTGAGAAGTATCTGATAACTTTGACCGCAGTAAAGGCTGTGTACTCGACTGAAGAAGGGTTCTAAGTTCTGGAATAACTTAAAACTTCGGATAATTATTTAAACAGTTTTGCAAAGCTTGCATATTATTAATTTAAATGGCAAAATGTGTAATTAAGATATTGTTCCATATACTTGATTTACATTTTGTATTAATGATTCAAACTAAAGTTTTTGAATAAATTTAGTGGGGTGAAGTGTGAATATATTTGCCTGCAAAGAATTAATGGAGTGGATTTTTTTGTTTTTGTCACATTGATTACTAACTATTGGTGTCCGTATATGCCCTGAAAGAACTGTGACAGAGTTCAGAGTTGCATTCCTTGGTTGGATTAGGAACAACATCTGGCTAAAACACCTGGACTTGTCCCCTTTCAGCACGATGACCGTGATGGCGAGAAAGCCTGGATGGACACCCGCGGAAGAGGCCGCGGCGGCTCCTTCCCGGCTCGCCGAGGACGCTTCGTCTACCGTAAAGGAGGCGGCAGCAGTCCGAAGTGGACCCACGACATGTTCCAGGGGGGAGAGGAGGGAGGGATGGGTGACGACAACATGGAAGTAGAACGTAAAGAACCCAAGAATCCTGGAGACTCCTCCGCCCTGAAGCCGTAAACCACTCGCTGTATCATCTTCATGTTCATGAACGCTTACAGTGCTGTTGAAGGGGTTCGTGTTTGTTTCCCTTCAGTCATTTCATGTTTCTGACAGTTAAAGTGAAGCAGAACTGACTTAATAAGAGGCGCACTCTTGTTACTTTTGTACGTTAGATTTAGCTTCAGAGTTTTCTTTTTTATGTGACAGTGAGTTTTCCTTTCGCAGCTGGTCGACTTCATTGTGTCTTTTTTAAGGGAGAGAAAAATACAGAGGCATCAAAGTTCAAAGATTAATATTCTCGGAAAGTGCGAGAGAACAAAAAATGTATTTGTGCCTTAGAAAATAATGATACAGTGAAATGTTTGAAGGCACGGCCCCCATTCTGAGAGCTGAGGGCAGCATTAGACGATGTCCATTTCATTGTTCCTGTTTCTTACTGTTTGGTTTTTGGGGCTGTGATAAATCTTAAATGTTACTGCATGCAATGTTTGATTCATACCTCGCTCCACGGGACCAATCAGTCGTGGGCTCAGGGCTCCCGATCGTCAAATTAAGTCTGTCGAACCCCCTGAACGATTGGTGTTTGTCACGAATAACATCTGAGCTTTTTCACCTCATGAGGAAGTGAACACATTTTTATGTGTGTGTGTGGGTGTAAATTGTAAAGAATTGGCACCAGAAACACTTGTAGGCTCCGTTTCTCTGTCATATCATTTAGAATTTTTAATAAGAAATAGGATAATTATAACACCTAAATTATTGTAATCTAAACATCTGGGGAACAGAGCTGATTAAGGTCTTTTTTCTTAGAAGAACAGTTGTAGTTATCCTCTCTCAAAAAAAAGCACAGCAGTGTAGTCTTCTACGAGAGAGCCTGAACCCTTAAGATTTGTGACAAAAGTGTGTATTTTTAAAAAGAGTTGCCACAAACTAGCAGAACTAGTTGTGCGACTCTCACTGTGCTGCTTCGTCCCACTCTCGACTGTACATACTGCATGTACCGAACAGACCTGTAGGACTTTCTCTTCTTTTTTCTTTTTTTTTTGTTTTAATCTGAAAACTTTTTTTACTGTCCTCAAGAACTTTGAAGTCTTTTAATTTCCACTAGTTTTTTCTTGGATTCAGGGCGATGTGTGATCTGTGAGTGTGTGTTTCTCTGAGATCTGCAGATGATCAAACTGTGTTGAATGGTTTGTGATTCACATCGTTGTTTGGGGGTCTCATATACCCAGCTGCAGTCTGTGTAAAAAAAATACTCATCATTTCTTTCTTCTGATCTTATTAAAAGCCAGTATGTATAAAAGTTTTGCGTTGGTAACTTCTAACTTGGCTGTAATGGGTCTTTATTTACGTGGAGGACCTCTTAGCTCTGATGGTCTCATAGGGAGGTGTACACATCTGATGAGCCATTATATGAAAACATATTCCAGTTAAAACCATGTTTACGAGCAGCTCTCATCAAATCCAGAACTCCCACTAACACTGAGGTGGTAAACTATGTTAAATATGTGTTTTGACCCGTTGAAGACGGACCGAACGCTGGTGACGGTTTGTCACACAACGAACACACACACACACCATCAGGTCATGAGTGTCTCATTTTGTCAGCATAGAGAGTTGTTTTCTCTGAATATCCTACAACAATCTCCGATTCAGCCCACCGGACACAAGCGCTCCAGTTGTAACATAATCAGCCTTTTCATGGACGTAGGAGGAAAATCCAGCCAACAGAAAATAGTCCGTCTCCTGGGACATCGCTTGGATCCACTTGGGGGGAGGAAGCTTTGCATTGGTAATATCTACAGTAGCACTGAGGTGAAAAATGGCTCTTTCATAGCCCTGAACAGACATGTCTTCAACAGAGAGAGCTGCAGTGGTGGAGGTGGGACTGGGAGGGAAGCTACTGGGAGCTGTGGAAAGAGGGAAACACAGGAAGTGATGGGGTCAGAGGCACTGGGAACAGACCGGAGAGATTCTGTGGGAAGATTACTCCACCGTGAGACTTCCTCCCTGAGAGCACTTTGACTCTGTGACTCCAGATAATCACGGTCCTCCTTTTTTTGATGAATGAACAGATTAATTTCTTATGAAAAATGATAACGTTCTCCAGAGGCGAATATGTATCCAGAGAGCTGAAATTGTTGTAATCAAACAATTAGTTGATTAAAAGAAGATAAACAGCAATCTCGATGACAGATAAGGCTAATTGTTCAATTTAACAAATGGATGCCAGAGGTTCATTTTGCAGAACATCCACTTTTTGTTGAGAAAAACGTCTGGAAATTGACTTCCTTTACTTTTCAACACAGTGACAATAGTCATGAAAAATGCATTTTACAAAATCGCTGCTACAGGGCATCAAACCACATGTTGTCAATCATGTAAAACTCACTAAATCATGTAATTCGTGTATTTATATACCTTACATATGTGCCTAAGACGCGATGTTGTGGTTCTACTTGGGCCCGACTATTTCTTGCTCGGGACCAGTAACGTTCCTGGAGTCTCCGTCGGTTGCCTGGCAACTTCACAAGAGGCGCTAGTATGTAGCTCGCTTTGGCTAGGCTAGCTGTTACTACCTGTTTCCAGTATTTGCGCTAAGCTAAGCTAAGCTAAGCTAAGCTAACTAGCTAACCGTCTCTCGGCTAGCTCTATCAAAACTCTCATCTAAATCTCGGTAAGAAAAGCAAATAAGTGTGTTGTTTAACAGACGCTGTCACACAATGTTGTCGATTTAAAAAGTGGTTTAGCTTTAATTCACATTGCAAAGACATGGTAGATAAAGATGAAGCTAAGTGTGCTGCGTACAAAAATGTCTCATGTCACAGAGCAATACAAAAGCCAACAGAAGTGTTCAGTATTCACTTAAATAATGAGACAATAAGGACCATCATGTGAATAAATACAGACAAATATACTGACATTTTGAAATACTTTCATAATTATCACATGCTCTTTCAACCAAAGTTAGGATTGTTTTGTTTTATAAAGGTCCTTTTCAGTTCAGCAATAAAGAAGTGAAAAGAGTTGGGATGAAATTACTGATAATAACATTAATAAGAATTGTAAAAAATAGGGATAATTGTACTTTTTGTCTGTATTGATTACTTATTTCATAATGTCGAGTTTATTTTGGGACTATATGAAAGTTATTAGAGTGGAGACGGGTATCATCATTTTGTTTTTGGGGGGTTTAAGGTGGGATAGTCTTACTTTTTTGGAGGATAAAAACTATTTCCATACAGTTCCTTAGTATAATAGTGAACACGTTGGCTTGCCATACAAATCAAGTGGAACATTTCTCAGTACAGTGTACTGAGTGTGTTCTGCCCTCTGCAGTCCATGAGGTGAATTTTTAGGGCTCAGTCAAAGTGTCTGTTAGTGGTAATGCACTCGTCCAATAGTCCCCGTCCCCGTCACCAGGATGTCCGGCTGCCCGTTCCTCCAGATCTCCCTGACGATCCGCTCCCTCTCCTCCAGGCGTCTCGCCTTCTCCAGCTCGTCAGCTGACGCGAACACGTTCACGCTCCTCAGGGTGCCGTTGGACTGGCTGCTACAATCACTCATGGGCCCCATTGTCACTTTAGGGATCCCCGTCTCCTCCTCTTCATCTCCATCCTCCTCAGCAATGCTCTCATCCTCCTCTTCCTCGCTGGACTCCTTCAGCTGTCTCCTCTCGGGGGAAGGGGGGGGTCTGCTGTGGCGGCGAGTCCTGCAGGCGATGCCGGCCACCATGAGGCACAGAGCCATGAGCAGACCGAAACAGACGCCCATCATGAAGTAGAGGGCGAAGCTCTCTGGGTTGGCTGTGTGGGCAGAGAAACACAACAATTACTACACTTGAATACAAAAATATACTTGTAAATATCAATTTTGCGCTACTTTATACTTTTTCCTCCTCCACTTAATCTGAGAGGGAAATATTGTACATTTTTACCTGACAGCTACAATTACTCTTCGTATTAACATTTCACATTTAAAACATCTGTCATTATCTTGCCAAATAAAATGCCTTGTTAAATATTGTACCAGTGGTTTCCAAACTTTTAGAGCAGCTTGTGGCTCTTTACAGAAAAAAGAAGTCTCTACTTTGGGTCACAGATGTCAATGAGTTGTTTTTCACTTCCACCTAAGAGACAGCCCAAGACACAAAGCAAGCAAAAACTTGGGAGGAATCCAAAACAAATAAAACAGATATACATAGCAGAACTTTTCTGCTTTGGCACTACAGTAATCATGTCATGGCCCCTCACATTTATACTGCAACCTTTTAGAAGAGCTTGACCCTCAAGTTGGACACCAGCGGACTAAACTAAATATAAAGTTGATATAAAAACTAGCTCCATCATGAACATCGGCAACAGTAAAATGCTAATTATCATTAGCCCAACTGGATTAACCATCTAAAAATGTCATACATCATAAATGCACCACTTCATCCCCCAGATTAATACTTTTACGCTTGATATTTTCAGTTATTTGAACCAAAATAGGATTGTTAATGTAGGACTTTCAATGTAGTTTCACATACTTAAGTGAAGGATCTGAATACTTCAGAATACCACAGAAACTGAACGACGGTTGTGTGTGTTTGCTTGACCAGAAACAGAATTGAATCTGTGCTCTCTATCATTTTTCTGCTGCCTACTTTTGAGCACCAGAATCTCAACTATGTGAGCAGATACGCTGTCGCAGTACAGCAGCGGCGTGAGCCAAAGAAAACAGGACACTAAAGTCCCTGGAACTGATTCAAACTAGACAGAAAACTGAATTATTAAAGCGCAAGAGAAAAATGTCTTCTGTTGAGATTTGCTTGGTTCCAGATGTATTTTGGCTCGTCAGTCTTTGGTGGATAGGTTTGTATTTTTAAGTCTGTCCTGATAATGTTAGCTTAGAGTTAGAGAGGAAGAGCTAGCATGACTCTGGATAAACGTCACAAAAGCTGACAAGGACGAATGTCAAGGAGGAACTGTAACGCCCACTGTAAGTTACATATTATTTTTGGAATTATACTTATGAGCTTTCTTAAGTTAGCTACATCTAGCATGCTGCTAGCTTTGCTCTGCATAAAGAATGGAAACAGAGGGCAACAGCTAGCTTGACTCTGTAGCCGACAAATGTAACAACCCCATCTTATTTATTACTTTTATGAATTTATAGGAGTTGTAAATCATTTTTGGAAATGTACTCATTTGCTTTCTTGCTGGGTTAGCTACATCTAGCATGTAGCTAGCTTTGCTTCACATACACAATAGAAAGAGAGGGAAACAGCTAGCTTGACCGTCCAAATGTAACAAACAACCAGCAGGTTATATCTTGTTTTTATCACATTTTTTGACAGACTGCTACAAATTTAAAGGACCATCAATTTTTGTAAATATACTTAGACCTATTAGAGTTAGCTAGCATCCTTAGCTTTGCCTGGCATAAAGAGTAGAAACAGCAACAGCTAGCTCGACTCTAGTCTGTTTTGTACAGATTAAACAAACAAGCTACAATATGCTAATTAATTAGCTTTGGTTATCAGATTTGTTGACAGAGCTAGGGCTAGCTTGTTTCCCTTGCTTCCAGTCTTTGTGCTAAGCTACGCTAACTAGCTATTGGTGGTAGCTTTATATTTCAGTCATTAGTCTTCTCATGTAACTCTAAACATAACAACATGCATTTTACCGTTTTTAGTGGCCTGAAGATATTAAACTATATGATGTTTGCCGAAAAGTCTGATAAGGGAAAATGTGTGTGTCACAATTTTGTTTCTTTGCTTATTTCCAACACTGGTGAACATCTCGTGACCCCATAGATTCATCCTGTGACCCCCTCAGGGAGCCCAGAGCCCAAAGTTGTGAACTTTATTATAGACACACTGAGTTTTTACCTTTGATGTGAGCGTAGGTCGCCATGCTGTTACTTAACAGCTCCATGTCTCTTTTAACAGGCTCCATCCTGATTCGCTGACGGTTCAGATATCTACCATCGCCAGGACCGAACTCCTCGACTATCCACCACCGACAGATCCTGTCACTTTAAAAAAAACACAAGCAGACAGTTGACATAAGTGTAAATATTTCCATCTGATGTAATATCCTTTGACGAGAGAACAATAGTGTCACTTTCTAACCCACAACAGAAGTCTTAGTTCATCCAGCAGATGCCAGAGGCCTGACAAAATGTGTTCCCCACCCATCATTCCTGTGATCTAAACTAGTGTCAGAGGTCAACAGACAAGGACAGTGTGTTCCTCGTAAGTGTTTTACACTCAGGCCTGTGGTAACGACAACATGAGGCCCTCTCAGTCTGATAGGGATGTTTACATTTATGGCATCGGAGCCTGAGGAGGTTCTTTTCCGGCATCCAGGAAACGTTTTTTTTTCTTCTCTTTTTTCCCACAGAAAACATGATGAATGTCACGTGTTCCTGCAAATAACAAACTCTTAGCAAAGTCTATTTTCATTTTAGTTTATTTTGCAGAGGTTTTCAGGCTGTTTATGAAGGGTTTAGGAACTAATGGCTTTGTTAGTGTCCAGTAATAATTCAGCCATGACTGTTTATACAGTAATCCATGAATAAATGCTCACTGGGTTCTTGCTATAATAAGCCATTAAGTCCGCAGTAAATATATAAATGTCGGAAGACAAGGATTAATAAAGAATGGTTACGATTATCCGTCATGTCTGCAGTTGTAAATGTTTAATAAGTTGGTAATAGATTTTGTTCCAAATGTGCCGCAGCCTTTTTGTCAAACTGTCGTTTTCAGCTGTCTTCATGATAAATGAAAGAAAAGAGGAAAAACACCAATTTGTAGACAAATTTACAAAAATCATAACAAAATGATGTATAAACAAGACAGAAGCTGCAACCCTCATACTGTCATTAAGTCTAAACAGGCTTTGTGTAGGTAGTGTGTTCACCCTGGAAGAGAGACAAAAATAAGAGGTAGTTAGAAGAGATGTGTGTGTGTGTGTGTGTGTGTGTGCGTGTGTGTGTGTGTGTGTGTGTGTGTGTGTGTGTGCTGTCAACAGACGCTCTCGTCTCAAAACACAATGCACTGAGGAAGCTGGGGAGCTGCTCACAGCTGCAAAAAATCAAAAATAATTGTGGATGGTGCTGAAAGAGCTCGTGGGACACCTCGGAAAACACAAAAATAACAATTGGGGGGGCATTTGAATAAATGTCTGTTTGTGAAGTTTAATTGGCTGTGACATCCCAAACTCGCACTGTGGCTGACATGCATCAGCGCATGAACTGATGAATGGGTATTTCCTGT
>CAEMYA010001845.1:484233-502885 GCA_903131615.1 Diplodus sargus | reverse complement strand
AAGAGCTCTCTGTTCTGTACAGAACCAGGGCTACCAGGAAGGCAAAAATGATTCTGTCTGACCCCGCTCACCCACTGGCCTTCCTATACAGGCCCCTGCCGTCTGGTCGTCGGTACATGGTGCCTAGGATCA
Source organism: Diplodus sargus (assembly GCA_903131615.1). Classification (NCBI taxonomy): domain Eukaryota; kingdom Metazoa; phylum Chordata; class Actinopteri; order Spariformes; family Sparidae; genus Diplodus; species Diplodus sargus. The sequence continues at coordinate 502,753 of CAEMYA010001845.1, read as the reverse complement.
GAAGCAATAGATTCAAAAATTCCTTTGTACCAACTACAATCTGCCTAATTAATGGACAGTTGTGAGCCTGTCTCCCCAGGACATTGTTGTCTGGAGCTTCAATGTTGTACATAATGGATGATTGAATGCGTGTTGTTGTTGTTTTTGTTTGTACCCCATTTTTGTGTGTGCTTTGCTGGCTGCACGCCAAATTGCCCCCCAGGGGGATAATAAAGTTTTCTAAGTCTAAGTCTAAGTCTAAGTCTAAGCATGCTAATGCTAGCTCACATGAACGACACACAATGTCTTCCGTTTGATGATTCTGGACAAAATGACAACAGATGAAAAGTTTAGTGTTTCAGTCAAAACAATGAAAGCAGACAGTTTGATGATACCGTCTTCATTGTTTAACCACCATTGTTGATGAAAATCTATCTGGCGTGACTCACATTCAAGGAAATGTCTTAAAGTTGTGTTCAGGTTACGTTTAGTCACGTTTGCTGATCTCTTATCTCACTTTCTGACTCAACTCCAGACGTTTTAGGGGAAAGAAGACCAAACAAAAAACAGTTCCCTTGAGCAAAACTCAGATTTATTTGGGTTTGAACATTTGGGATAATGTGGGTCCACAACTCAACAATATATATAACAAAGGTCTTGTTATTTTTAGACACTTAAGGAAAGGACACATATATCAGAGAAAAACTCAGGGGATCACCAAAGTCAGTAGGGTTTAACCTCTTGGAACCATGAACGTCATGTAAATTTATGAAGTAGACGTTGAGATGTTTCATTGGATGATTGATGGTGCAACAGAAGAAGTCAGGGATTCACCAAACTAATCATTCCTCCTGTGGGGAACACAAATGTTTGCACAAGTCTTCATGCAAATCCATCAAATAGTTGTTGAGATTTCTGGGCTAAAGCGTTGAACCGATCAACCAACAAACAATCAGACATTATACACGTCTTTCCAGAAGCGATGTGTGTCTTTAGTCTTGGTTATCCAACGACCTGGAACCAGTTTTTACTGATAAAATAGTCCTTAAATATGTTTATTTTTGTACTTTGCACTGATCCTTGTGGAGATTGACAGCCCGAGGGCGAGAGGAGGCTCAAGTGCTGGATTTAGTACGTAGCCCTGTCGCAGATGGTCCCACGGTTACTGTAAAGCTCGATGTAAACACGGTGACTGATATCTCCCACCCCCTCACATTCCCTGTCATTACAACAACAATGTGCGTGGGAGCCGAATGTTTTTCTTTCTGGTGCTTTTTCTCTCCAGGGAGAACGAAATCATGCCCTGCTCCCGCCGCTGCCACCGGGGGGCTCGAGACGCTCTCCCGCCCTGATCTTTATCCTGGTGACTCTTGGCAGAGCCCAGTGTGCTCTTAGAGGCTTTTCTATTTTATTTTCTTAGGGGGGTAATTACAGCGATAGTCGCTCTGGTGGCTGACTCAGGGTCCACTGACTCATGGGAACCGATGGGTTTCAGCTGGGCCCGGCTTTCTGTTTTGCATTTAACTCACAGACAGAAGAAGCATGACTCCATCTACACCCTCAATTTGCTGCCCCCAGACCTAACAACATAAGTGGGCAATTTAGTTTTCGGTTCGGCTGCGAAAAGTCAAACAGTGTTTGTTTTAATTAAAGAGTGGCCTTTACACCCTGTAGTTCTACAAGCCCGCATATCAGATTGGTTATCAGACTTGTAGCATCGATCACGAGGCAGATATCAAGACAAAGATTTCTACAATCTGAAGTTATTAAAGGCGTAGTTAGCATTTGGGATGCATTCGCTTTGTTGTCGAGAGTTAGCTGAGAAAGATTGATACCAGATGAAGTATGTAGGTTAAGAATGAAGATACCACCAGCAGACAGTTAGGTTAGCTTAGCATAAAGACTGAAAATAGGGTAGAAAAACAGCTAGCCTGGTAGCTGCCAGCAAGTCTTAAGCTCACTAACATGTTTTATTTTATTCTTTTGACATATTTTTTGATGGATTGATACACATTTGAACTGTTTAACTTTGGAAATATACTTAATGCTGTGAAAGCTACACCTAGCATGTGGCTAGATTTACTTAGCAACTTAGAAACAGGGAGAAATAGCTAGCTTTGCCAAAGATTAGCTAAAACCAGCAACCAGATAGCAAAGATAAATGTAAAGACTGAAAACAAAGGGAAACAGCTAACCTTAGCTTAGCTCATCTTAGCGTAAAAACTGGAAACAGCTAGGTTGGCTTTGTCCAAAGATTACAGCCAGTAGGCAGTTAGCTTAGGGAATTACAAGGGCCAGAAACTGGGAAACAGCTAGCCTGGTTCTGACAAAAGTTGTATCATATTATGTTGACTGACTGCTGTGAGTTTAAAATTTAAAATGGCATCATTTTTGGGAAATAAACCTTTTCACTTTCTTGCTGAGTTAGCTAGTCTGCATCTTACCAAAAGGCTGGAAACGGAGGGAAACAGCTAGTTCAACTCTGTCCAAAGATTACAGCCTGCAGCCAGTTAGATTTCATTAGCATAGCATTAAGACTGGAACAGCTAGCTAGTCTCTCCCCAGAGGTAAAAACAACCAAAGCTCATTAATTAACACTTAAAGCTAATTTAAATGAAAGTGTTGCTTTTTTATGGGGGTTACGGCCAAAATTTGCCTTTCTTGCTGCTATGAAATTGCTTCTTCCCAGTTAAAATGTCATTAGGAAGCATTTCTTTTAACCTTTTCTTTTCTTTTCTTTTCAAGCTTTTCTTTTCATTTATTTTGCAGTGACACCTTCTTCTTTTTACTTTCCATTACATTTTATCCTCCTTGTTTTATGACTTATTCATAGACACGAGGGATAAGAGGGAGACGCAGTGCCAGTGCCACAGTCAACTTTTCTGAACAAACAACGCTATAATAAGTTTAAAAATAGTGTCCTTGCAGGAGCACACCCACACTCTTGTTCTGTTTTCTCACTTGGAGAACAAAACTGTACATATATTTTTATGCAGCGCCCCTCATGACTTCATGACAGGCAGTTTGTGGTGAAAGTCTGTCCGGGCTGGAAGCACAGCGCAAATACCAGAGGGAGACAAATGTCCGTTTTATGCACCCGCAGTCTTTCGGGCAGACAGATTTAACACCTAACGTTTCCAGACACGTCCAATAACTTCTCAACTTTTTTTTTTTTTTTAACTATAACACATGCAAAGCCCGGCAGCTGTAGCCGTTTATGTAAGCCCATAAAATGCACTCCCGTTCAACCCTCCCACACTTCCTGCTTAGATAATCCCATTTAAGTCAAAAGATGAAATCTGAAACCACAGAAAAGAGGACTTGTTATTTTACAGTAGTGGATGCTGCTTCTATTAAATGCTCAAACATCTCTCAGGCGGGGGAGAGCTGTCAGAGTTAATCTTGTGCGGGAGAAGGTGAATAAAATAGAACTGAACAAAGCGTTGAAATACACAAAACATGCTGATTTTAGATTGAAAGTCTTGTAGCTTCTGTGCCCATAAAGGATTTTATGGTCTGTGGATGTGTAAACATGGTGCAGACCCTGCTAATAAACTCCTTTGTTGCCTCGTTTATTGCCCGACAACAAAGTGACTGCAGTGTATTTGAGAAGATCCTTGAGAAATTGTAAAAATCTGAGTTTCTTCAGACATTTTTCCTTTCAGAAAGTCCCTAATAAAAAGCTAAATTTACAGGGAAATTCAATATACTGAAGAAAAGGGTACAAAGATAAACACAGTATCACCTGAAATCAGCCCATCACTCACCTTGTTGCTGGATGAGAGCTGCACAGGTTGACGAACACAAACTTTCCACTGAAAAACAAAGAATTCAGACGTGGATTCGGACCTTGTCTGTCAGCCAACACTTGGATAAGATCCCATAAGGTGCACAGAGGTGCAGTGAGACGGTTGGTCCGGAGCTGATGTAGCTGCTGGACTGACGGAGCAGGAGCAGCCCTCCACTATGATCCCCTCCCTGTCATCCTCTGGAGGAGGAGGACCAGACTCTAACGGTCCTCACTGGAGTTGAGGAGGAGGAGGAGGAGGAGGAGGAGGTGTTTCCATTTCCTGGGAGACAAGTGAAACTCATGCACCACTCCACAATAAAAGCCCTAAAATCCTCACTTTACTGGAGTCGCTCTGCCACACTGCTGACCAGAGGGAGGTGATTCCTTCTCCTCTCTCGCTCTCTCTGCTGGCCACAAACGCACCACAGTGAGGTCTGTTCACTGTGAAGCCGGCAGGGTGGAACAGGAAATAGCTCGTCGGCTGCCATGGGCACGGGGCCGCGCTGCTTCAGGGGCTCGTGGATTAATTGAGCTCTTTGTATTTTAATCTCAGCCTCGAGGGAGGGGAAACTGAGTTACACGGAGTTTATTAAGCAAACAGTGGAGCGGCACGTAGACCAGGACCAGCAGGTGCTGCTGCGTGATGGAAAGTAATCGAGTACATTTACTCCTGCATACAAATTGAGTACAATTTTATGCCAATTTAGACTAAATTTAATCGTTTCCTTCTTAAATCTTTGATTGTATCCGAGCTGGATATCATACCGGAGGTTATGTTTTCATTTTTTGTCCCTTTGCTGGTTGGTTTGTTACCAGGATTACACAAAAACTACTGAACGTATTTCACCAAAACTTGGATAGAGGACGAGTCTCAGCCCAGAATAGACCTCTTTAATTTTTGATGCAGATCTGGATGAAGGAACAGATTCAGGAATTTCTTTTCTGTTTTCCACGTTTTCGTTTATTTTTAAGGGAATAATTGATGGTGATGTAAAAGGTGTATTTAGGTGTCTGAGTGAGTAAAATCTGATGCAGATCCAAATAAAAATCAGGATCTGGTAAATTTAAACATGATTTACTTGATATTGAATCAGGCTTGATTGAATTAAGGGGGACTGCTGGGCCTTGGTGGAGGTATGCGCTCTACTGAGGGCCATTCTAGTCATGACAATGTTTTCATTCTGCCATCTCAGCCTCTCGCTCTCAACAACAATTTCACTTAAATGGGAGTTTAAAAGTGCGCCACATGGATTTGGATAATAACAGAAAGATCTTCGTTGACTGATTATTTTTACGTCTCAACAATCTACATAAACAAATTGACCTTAAAGGACAACACAAATTCATACTGTTTTACTTTTAGATGTGGCGGATCCTGCCACCCTTCTAGCTTCAAACAGAGTACTGGGCACAACTCATAGCTGAAAAAATGTTGATCTGTGTTTCCCAAAGCCCAAAATGACGTCCTCAAATGTCTCGTTTGACCACAACTCAAAAGATATTAAATATAGTGTCACAGAGGAGCAAAGAAACCAGAAAATATTCACATTTAAGAAGCTGAAATCAGAGAATTTTGACTTTTTTTAATCGTATTCTCAATTCTCAAAGTAGTTGCTGATCCACTGATTATTCATCGGAGCACCAACTCATAAACTTCTTAATGTCCTTGAAGTGTTCACCAGTCAACAACACTGTTTTAAACTTTAACAATGTGTTGTATTTTACCATTTTATGATGTTTTATTTGTCCTCCTTCCACTTAAGTACAGGATGAGAGCACTTGTCTGACCACTGCTGGAGTCCGTGACACCAACCCAGCCCTGCTATGTATTGTAAAAGAATTGTTTATGCGGTGGAGCCTCTGTAAAGTGCTATTCTGAGTCCAAGTGAGTGTTGATGTGGCACTCGCTCGTGTTTTCTGCCGAGCAGTAAGCGCTCATTATGTGGGCTGCTGTCATCCAGTTGCTCTCAAGGTTGGTTTTAAAGCAGTCAAGAGAAAAATATGTCCCTCCAAACACACTGAGGCCACAGCCAAAACAATGACCCGGCCGCTGAGGGACATTCCTGTGTGCTTATTGCTCTTAATTTACTGCACTCAGTTTAAACGGCATGGCTGCTGAATCCACTCCCATCCATCTACAGCGTGGGGTTTATCTGCACCAGCTGCCTCCGCCTGTGTTATGTCAGGCCTGTCCTCTTCCTGACACTCTGTAGGAATAACATACAGCTTGGCAAATTCCTCAAATTCCCTGATCGTATTTGTGTTATCGGGAGAACACTGGGACGGCAGTTTCCAAGAGAAACACTCTCTCCCTTTCAGCCGCTCGGCTCGTTTCCATTGGCTGAACGAGGGTCCCATCGCGCCCGGCTGGATGTCACAGCACCAATCACGGCGGAGAGTGACGGCTCACTGGTGCATGCAGCGGGAGATGTTTGCGAGGTGGAAGCTGTGGAAACACGCCGGCTTGTTTTTCCCTCCACCAGACTGGCACTGATCGTGACTAATGTTTTCCTGCATATGGGCAGTTATTAACTTTGGGCCGGTTTCACAGACAGACAGATGGGCTTCTGTGGTGCATGCCAGGAATACTCTGCAGTAAATAAATACATACTGAGCCACACCTGCACCCACTGTTAATTGTTTATGTTCCATTTAATTTTAATAAAGTGGCAGTGTGTTGGAACAGAGAGGTTTCTGGGAGGACAATGGTGTATTTGTTAACATCTTCATGTATTACAAAAAAAGAAGGTTCCTGCTTCTACAGAGGAAATTAAGGACAGTTAATTTATCATAATTATCATCACACAGAGACAGACAAGTAGCTCCAAAGAAGACGCTGACTGATTAACGGGCCAACCCTAAAATTTGCATGGCCCTGGTTCCCGTAACAAAGCACACACCTTATTCCAGAAGTTGAACCAAAGCCTAATATCTAATGATTATTAACCGTTTGTTGTCAGTCATTTTGTCATTACATGAATGTCAAGTTTTCCTGATTTTCTTGGTTTCATATAATTGTAAACTCAATATCTTTGGTTGTTTAACTGTTGGTCAGATATTACACAAAACAGAAGAAGCTACCTAATAAAAATAGTAATTTAATCAAGAAAACAAAAATCCACAGTATAATTGAAAATGTAAAAGATAGTCACAGCTCTAAAAAAAAAAGGTTGTGGCCTTGTTTGCATTAGTTAGAAGAAGTTTAACAAAAGAGTCATTTATTCTTTCTTCTTTCATATGAAGGCCTGAAGAGTATCACAACAAAATAAAAAAGGGAAGAAGTCAGTTAAGTTTCTTTCGTTCATATCATCGTAATCTTTTTGATCCTCTTAGTCTCGCTTGTTGCTCCAGAGTATTTTTGGACTTGTCTTGCACAAGCAGCACCCCACTGAGTTTTGAATCCTTTAGGAAAAAGAGAATAAGTTATTTTGTTTTCTTGGCGTACTCCTTCCTGCCTCCTCCTTGGCTGGCGAAGTTTCGGACTCTGTGGATCTTGGCCAGCTGGCTCTCGATGGTCTTCATTATGTCGATGTGGTCTGGGATGTGAACGTAGCGGACGTTCCTGCCGGTGATAAACAGCTCCTGCAGCTGGGTGAGCTGACCTTTTCTGTCCCGGTACAGCACGTCCTTCAGACGTATGTTCATGAAGGCGTCCACGTTGACCACGCGGCCCCGTGCTGTGCTCTCGTTCTTCAGGTCCACCGTGGTCACCTGTCCCTGCAGGCCCTGCAGCAGGATCACCATGCTGTTCTCTATGATGGTGCGCTCCTGGAGGGAGCTGCTGATTTCGGATGGGCCCTGTCCCGACGGCTGTGTTTCACTTCCTTGTGGCTCCATGGACACTGATGAAGAGGATCTACCTGCAGACAGACGGGAGTCAGCTACTGCCAAACAAGTCTTTAGCAAAACTGGCTGCCGAAGTGGAACTGGCAGTCCTGGGTGGAGGGACAACAGCTCCTCTAGCAGCTACATACAGCACGTGTCTGCCTGCTACAACCTAAGAGACTCACAATCACAGTAAGAGTCCAAACTTGAGGGATGTGCATGGCGTAATGCACTGTATTATGTTGTATATAGAACATAGAACCAGGGTTTATGACCTGTATATTTAAATGCATATGTAATTATGATATATTGCCTTGAATCTTCTGAGAAAATGCATTGACAGCGACATGCCAACAAAGCAATTTAAATTAGAACTAATCTGTCTGCAGTATGCTCGATTCTGTCTACGTTCAATACTGCTCACACTGCGAACTCGACCGTGTTACCAGGATGTCCTGAGGACCAATTCCACTGATCTGGTCTCGTGGACATTAAAGTAAAACTAGAGCAAACAGAAACCAAAAACTGGGAATATTAAACTATTTAGTGCTGAGAAGAGTTATAAAGATGCAGTTATGATTTCTAAGTGCAAAACTTTATAACACCCTTCATCTGGACACTTTCTGTTAAATGTCAAACAATGTAAACTAGAAATAGGTTGAAGTTATTTTTTTTTATTACAGCTGCCACTGGCCTTCATTTGTTTCTTTCTACAACATAATATTCAGCTTCATTGTCCTGTAATTGCTGAGTTTTCGCATACAGCCAAACACTTCAGCACACCTGCACTAATTAGACCTCAGCAAGCGCCTCAAAAATGCTCAGCCACTGGGGAAAATACTCATTAAGAGACTCAGCTGTCATTCTGGGAGGCAAACTTGAACTCAAGACAGAAAAGGGTCAACATATGATTACTCTGTGGAATTAAATATCCCTTAAAAACCAAACTGCATAGAGGAAATTTGTATTTTTAAGTGCTGTCCCCTCCACCGTGTGACAGGAGAACTGAACTCTTAAGAAATACGCCGTCATATTAAATAAGTACAACTGTGGACTTAAACCAGCCTTAATAAAGCAGCATCTGTATTAGTTCAAAACTGGTACTGATTTAAAGCTGATTGTAGGCCTGATATTAAGCTGTCAAATTAGCCACAGAATGAGACTTTAACAGTCAAAACACAGCATATAGCAGCCTGTGTTGTCAGAAAAAAACAGATGGCGATAAGAAAAGTCAATCAAAACATTTATTTTGAGAGAAAGCAGATAATTTCATTCAGGCATCTTCACCTTAAAATGACTAGTTTTCCTATGAGAGTCTGGTACAAGTAGACTTAGCAAGCGCCGCTGTTAGCTTTAGCCGCGACCCGACAAAGTACAACAGAGCCGCTAAAGAGCACAAATCATACGGTTATTGTTCAGACTAGTGTGTGTTTGATTTACCTGCAATAGTTAAACACTTATTCCACGTGAAAGTCCCCACAAAGTGCCTCAGGTGGCGACAAACGGCTCAACAACGACAACAAGTTTGTGTTCCCGCGAGAAGTCCAAACCAGGAAGCGCAGCGTGATGACGTTGGACGTTGCGACGTAGATTTGCTGGAACACGGAACAACACCGCCCTCTGCCTGCAGTACTGGATGTTTTCTGGCGATTTTCCTAAATATACCAGTGTTTAAAACCCCTGAATGATTGATTGATTAATTACTTGATCCAATTATATTCATCCACTGGGGTCACTGTATTTTATTTACACATTTTCATATATTTACTATATGTTAATTTAACCAGGAAAGTTTAAAAATCTCTCTCATAGGAGTGTCCCAGGCAAAAAAGCAGCCGCATAAACAAAACATGCGAGAATTATGGTGAATTAAATAAAATAAATCAGGAGAATAATACACCAATCAACCTAAATAAATAAATTTACACATAGCATGTATCTTAGTAGGTTATTTCTGCATGTAAGCACCATATTTGCCAAAATCTTCAGACCCTGAAGCATTTGGCTCAATAGATTATACATCTAATCATCTCAAAAATTGATGACAGAGAAATCAAACCACAAATGTGAATAAATACTTTATTTACTTTATAGAAAAAATAAATCAAATTTTACGAGTTCCAGTCCATTCATCAGGTACATTTCAACATAATAATGATTTAAAAGATTAAGCTTAATTGTCTGTTGTCAGTCAGTGCACAGGTGCTACCGTATGGGTCAGATATATTACATGTTTATCTTACTGTCTCATTAATGTTAAACAACCTAGTGTATAATTGAATACATCAACAAGTTACATTTTAACTCACGGTGACAGTTTTTTCCGTGATGATTCCTGAGATAAAGAGTCTGGCGTCCACCAGAGTTAGGAAGGTAAGTTGAATACAATAAACGTGTCGCAGCAACTCATTCGAAACTAGTTCAGCAGGATCAGAGGTCGTCCATCATGGCGAGCAGGTCGTCTCCTTTGTTGCTCTCGGGGTTTTCAGGCTTCTCCTCCCCTTCTGCAAACTGTCCGGCGATCAGAGCCAGCTCAGTCGCAGCCTGTTCGTCCTGAATCAGACGAAAAACAAACGTGTCATCTCTTCACATATTCATATTTGACACATTTTCAATACGTGTCAGCCTAATAAGTTGTCCTCTGTCAGGTTTCAAAGTTGTTTACAGATGGTTTGGGAACTAAAAAGCTGGTTGTCTACAGTCTACAGTGCCCTGCTGTACCTGCATCGCTTGAATATTTATCACTTCATACAAGGACTGCCCGGCTCCACCTGAAGCTCTCCTGTCAACCAAAGTCAAAGTCTTATTTGTGTAAATTAATGTTGATTTAATAATGCAATCGATGATGAACAAAGACAGAAAAGCACTCACGCCTGCTCTTCCTCCTCCTCCTCCTCTCGGTCCGTAGTAAACAGGTTGATCCGGAAGACGGTTTCAGCTTTGGGCATGTTGTCGGCCTTCATGCTGCCCATCAGACGAGCCAGCAGGTTCAGCTCCTCTTTGGCCAGCAGGTTGGGAGTGTCGTCCGCCTGCTGCAGCACGGAGGGGCACGCAAAGGTCACACACGAATAGAAAGAGAGTCTTGAACAGTCAGGACATTCCTACTGTATGTAAAATGTAATCAAAAGCCGAAGAAAATACAAAACGACTAAGGGAATAGTCAACTCATCACCCCCTGCCTCCGTTTAATTGTTCTGCTGATGCAACGATCGATGAAGACAGACTTCTATTGTCATCGTGCATATTTGCTTTCTGGCTGGCGGGAACAATTTGGCACCATTCCACATCATAGTGAGCCAAACTGGTATTAATCATACCAGGAAATTAGATTTTTTCCGAATTACTAGTTACGAAATGCTTTTCAATTCATGTTTCATCATCAGTGAGTAGAGTAGTCCTAACTTTTGAGCTGAGTTCTGTTCTAACGTATCTCAGTCTTACCCACTGAAATCACAACTTGGCGATAATTTACATTACATTATAAATTCCAACCTACTCACAGCTGCTGCATCAGGCCGCAGATCTTTCGGTAAAGGTAAAAGTAGACGTACTGCATTTTAATTAGAAATCCCTAAAGAGGATTATCAACAAAATGCACCTAAATTATCAGAAGTGAAGTGTTATGTTATTAAAAATCATATCATTTGATTATTATTTCTGGTGAGTGGAGTTACTTCTAACTACTCTAAAGTTGTTTAGTTAAATCTCTGGTTTCAGACGTCTCATGTTCAGTGTTCCCACAGTCTGAATGTGATTGTGAGTTATGATCATATCTGTTCGTTTATTCAGGTGTTTTGTAATCAGGGCGTCATGGGAAAAAAAAGAGCTTGCTCTCAATTGAACTTCCCTGAATAAATAAAGGATTCAATTAATCGATCAATCACTATGGTTCATTGTGTTCAATCAACCTGAACCTCCTTCTTGTAGTCATAATGGTACCTTTGCATGGTGTGTCGACAGGCAAATTATAGAGCGCTTCGGGTGAGAAGTGGGACACGCATGCCGCCGTTAGGTGTGTAATGACGACTGGTTTTCTTTAAGGAGCGGCCGTGAAGGATGTGACACACTGAGCGCCTTGACACACTTATTTTTCAGTGTTGTTGTTCCACATGTCAACCGCATACATAGCTCAGCTGTCTGTTGAACACGGATGCCAAACCTGAAGAATAAATCTGTCATTGAAGTTCCAGACCTCCGTACGCAGGCCGCAGGAGATCAGGCCGACTCGCTCTGTTACATCTCTCTTTAAAACAAACTCTTTAAAACTGCTTCCTCCTGAATTTCTCACTCTTCCTCTTTTAGTTGTCTTTAATTTGTTTCAGCAATTCTTACCTTGCTTGTCTGATTATTGTATAAATTGTACTGTTAATAATTTATCTTTGAGTTTTCCTGTTGTATGTCTTTGTAAAGCACTTTGTCACTTGTTTTTTGCATAATGCTAATTAAAGAGTTATTATTATTATTATTATAGATTTTGTGGCCCACTCGGTCAAATATTTTAGACCATCAATGGGGGCACATGGTAGTTATTTCTTAATTAGATTAGAGCTCTTAATTATAATGTAGGTGGACTGTGGATCAGGGGTCGAGCCAGCCTAAATCTGCTTATCGTTATCGGAAGGTCGCTGGTTCAGTTCCCCTGGTCTGCATGTCAAAGTGTCCTTGAGCAAGACACTGAAGTCCAAACTGCTCCTGATGTGCTGGTCGGCACCTTGCATGGCCGCCACCGCCATCAGTGTGTGAATGTTTGAATTACTGTAAGTGGCTTTGGACAAAAGCGTCTGCTAAATGCCCTTAATGACATGAAATGCTGCCTGTAGGAATAGTGCAGCTACAGTATTTGTTATGTAGGGAAATTGGACATGTATATAATATTAAAACTGTAGAAGAAAAACAATACAATCAGGACATTCCTATTTCCAGTATGTTTGTGTTTTCAGTGTCACAGTCAGTTAAAATTCCTCCACATCGGCCAGCACATAAAAATGTCTAACAAACTTATTTATTACCTTGACAGTGGGAGTCTTAGATGTGTGTGTCTCCTCTAGATGGTTCACAGTGTACCTTTAAATCACAGAGCACACAGCAGTGTCATGTTCTGACATTCTCGTGTTTTGTCCATTCATGTAAGCTACAGTACACGTGGTGTGGTAGCATTCAGCTCATTACATGTTCAGGCCCAGTGCGCTGACTCTGTCGCCGTGCAGCAGAAAAGATCCCTCTCTGATAGGACTGGTGTAACATCCTCCTGTGGGGAACTCGGCTCGACTCACTTCTCTGCCCTTACAGTCAAATGTCCTGTGGAAACAGGAAACAGATGATGACACGCTGGAATGTTTAAAATTTCCTCCCATCAGTCAGAGGGACATCTGAGACTAATTATGAGATGGTTTTCAGATTAAGACGTGCTGGAGGAGCGTTTGTAGTTGCATCAGACATCTACAGGCAGCCACGTCTGGTGCCAAAGATAGATGGAGATGTAATACTAAAAGATCACATTTACTAGAAATTAAATGATCTATTTACGTGATAAAGATGCGCAGGAATCAACTTAAACTAAATTATTTCAGTTGTGTTGGAAAGGCCAGTCTTACATAAGCCTAGAAGCACAATTAGCTTTCCTCACTAGCCCCTGTTAGCTACTGTTACTCTGAAAGAGAGACTCTTTTACTGCTTTTTCTGAGAAGCTGAACATTTTGTTGTACTCTCTGTTCATTTTCTAACATTGAAGTAGTTTGTGCTAAATGCTAAATGCCAATGATATTATTATTAAGTTTGCTTTGTTAACAACTGTATTTTGGGGGTGTTAGCATGCTAAGAATCCCTAATTGGCAACCAGTTTCCAGCACTAGCAGGTTAAAGTTTTCCCCTTAGTGAAACATCTACTAAATGGAATGGAATGATGCTCCTCCAGAGCCACTGTGAGTTTGGTTGTGATAGAAATGGCCCCCTTTGTGGTGGTCAGGGGGATTACCTACATCACAAGATACATCCTCTGAGGATCTTGAATGTCTGCCCCAAAGTTCCCGGAAAAACACCCGGACATTTGTCAGAATAGAATCAGCTGCCTACCTGATCAGGCCTGGAACATCTATCCCATGAGGCACTGGGCCCGATGTCGACAGGGCAAAACGTCCGTTGGGATTCTGGACTTTATTTTTGAGGAAAAGTGACACCTAAGAGGAAGGAATAAATAAATCTATCAATATATTGCTATAGTTTCATCTCACATCTGTGCAGGGAGGAATAAAAGCAGAGAACTCACTCGAATGTGCATGTCTTGAAAAAATATGAGCAGTGTTTGTCTGAGAAGTTGGAATTCACCTTCTGATAAAGATGAGTAAACCTACAACAACAGTCAGAACAGAAACAGGTCACACAGGACGTACAGACAGAGTATAGGTGATAAAAACTGACAGCTGGAATTCAAACAGTAAGGACAAACTGTGCAAACTGTAAATTACTGTATCCTGAGGCGACATGTCTCTGGGCTCTGTTTAGGGTTGAACGTTTGAACAAGAAGCAATATACCTCAATGATCTTCCTGTGTGTCTCATCTACTTGGTTCAGGACCGCAGGAGTGTCCTTAACAAACTCCCTGATGGTATCTATGTGGTTGTAAGAGATGAGCAGCAGATCTTTTGGCCGTGGACACAAGAAGACTTGATATTTGAACGCCATGATCATCAATTCATAAAGCTGCAAGAGGAAAAAAAAAGAAATAAGATACTAAGATAGCTGCAAAAACAACAATCAAACCATTTAACACCTGAGGATTGAAGCTGTACATACCCTGTCCATGCTGGCCGGGTTCAGCCTCATGATGGAGGCGTGCGCTAATCGAGTTAGCACTGTTTTCATTGTCCTGTGTGAATACAGCTGCTGAGGTTTGAGAAGTTCATCCATAAAGGTTTTGCTAAACATGGTCCCAACAATGTCGTTCATAACTATAAATATGGAGGAGGAAACAGTAAAATGGTTAGTTCTGACTAGGATTTGCTTTTTAACAACTTTGGTCCATATTGAACTGAAATACAGAGGATGTTTGTTTCTACAGTATCCAACAAAATGTGTCCCGTATCCTTTATTTTTATTATCTCTGCCTTGCTAGTGTCTGTCTGCCTGTCTTTAAATACTACTACGTTTACTTACAGTTCAAGTTACACTTTCCTACTTACAGTACATAAAAATCCATAATAAATATATATTCTGTCAAATACACTTGAGAGGCAAAGACGTTTTGGCTAAGCTAGTAACCGTTGGCTAGGTTAGTTTCTCCATTACAGTGGGATTAGATGCCTCAGTAAATTAGCCTATGTGGACTTACAGTATTAACCTATCAACATGTTGGTTCATTAAATATTACTATTAAATGTTCTTTTGCTTCATCATTAGAATTACAGTGGCCTAAAATCAGCAGCATTTAGCTTTGGTTTTAGCTAGCCAAGGCTAATTCCATAGCTAGCTAACAAAAGGGTTTCCTGCTTTAGTGAAACTAGTTTTCTAGATAATGTAGGCTAACGCTATCTAGCTTGTATCTTTAAATTTGAAACTTTGATATATGGTAATCAACAGTAAATAAACCTACAATTGAATATAATATTTGAAATGAAGCTTGAGCCCACCAAATGTACTCCACTAGAGTCAGAGCCAGAGATGTTATGGATAAACTGTTAGCAAGAGTTTAGCTAGGTACGTTTCTGCATCACCAATTGAATAAGCTGCCTAATTCTAAAAAATTACCAACAGGTAGGTTATTTTAATGTTTTTTTCTTCTGACATTACAAGTGCAGTACAAGTGGTTAGAATTAGCTCCAGTTTTAGTTAACCGTGACTAAAGATACGGCTAGCTAATACTGTTAACTAGATGTTCTACAGCTTTAATTAGACTAGCTGTTTGACTGTCCGTCTCTTTGACAATTTTAAATACTGTTTTCAAGAAGATTTTACATTACTATGGTGAAACGTATTATTATATGGTAAAACTGATGCCAAACGGTCAGATAAAGTTGGCCTACTGTGTTTTGTCTTTTCCAAGCAGTTAGACTATTGCAGCCTTCTAATGTCTATCTCACAATTGACACTGCTTAGCACTACACTATGCACTACAGGGGCAGAGGGAGCTGACTAAACAACATGCAAGTTTACCTCTTTTTCTGTCAACTTCTGACCACATTCCTGCATGCCAAGGTGAGAGAAAGAACAGAAAGACAATGGCCTTCTCATGTGGTGTGATGCAGATGAGAAATATGAGGTGCACATCTTCAGTTTATCAGATGACACCTGACAGGTACCATTTGTCAGCAGGAGGGGATGACTGGGGGCTAAATACGCACACACCTAACAAGCCGTTCAGGCCTCTAGCTACCTCTACCTTTCTCTGAGTTGTCCTCAGACGTGTTGTGAGCTCGCAGCCGCTGGTCCAGTATGTATAGCATCTCTCCGCCAAGATTAATGAAAACCAGAGGGAGAGTTCTCACAGACATCTTGCAAAGTCAAAGCAGGGATTATCTCCCTATACATGCAAGAGCTGGTGCAGAAGCAGGCGTTTGCTCTCGAGCCCCTTGCAGATCAGAGGCAATCTTGTCATTTCAAAGGCATTATCTGATTGCTCCTGTTGTGAATTTCCATTGGCAACAAATTGCCCACGTTAAGTCTTATCTGATCATGCTTCTGCAGATAACCTGCCGCACTAAGATGCAACAGGTGGTCAGAGAAGAGGATCAGCTGAGGCCAACATGAGCTTATTGGCCAGGATGAGGATGACGTGACCGCACGGCGCAGCCAACCAGAGAAGGCCAACAGCTGCTGTATGTTGTAGTATGATGCAAACATAAAAGTAAGACCTTGGAAGCCAAATAATGACATTTACATCAAACATAGCATGAGGTTACCTTAAGAAAGTATGCAAGTATGACAGCAGAACATTCCACCCACTATAACATCCTCCACTCATGATTCCACCCATTTGAAATGTAACCCTAACCCATACTTGGATATTGCATAATGATATTTTGTGACTGTTTTATATTGTTTTAATTTAGTTTAGGTTAAGGATGATGTTTCTACATGCAGTGTATATAAAGAAAACCCTGCCGTGTGTCTCCATGACTGCCTTGAGCCACATTTTACTAACTAAACTGTGATGATACGATCAGTTTGCCACTTTTATGATACTCATGTCTTTGTCTCTTTCTTTCTCTCTCTCTCTGTCCCATTCCAAATAAAAGATTAGAGAGTAGTAACATGCAAATGAAAGTTTATCTTCACGCTCCCTCTCACAGCAGCTCACTCCAAGGGAGACAATTGTCTATTAGTGACAGTCATGTTGGAAGTTAAACGCTTTATGTGGCTTGTTTAACATTTCAGGTGTTTGAGAGTTTAGACAAAAATGTAAAAACATTGTGGTCAGAGAGCTAAAAGTAAAATCCTGATTGAGTTTACCGGACTACAGATCAGCTGTCAACAACCAACTATGGAGATCTGTCTTTTCTTCTGCCTTTTCTCAATGTAAGTCAAATCTAATACTGATAAACATTTTCTCACCACGTCTACACATGCTGTATGTGGAACATGCTCGATCACATATCTGATTATGGTTCGCTAACTTATTCAGCAAATATTCTTTTCATATTTAGTCAGTTTCCTGATTTTATTTGCTTGGTATTGAATAATAGTCATACTTGTACTCGTATCAATGTTGAAAACTCCCAAGATGTCTTCAAGTTAGCAAGTATCCTGTCTTCCCCCAACAGAATAACCTCCTGTTCAGGTACGGAGGATGGTGTTAATGATAACCCAGACCTTGATCCAACACAATATAACCTCAACTGGATGAAATCTATATCTGATGAGACTCTTGTATCGGCTATCTCCATTCCTGGAACACATGAAAGCTTAACATTACGTGGTGGACCTTTTATACAATGTCAAGTTTGGAACTTGGACCAGCAACTTAAAGTGGGAGTACGTTATTTTACGGTACATGCTGGGATTTGGCCGTTGTTCCGAGATGTTTATATCAGCTACAGTCACGTGATGCTTTCGCGAAAATTGAAAGAAGTCCTCGAGATCCTTGTTAAGTTCTTAAAAGCCAACAGGAGTGAAACTGTGTTGTTGAAAGTGAAAGTACAGGGGTTTCCTGGGACAAACAAAAAAGGTGCAGAACGAATACAACAGTTGATTACATCTAATGACTTCAAAGATAAGATATGGAATGACTTATCAGTACCAAACATGCGACAGGCGAGGGGAAAGATTGTCTTTCTAGACAGTAAAACCTTTCATGCCGGAACAGAAAACCATAGATCAAAGTTCTTTGAATACAAGAAGCAACTCGGTGTTGATGAAACACTGAAGCGCATGAAGTTGCATGCGTGTGGCCATTACATTGTAGCCACTGAAACCGCTGCATCAGCTTCTGAACAGCCTAAAACCCTGGCTGAAAATGTCAACAAGCAGCTTTACACATTTCTGGAGGAAAGTAGGAATATCGCCTCAAACCAAGTTTGCTTAGGTGCCATAAGCGTGAACTTCCCCAGTGTTGAACTTATTAAAAACATAATTCAGCTCAAACCATGCGATTGTGGTAGAGGTGCAGAGAAAGGACATGATGGAGAGAAGCCTGAAATGACAACTGAGCCTGAACTTGTCACTACACCTGATACAATATCACCGCAAACAGAACCACCAACATCCGCAACAGTTTCTGGACCAACACCCGAGTCACAAACCACAGTGGCACCAGAATCACCAACATCTGCTGCAGTTTCTGAACCAACACCTGGGCCACAAACCACAGTGGCACCAGAATCACCAACATCTGCTGCAGTTTCTGAACCGCCGACCGAGCCGCAAACCACAGTGGCACCGGAATCGACAACACCTGCTGCAGTTTCTGAACCGCCGACCGAGCCGCAAACCACA
>CAEMYA010001845.1:457286-481106 GCA_903131615.1 Diplodus sargus | reverse complement strand
AGTGGCAGCGGAATCGACAACACCTGCTGGAGTTTCTGAACCGCCGACCGAGCCGCAAACCACAGTGGCAGCGGAATCGACAACACCTGCTGGAGTTTCTGAACCGCCGACCGAGCCTCAAACCACAGTGGCACCGGGATCGACAACACCTGCTGCAGTTTCTGAACCGCCGACCGAGCCGCAAACCACAGTGGCAGCGGGATCGACAACACCTGCTGGAGTTTCTGAACCGCCGACCGAGCCTCAAACCACAGTGGCACCGGGATCGACAACACCTGCTGGAGTTTCTGAACCGCAAACAAGGACAGATGGACATGGACCACATATGATCCATCCAGCACCCACTGTGCCTGCAGACGTACCTGGACCTCATCCTCCTGTTCTCCCTAACATCCCTCCTCAAACGGTGCACAAGCCAGAACCACCGTGGAGAAGACGAAATTGTCACAGAGGCTAAATTGAGTAAGATATGCATCAGTAAAGAAAAAATATATTATCTTCTAAAAGTCTCATATGCATTGCTAGAAATAGTGCATGTATTGGGAATGCAACCCCACATAATCATTGTATTTATGAAATCAGGGAATGAGTGTCATATTGTTGTTTTTTTGGTTGTTGCTGAGTAAATAAAGTATGACACATGTAAACCTAATCAACTTGAACATATTGTATTTCAGTTGAACGAAGAAGCCGTAGGGCTCTGAGGAAACAAGATTTAAGAGAAATCTCAGATTGCTAGATTTATTTGCAGATTTCTGATGTTGCTTTTAAGTATTCTTAGACGTCAGATCAGCCAGAAAACTGTTTGATTCCTGAGGCAAAAGTTACAGAGTTTCAAGGAAGAGACACAATACGGAAGGAATCTCAGATATGTGTTCTCGCCTCAGAATCTTTATTTTGTCCTCCTTCTCAGTCAGAATACTGACGTCAATCTCAGGACTGAAATGTCTTTGTTTCTTTATCGGTGCACACGCTCACCTCAACTAGAGTGATTGATAACACACCTGAAGCAAGTGTGTAAAATTCCTGACAAGACCATTCAAATTACTCTCTGTTAGTGACGGTATGCAAAACACTGTGAGCACGAGGCCTGTAATTGTAAAAAGCGTGGCCTTGTCTCACATAATGAAAGCTGTAAATCAACTGAGGCTTCTGACGTCGTCTTTAGATAAAACAAACAAACAAACAAACAAACAACACAATTACATTTGGAAGCGACACCCATAGCAATGACTCCCAACCTGGAAGTCAAGGCCCACAAAGGCTTCACTTGTTTGGGGATAACTGGACAGTTAAGCACTACAGAAAATGATAGGTACTATATGTCTTTCTGCTCCATTAAATAGGTGTTTTTTCCTACTTCTTAAAAAACAAAACATGATAATAAATAAAACAACAAGAGAAGAAAAAAACCTTTTGTTTTGAACTGCTCACAATTAAGGCTACAACCTTTGATGAATGATAACAAGGGGACATAGTCTCACAAATAACTCATAAATAACTCTACATTGTGTTATTGTTTTTACACAATATAATGTGATAACTGGTTTGCTCCTGTAGGACAGAGCCAGGCTAGCTGTTTCTACCTGTTTAAAGTCTTTGTGCTAAGCTAACCTAAGTGGCTGAAGCAGTATCAAAACTATTCTTTGAATATTGAGTTTTAAAGTCCTTTTTTTCTCCTTTTTCTTTTTTCTAACTCACTACATATTATACTCACATGACACATTATACTCAATGAATTCATGCCTGTTCAAGATCTCACCGGCTGATATCTAATACTTATGAAATACCAGAGTTTCAGAAATGCTGTTGGCAAAACATTGTTTCGCCTTTGGGCCCAGCATCTGACTGATTATGTAAGATACTGTATATATTATGTAATAGATAAATGATGGTTGTTGCTACAGGACATTTTTTCTTCAGATGATTTGATAGGATTTAATTCAAAAAAAGAAAAGAGAGAGAAAGATGGATAATAAACATGATTTGAATAATAGGTACTCTAGTGTTTTTCGTAAGTAGAAGTCAATTTAAAAAAAGATTTATCATCTGTCTGATTCACACTGCTGGGAAGTCATTTTCCTCGATCAGTTTTTGAGGCAAATGTAATACTTTTTAAACCACTACATTTATTTGATCACGTCAGTCACAAGTTAACGAACATTTAATGTAACATTTTAAACACAACATTTTAGGAAAAACACAACCACATCTCACATAACACAACATTTCTCTGAGACAGCAGTGTGTTTTAAAACTCAACATTTCTTAAAGACACGACAACAGTTGTTGAAACATTTCACAAAACACATCATTTCTTAAAACGAAACATTTCATTTGTCTGAGATGTTTTGTTTTGGCCCTCAAGGCCACCGTATGTCAATTTAGCAGATGCAAAATAATAAAACAAATATAATTTAGAAGTTGTGTATAAGATTTGGAGGCAATAATTACACTTTTTACGCCACTACATTTACTTGATTACCTGGGTGCCAAGTTAGTACGGTGGCCTTGAGGGTCAAAACACAACAACAGTTAAAAAAACACAAAAAACATTTAATTGAAAACAAAATTTAAGGAAAAACACAACAACATCTCACATGACACAACATTTTAAAACTTTTAAAACTCAACAACATTTCTTTAAGACATGACGACATTTGATGAAACATTTCACAAAACGCACAAATTCTTAAAACACAACATTTAATTCTTCTGAGATGTTTTGTTTTGACCCTCAAGGCCACCGTATGTCAATTTAGCAGATGCAAAATAATAAAGCAAATATAATTTAGGAGCTGTATAAGATAAAGAAACTACTTTATTGAACTGTTAGTTTATAAAGCAGTTCAGCTTCGCCTCACCTGCGCTGCAGCACTGCAGCAGGCCATGACACCTGATCAGCCTCCCTCTTGTTTACCTGTCTGGGTGTTCCTGGTTGATTCTCGTGTAATTGCTCGCACTGGGTTGGGTGAGTCACGGCGGATTGTCATTTACATAGTCAGTCTCAGCATGTGACTCGCCCCCAAACCTCCACGTTCGGTCGGTCGGGGCCGCTGGTTCGTCTGATGATGTCAGGAGGAGGAAAAACCCGACTTCCTTATACACAAGCACACAAGTTAAAAAGCGCAGACCTCATCAGCTGAGCTCGTCAACCTGAGCGAGAGAGAAAAAAAGACGCCTTTAAAGACTCGTCGGAGGGTTTTGAGGTAAGTTTGTGTCTCTTCTCTTGTGTGGTTGAAGTGAAGTTGAGGCGGAAGCAGCTCAGACTTTCTGTAACTCGCTCTCATGTAGACGCTTAAACTGCTGCAGACCTCGACACGAGATGTTTCACTGTCATTTAATGTTGTTCAAACTTCTGTTTTTGTCGTTTGATGACAAAGAAACTGCTGTTCTGCTCGTTTATGTGTGACACGTTAAACTTCCCTCAGTCAGGATGGTAAAAATAACGTGATCAGGACTAAAACAATAGTCGATTCATCGATCAGCCTCAGATATGCGACTGTCCTGGCGAGCTATGAATCATTCCTGGCTAAATTTGACTGTCAAACCCATAATCAAATGTTTTCAGCCTTTGTGTCTCAAAATTATGACTTCATTAATCTCATAATATTCACTTCATATCGTGATTATGATATTTTTTCGTATATTTTCCATTTTAATCTCATAATATTGACTTTCTATCTTAATTGTGACTTTGTAGGTCATAAAATTGACTTTTTATTTACTTAATATTTACTTTCTATCATGTAATCATGACTTTATATCATGATTACGACTTTTGTTCATATATTTTCAATTTCTCTTCTCATATTTGTGACATAATTATTTCCCATTATTCCAGTTTTTGTTGAAAATACCAAACATCTGCTGATTTCAGCTTCTCAAATGTGAGAATTTGTTGCTTTTCTTGGTTTGTTTTCATAGTTTCAGAGATTTTTTTTTTTTATCTTTATAACTTTCAGTTTATCCCATAAATATGACTTTCTACTCCACAACTGTCTTTTATCTCATGATTACTTTTCTTAATCAAATATTTTAAACTTTTCATCCCCCGAGTATTTACTTTTATTGTTTTCGTCACAAATGTCAAACATCTGCTGGTTTCAGCTTCTTAGATGTGAGGATGTGCTGCTTTTCTTCCGTCTGTCTCTCAATTTTGACTTTCTATCCCACAATTATGAATTTTATCCCATAAGTTTGACTTTTTACCTCCTAATGTTGACCCTCCATCTCATTGTATGCCTTTTCTATCAAATATTTTCAACTTTTCATCTCAAAAATGCCAAACATTCTGTGTTTTCAGCTTCTCAAACATTAATTAATTAACTGCTTCCCGTAGTTTTTATACTTTTAGAGCTGCAACGATTAGTTGATTCATTGACTTTTGAACTTTGAACTTTTCTTGAAGCAAAAACTGTCAAACATGAACTTGTTTCAGGCTTTTGAATATCAGGATTTGCTCTCATTGCGAGGTTAATATATAAAATAATACATTTTGAGACGTCTTGGGTCTTAAGCAATGACGATTTTATAAAAAAAAAAAAAATCAGCAGATGATGATTCATGAAGGAAAATTATCATTGTTGCTCCCCTAGAAATGAGCACTGATCTGATTTGGGAAAAAAATACAGTTATTATATCCAAATGTAATTTAATTTATAAGGTAGAAAGATTAGGTTTGAGAGGAAGAACTGAAACAATAAAAGAACCATAATGATGTCAGAGCTCCAGCTAATTATGAATTTATCTGCTAATGATTTTCTCCATTAAGTCATTGTGTTGTCTGTGATGTCAGGTTATGGTGAGAAATGCCCGAGACGATGTGTTCAAAGACCTTGTTTTATCTGACCAACAGATGTATATTCAGCTTATGATGAAGAAAAGCAGCAGATCCTCACATTGTAGCAGCTTCAAACAGAGAATGTTTGTTATTTATTCTGTCTTTTAGGATTAAATTCTGCTCACAGCAACACTTGTTGTTTTTTAAGGTGGAACATGATCAGCGTCTGAACCTCACAGACGCTGACACACCTGCATGGATCTTCCCTCCACCTCTCCCAGCTCCAGACTCCTCCTGTCCCTCCTGTGAGAGCATGCGTCCAAGCGATCCCGACCCTTCCCCGGACCCCCAGAACCCAGAGGCCCAGCTGGACTTCTTCCACAAGCTGGGCTACTCCACGGCTCAGGTTCAGGCCGTGCAGCAGCAGTTCGGCCCCAACACGGACACAGATAAAGTCCTCGGGGAGCTGGTGAGGATCGGGGTCAGTCGGGAGGCCAAGCAGGGCCCGGTGACCACCATGTCGGTGTTGGTGCCCAGAGGGGAGATCCAGGCTGTGGGCCCCACCATGCTGCTGCCCTTATCATCTTCATCATCGTCATCTTCGTCTGATCAGACCAGAGAGGAGAGCGGTGAGGATGAGGACGCTCTCCGGCCGGTCGTTATAGACGGGAGCAACGTGGCCATGAGGTGAGAAACAGCTGCGTGATCAGACGCTAGTTTGTTCATCAGTGTAAAGCCTCAAATTAACATTATTATTTTATTACTATAAACATAATTAATGATAGGTTCTACAGTTTTAGTGCTGAAATGATTAGCTGATAAGCAAAAAGTTAATCAGCAACTATTTTGGTCAACTTTGACATTTTATGTCCCTTTATTTCTGATTTTGTATCTCACATTTCTGACTTCGTTATCACATAAATATGCCCTTTTTTTCTCCTATTATGAGTTTTTCCTCACGTCTATGAATTTTTATATCATATTTATGACTTTCCTCGCATATTCATGACCTTGCGTGTCATGATTATGACTTTTTAGCTCCTATTTATGGATGTTTTTTCTCACATTTATGACTTTTCATCTCCTATTTAAACCTTTTTTTCTTACATTTATCTCTTTCATTTTAAAGTTACAGTTATTGTTAAGATTGTTATCTACAGCTCCCACTTTTCATTTCACTTTTAAAGTGGTTTGTGGTCGATCTGAGAGCTGAAGTCGCCTCTACACCTGTCCAGCGAGCGGTCGAATGACTCAGCAGTGAGAGTAACACCTCAACAAAACATGTCGAAAACTCTCAGACGTTTGATTTCATCTTAGGTTACTGAATGATTCACTCTTCGTTTGTTTTGGACATGAACTTCCTCCTCATTGAGGTGAATTTGAGCTGAAAGGTCTGGCAGGTGACTTGGGGAGTTTCCCGCTTCAGTGACTCAGATCGATCTGGTAGTTTGTATTTTGCTTATTAATGATGTTTGAGTGGGAGTTTCGGTGATAACGGTTTCATAAACTAAGATAATGAATGCAGTTTTATGTGAACTTTCAGACAGGATATCAACATGTTAGTGCTTCTAGAACATTGATTCTGACACGTTATTGTCAGTATTTTCGTAGGTATTTGGTCTTAAAACCAAATATGAATTTATCAGTCAGGTGATCACCGGAATTATCACAATACATCCTAAATGTTTGCACACATTCTCGTATCGCTCCAACCAGAAGTTTTCAAGACATTTCCCCTCAAAACCACAAATATTATACTTTGCATTTTCACTGAAACAACTACTAAAAATCCTGATGGTGACATTTGTTTTGGTCTGTACTGTACGAACATGTTTTCCTGCATCTGGAAAACAAGATATTTAGACCAAGACTCCTCTGCAGCTCTTCTGCAGAGTCTTCGATGTAGTTATATTTGCCATTTTGCAATTTGGATTAATTATGCCGCCCTAAATACCCTAAATAAACATGCTAACTAGAACTAGCACCGTCTGTGGGATTGTTCACATTTTCCTCAGAGGGCTGCTGCTGCCGCTTTAGTGTTGAAGGTTGTCGCATTGTAAAAAGAAAAGCGGGAACTGTTAACTGCTCAACTTTGCAGCACCACTTAGGATGATTTATGGTCTGTAATTTAGGGAGCTCTGCCTCTGGCTGTACGCAACCTTTTTGTTCATGCACCGTGTCTCACCTAGAGATCCTGCAGGTACAGTTTGAGGAACAGTAACTATCAGTGAGAGAATGAGACTGTGATAAATGCGGTGTGTATAGTGTGTGTGTGTGTGTGTGTGTGTGTGTGTGTGTGTGTGTGTGTGTGTGTGTGTGTGTGTGCAGTATACACCTCTCCGTCTTGCCTTTCCCGGCCAGGCGTGCCCGCTCAGGCATGTCTTACACAGCCTGCTCGAGTATGCAAATCAGAGAATATATGAGTGCCCTCTTGTTTCCTCGAAGACCTGCGTCTCTTCTAAAGAGCTGATTATGACAGAAACGGGCCTGACAGCATTTCACACCTCTGCTCCCTCTCTCTCTCTTATCTGTCTTTTCTTCACCTCTGTGTTTGTCTTGGCTTTAACCTTGACATCCAGAGTGATCCTTAGGGCTGACAAGATGTGTCGTATTTACATATTGCAGCTCTGCACCATGTCTTTGGATTCCTGAGGTTAAATGCTCCGGTATCAGTTTCTGACAGACGGATAATTGCATGTAGATGCTGAAGCGGATGATGTCGCCATGCTCAACAACAAGCTTAGATTAAACCACAGATACTGGAGTCCTAACTATTAATGCATGGGAGGAATCTGGAAAAGAAACAAGAATGTTTCTATTATTTGCTTTTACTAGTAGTGACATAATGGATGATTTTACTTCTTCGTGCCTAGATGGACATTTTGGGGAAAAAGCAGCTTTTTAAAAACCTTTTCGAATTGGGTTTGGGACGTCACGGCTCCCTGTCACGAAATTGTACGAGGTTCAACCCCCTTGTAGAGCTGCAACTTGCCAAACAACCAGCTTAGTTGAATCCACTACAGTCTGAACAAGATGCCAAGATTGGCGGTGCCAACACAACCTGTAGTTTCCCCAGTAAACACACCACCCTGTTCAGCTGTTGCAGAGTCTCCTGACTGGCCGGGTGCAGTCAGAGTGTCTCTGTGCTGGAGAGAGCAGACAGCCTGGATGTCTGAAGGACTTGTATATTGTTAATATTCATGTAATATTTAATATTTCCCTCCTTGTTTGATACAGTTTCTGATATTTGGAGTGCATGTATTGGCTGGGTTTTTTAAAGGGTATAAATATATTTGACTAAATCAACAAGCTCTACTCCACAACTCTGTTGTGATCATCAGATTTACATAGCAAATGTTATAAAAGGTCGTACTGATAAGAGTGACGTTATAACGGACACATCAGTCATTGTTTTCCAAGTTTTTGTTGTCCACGGACACTTTAATTGCTGAAGTGTGAATGTTGTTTCTCAACCAGTTTCCCTGTTTTCCATTCATCCATTCCTTCATTCAGCCATGGGAACAAGGAAGTTTTCTCTTGTTTGGGAATCCAGCTGGCTGTGAACTTCTTCCTGGAGCGAGGCCACTCTGATATCACTGTGTTTGTTCCCTTGTGGAGGAAGGAGCAGCCCAGGCCAGACGTTCCCATCACAGGTGAGAAAGATGGGAATTCACGTTTGTTTAAACGTTTTCTACTTCCTGCTTTGCCACATAAAACTGCCAACCTTTGTAAATGTAATCCAAGGTGTGGTGGGATCGCTGTGAGGCGGTATTATACTCATTATTGCGATATTTCTGTTTTATACTGGAAATAACAACAAACATATTTAAATATCTTTGTGTTTTTGACTTTACAATATGTCAACTTTAAAAAAAAACATTCTTCTCACTTAAAAAACACTATTTGATAGAAATAACACAGTGGAGAACACAGGCGTTTCTCACTGGACCTGACAGATTGAGAAGAGCGGGATATGATTTCCTGTGATGCAACTGCTGGGAAATACCCCGTGTTGTTATCGAAATGCCAAGTAAATGAACTTCTGCAATCTGCTATCTGCAATCTATGTCACTGCATATCAAAAGGCTTTCAATGCAGGGTTTTTCCAAAGTCTTGTGATGCCACAAGATAAACATTGAAGCTGTTACTGTGACCTGTTTAGAAGCTGCAAGTGACACCAAACTGCTTGTTTGCTAAATGAACAGATTGCTCACGCTGATAAATAGTTTGCTTTTTACCGGATGTTCTCACAAGGGCCCGCAGTTAATTATCTAGGTTAAATCTGTCCGACGCAAATCAAAATGGAACAGTGTCTTCCTGAGGAATGATAATTGAGGTTGTGTATGAAGTGTAATCTGCCTTTATCTGTGTATGATTGACTAAAAGCAGATATAATCCATTTGCATTCTAACCAGTTACTGTATATCTAAATGTGTTGTTCTTTTACTATCATGCTATGTTTGGATTACAGATCAACACATCCTGAGAGACCTGGAGAAGAAGAAGATTCTGGTGTTCACACCGTCACGCCGCGTGGCCGGTAAGCGGGTGGTTTGTAACGACGACTGCTTCATCGTCAAGCTGGCCTACGAGTCTGACGGCATCATCGTGTCCAACGACATGTACCGGGACCTTCAGGCAGAGAAACCGAAGTGGAAGCGCTTCATCGACGAGCGGCTGCTCATGTACTCCTTCGTCAATAACAAGTGAGTTCTGCCTTCTTGATAGGACGCTTCCTCCGCTCTCTCCCTGATGGCTACTTTTCGACTAATTTTTTGATCTCCTGACGCAGGTTCATGCCTCCGGATGATCCTCTGGGCCGCCACGGACCGACCCTGGAGAACTTTCTGCGAAAGGTTCCAAAGACTCAGAAAAAACAACCGTGTCCATACGGTGAGAGAAATTATGATATCACATTATTGGTCCTGTCTGCCATTGTGTTTTAAATAACATTAGCATGTAGCTTAAATTGCTGCTTGCGTTTGTTCTTCTACAGGTAAGAAATGTACGTATGGGATCAAATGTAAATTCAGCCACCCTGAACGACCCAAACAGTCCAATCGCTCGCTTGCCGATGAGCTGCGGGAGAGCGCTAAGCACCCTTCCCCTGCTCAGAAACCTCCCTCAGCTCGCTCTAGTCCGTTGCCGGGACAGAGCCTCTCGCTGGTGGAGGACATGGCAAAGAAACTGACTCTGGGACACGAGAGCGGCGGCTCCCTAAAGAAAGATCATAAACACGAACATCAGGTGAAGGCGAGCCACCGCTCCAGTAAGAGAGCCACGTCTAGAAAGGAGAAGACCAGCCAACACTCGTCTTCCGAGCAGTCCTCGGCGCGGCACGGTGGCTCTCAGGAGCAGCTGGACTCTGGTTTAGGCTCCATAGACAGTCAGACAGCTCCTTGGAGCGATCACCAGTATACCCACAGTGTGAGACAGCAGTACGGCCCGCCTCGCAGCGCACCGTGCAGCTGTTGCTCACATGGCCCGTCCTCTCAGGGGACCACACCAGCTTTCCAGCACCACAACCAGCAGTACAACCATGGGCCTGACATCATCCCCTATGGCCCTCCACAATACGCCAGCTACGGCGCCTACCCAGTCAGCATGCCTGCGTATAGCCAGCCGCCAGACTTCCAGCACAGCAGAGCCCACAACCCCCAGCAGCGGCAGCAGTACTGGTCCGATCCGTTCGGGGCTCATCCTCTGGCGGCCCGCAGCCTGCCGCGCTGGGAGCCTCCTCAGCGGACACAGCCGAGTCCGGCCAAGGGGGAGGAGAGAGAGGTCGTCCGGAAGAAGCTCCTCGCCATCTTCAGCGCCCACTTAGTGGACACGGCCATGGACATGTTTCCTCAGCTGATGGATCCACAGATGCTGGTGGCTGAGATCCTCATGCTGCAGAGTCAGAACAAGTCGCTGAGATGAGATGAATCCAGGGCCGGTGTGAACCCACGTCTTTCAGTGGAAAGACAGAGAATCTAAACATGAGTTTGTGTATTTTTGTATTGTGGTATCCACCTAGTTATAAACTTTGTATGAATGTTTTGGAAATAAGTTACCTTATTGAACTTGGGTAAAATAAGAGCCAGTGTGCTGTTGATACAAATTGTATCTTTTATTTAGAAAATGAGGGAAATAGAGGATTTTAATGCCACATTATGTGATTTAAAGGTGCGTAAATGTGTACAGATTTTAGTTGAAAGAATAAAAAAACTTTTTTTTGATTATAACCAGAATCTCAAGAAACAGTACTGATGCTATGTTAGAGAGTTAGCATGCTAACCTGTTAGCCCCGGCCTGTCCTGGTCCAAACTCCCGTGCCAGCAGTCTAAACAAAAAGTCTGTCCGAGCACCAGATCCGGACCACTAGCTGCACAGCTAACTGAGCTAACTAGCTAATGGCGTCTGCAAATAGCAGCAGTTAGTGGTTACTCCAGTGATATTCTCCCTCCTATTTGTCTTGAGTATAGTTCAACAGGTGGTCAAATCTTACATAGTGCCCCTTTTTAAAAGGAGGGACACCCTGACACGCAGTTGTCGGGGCTGTTAATGAGCATCCGTGGCTGTAATTTGTACTGGACTTCCCTTCTGTGCGGCTATTAGCAGTTAGCAAATGCTCGCCATGTGCAGTCACATCAATGTCAATCACATTTGCATGGCTTTTGTGTGCTGTAGGCTTTGGCTTGGTGGAGCCACCAAGGCTAAATGCGAGAAAGTTGAACAAAGACAAATAGCCAAAAAGGTTGAACTTTCTGTGTTTGCTTGAGAGGAAATAAGAGAAGACCAGCTGGTGCCGGTATTCTGTATTTGTCGTTCAAAGGGGGAAACGGTAGCCGTTTTATACTGGGCAGCAAGCCGCCAATATGGCCGTCTTTTTTGTGGTTAGGTCCGCGGATTTAGACAGAGGGCGGTAAATTGGGTGTCTGTTTTGGTCTGCCGATTTGCTGCCATATACAAACTTTTTTTTACAGTAATGCCGCCAATATTCAGCCGGTTCTAATCGAGAATAGGAGGCGAAAAATACGGAAAAAAAACACACTAAATAAATGAAATCATAGATACTAAACGACAGACTTAAAGGGGTTTCCTTTCCTTTTCTGTCTCTAGTCTTGTGTGCTGATTTGCCTAGCTGCCAGAACGGCAGATTCATTTCTCTAACCACCGATTCTACAGGCCCAGCCAGCTATAAAGCCTCCAGCGTAGGCTGACTGATGCCAACGGTGCGAGACAGACTGTCGCAACCTCGGTCAGAGCCCTGACGTGGTACAGTTAAATGGAATCTATGTCAACTGTTGTGTCATTAAAAATACTTTCATTATGCCTACAGATGCCCTCATAACGCTGGTAATTATATGTTTGGTGTGGGTGAGAGGAGCACTGAATATGAAAATGTTTTGTGTCATATTGGCACCGTGCACCAAGCTTTCCCAGCAAACTGCAGCGTGGGGAGTGGGGCAGTACTAAACCGTTTCACACCTTCAACAAACTTGTCATGATGTAATGATGTTGCGTTACTGCTACGCCCACTTTATAGAGGCATAAGTAATAACAATGTACGTACGTCTTATATTCCCAGTTGAGTTTATTTAATGTCTTGCTGTGTTTGCTGTTGTGATATTTTAGTTGATACCGATGATGAGAAAGTGTTGAGCGTGTGTTTCGTAAGATGAAAATGAGTAGAGGAGAGTGTGACAAATGTATGTTGTCAGTGTTTTTAATTTATAGTTACATTTATAATATTTACATGACATTATTAACTCATGGTTGACTGAGAATGACCGACTTGCATGTGTAATGTTTATATCGATGACTGTCATTGCTACGGAAATAAAAATAAACATCTGTCATCATGTGCAGTGTGAATTTATGACCACAGTCTTACTCAACAGTAGCTGAGGATCCATCTTTCACTCTTTGACAGGACTTACTGTGTGTGCGCAGAGAGACGTATGCAGACTGGAGGAAAATAACTTGAGGCAACTGCATCAATCAGACGTCACACAGAAGCCAGCAAAATGGTTGTTCACATAGTTCGAAAAATGCATCTTAAATACATTTTATTTAAAAGCACCTTTCATGGGACTCAAGGTCATCTGACATTATTTATAAGAATCATACAGTTAAACAACAAGGCCTCATTAAATGGAAGACAGCTAACCAGATCACATGTAAAATTCAAATATACAATAGGCAGGTATGATAAAAGAAAAAAACATATAATACAAATATAAATACCATAAACAACAAAGCGCCAGTGACAAAACATCAGTCCAGTTTGAGATCAAGACATGTAATAAGGCACAGCTCGATCAGTTGAGTCATTAAACTATATTGTACTGAAAAGGAAAAATCTTCTCGCCCTCCGATGCTGATGGGAAGTTAGTTGAAATTACAAAGTCCACAAAACATTCCTGGAGTGTCACAGTAAAACAGTGTTGCAGCGTTCTGCTAAACAACTGAAGTCGACGAGGACGACTTGTTTTAAAGATGTAGAAAAACAGCTGAGAGGAAATACACAATGGTTCCATACAGCTTGGCAGCCATGATGGAAGTCTCTAGAGGCCGAAGCATCGCTGTAGCTGCTGAGCTAAGCGCGTTAGCAAACGTCCTGTCTGAAGTTCAGACTGATTTGGGACCCCAAGGCTTCCGTAGACCTAAATCACACCTGGTGAACGAACATTTTATTTTTCTGATGTTTTCTTTTACTTTGTTTTTTCCTCATCTACTTCAGTTGCTGGGGAGAATGCTGCAATCCCCCAACCTTTCATCAGCATTGGGGTGACTAGATAATGACTGAATTTAAATTTTTTCCGGGTTAACTTACACTTCAAGTAAAAGCAGCAACAGTGAAATATGAAAATGATACATTACAAGACAAATTGCAAATGGGAATGTTAGTAAAAGTAGGAAAAACTTTGGATGTAGCGCATTTCACTGTCGCAGTTGGTCAATGTGGAGCTAACGATGCTAACGATGCTAACAATGCATCGCGTATATGAAACTATACATATATATTTAAATGTCTATAGTTATAAATGCCACGGAGATGGAAGTAAATTACAACCTTCTGAAATGTACTCATGTCAAAGTAAAGTGCAGCATCTGACATTTTTATTTGAGTACAGTGAGTAAATTTACTTTATCAGCTACTCCACAGCTGACTGTATCCAAATAAGTGGAGGAGTATATACACGCAGTACATATGTAAAACAGGTTTGCTGTCTTCGCGTATGACATGTGTGTGTGCATGTGTGTGTGTGTTTAAACCTCTCATCTGAAGACTTCATCACCTTTAAAAGAAAAAAACTTTCAACGTGACAAATAGCCCCTTTATCTCCACGAACCCACCCACTGTTACCACATGGTGTATCTGCACGAGGCAGGTGCTCAGTGAGACAAATTTTGATCCACGATTGCTTCATTTTGTACGACAGTGAGCGTGTTTAGTCATGGGACATTTAGCAAACACAAAGAGCTGCTGGAGGGAAAAACTCAAACTGATTTATGACTCAGTTGTGGAAAAAAATAAAAAATAGTTCAGCCCGAACTGTGCTTTCCCTGCTTACACTGCAAAATGATATTAACTAAATACATATTAAACTCCCAACACACAATACAGGCCCACATACGAATACGGATGTGGAACAAGGAAACGTTATTCTCGTCTACTTTCAACAGAATCTAGATGCTGTGAGATAAAACAATAGAGCACCAACTGTTTGTTGAGTGTAAATAAGAACAAACAGGAAAGAAAATAATAATTATTAATATCACAGTAAAAGAAGGAAAGTCTAGACAGCATCTTTAACACATTTAACAAAACATTTTGGAATGCATTTATCCCTGTGTTAACATGCAATACCCTGATGCGTAATTAAGGATATAATTGGCACCAACGTGGATAATTTATTTTACAAAAAGGTGATGTCTGATGATGTCAGACTCTGAGGAGACGCTATCATGACCCAACAGAGCTCAGGCCGTTCTTGGTAATTATAGCTGTAAACCTGCAGGCTCTTCTTAACACGTTTATATCCGCAGTCACGTTTTCTGATGCTTTCATAATTGTGTTTTGATATTAAAGCCTGCCAATGAAGCGGCATAATAGTTACTGCACAGTCAGTTAGTTGAGAAATTCTCACCAGGATTGAAAACACAAACACCGAAAAGCACGTTGCTCTCTGTGATGTAACAGTCTCACGGTGGCCATTTGTGCCACAGTGTTCCAGGTTTAGGTCATTTTAATGGAGAGTATCTGACAAATAGTTATCTTTACAGTGTGTCCTTATTAATCAGCGCCTGAAAAGATGATAGGTGAAATTATTTTAAGTAACTTATTTGATAACCAGTTCGCTATCGTAGCATTCAACCACTTCCAAGCTAACGTTCTGATCTGATTAGCTAACGTCCAGTAAATAAATGAGTTGATGTTCTGAAATAACTTCATGCCTTTTCTCTTGGATGATATAACACTATCAAATGGTAATGTTAGCATCTGTTGTTGTTTAACAGAAGCTACACGGCGGCCATCTTCCTCTATCTTCATGCTCAGCCTTGGCAGCTCAAATGCTGAGATAATTCTGCTGTTTTCTGGGCTGCACATAAATTTAGGTAATCTGACAAATGTATCTTTCCCTGTTTCCTTAATGGTCGGAAGCTGAAAGGATAATGGAGCGTAAAAATCTGGGGGGACATCAGGCGATATTTTAAGGTGAAATAGCACATTTTATAACCCATTGGCTAGCATTAGCATTTAACCATATCGCAACTCACGTTACCGTTTACATTACATCCAGTGCATTTCACTAAATTAATGTGTCAATGATGTTTGTTGATCTTTTAAAATAAATTAACGCCGTCTTCTATTGTATCTTGTAATGTGTATCAAATAGTCATGTTAGCTAGAAAGTGACTGAATGCTAACATTAGCTGTTGTCTAACAGAAGCTACAACCACATTCACACAGCAGCCATTTTCCTCTTTTGTCACGCCCAAGGTCAGCAGCTCAAATGCTGCTGTTTTCTAGGTTGCAAGTCACATAAATGTTGATAATCTGATAATTTATCTTCTTACCATTAACTTAATGTTAGATAATGAAAATCTGGTTGGACATCAGGCAATATTTCAAGGTAAAACAACACATTTGATAACCCTCTAGTGTTAGCATTCAACAAAATCCTAGCTTACATTAGCATTACTGTTTGATCATATACTGTGCATTTCCCTTCACTTTCATCAATACATGTACATCTTCTTTTCTGTTGTATCTTGTAATATGTGTCAAGTAGTAATGTTAGCTAGGAAGTGGCTGAATGCTAACACTAGCGGTTATTTAAGAGAAGCTCACACGGTTGTTTCCCTCTTGTCTTGTACCTATGAACAGTTTAAAAGTATTTTACTTGAATAATTCCATCTTAATCTACTGTTTATAGTTCAAGATCCTACAAATAAAACACATGGTCATCAAAGAATTATTGTTTTTCTCGTCAAGAGTCGGATGAAAGTTCAATACGACTCTTATGTCTGTAAGCAAATAAATAGCTACAGCCGGTTAGCTTAGCTTTGCTTAGAGACTGTTAACAGGCCCAAACACTGGCCTGGTGGAATTTTGTTATAAATATTGGCAAGGTTAATAATTAAAGTATAACTCTTTTGCTGCACCTCTCCCAAGTTGATTCTGTGCCACAGCCATATAAAACCTTAACCACACTGTTGTGAAGTCATAAAACAGTCATCTACTTTTTGACAGTGATTTATGATGATTGTCTGAAGTGATGATGTCCCGCCTATAAGACTCCAGTGTGTCTTTTTACAGGGACACATAACAACTCATAAAAGAAATACATGTGAGTATTTAGTGCAGGTAGGCTTGAAATGTGAAACTATCGTAAAATAAACCCACTGATAAGTGTTGATATTCAACTTCCATCTCCCTGCTGACGACCATGAAATGTATCTGCAGCTAACAGCTATCGGTTAACGTATGCTTTGCAATTGTTCCTGCAATAAACTGATATCAAGTCTTTCCATTCACAGTAAAACAAAGCAGTCGGTTGTCCCACCTTCACAGGAACAGCTGACGTTCCTGGAAAGGAAAACAGGATGAGAGAACTGACTCTAAACCATGACTTTTTAATCTGATTGAGGATTTTGCTGAACTTATGCAACATCTTGTTGCATCATAGCGATCGTTATCTCGTTTGATTAAAGCTTTCTTTGTTCTTACACCGGTGTATGTGTTTGTTTTGGCCACTTGTTAGCCTCAAAATGTTGTAATGACACTGATAACACTGACACACCAATAAATTTGACATGGTGAATTCGAAAGCTTATTTACACATCCAACAGTTACTCTGCAAATTATCATTAATTTGGCGTTGTGTTAGAGTCGACCTGATCAATGTGAGTGCAGTTGTCACGCTCTGTTTTTAGTCTGCTCCGCGTTGCAGTATTCGCTACAGCCCAGTCGTCTGAATAAAGTTTGAAAATAGTAGTGAACATTTCTGCAAACAACGTATACGCTCACATTTGTATGTGTCACAGACTTCATCCCACACTTCTACGAAAAGTGTCACATCATGTTCACATGACATGTTTACAACCTGAAGTCTGTCCAACCGTGTTTGTGGTTACGAAGAGAGCTTTTTAAATCAACAACGTGAGCTTTTTCTAACTCTAACCACGTGGTTTTTGTGCCTAAACCTAACAAGATCATAAGAACAGCATCGTCACAAACATGAAGATGCAACATAATATGAAATATAAGGTTTCAGCATCTGTGGTTTGCAGCAAGTAAAGTAACTTAAAGTAGGTTTTTAGCACTTTTTTCACACACAAAAAAAGCTAAACATTGAGCTGGAACTCTGTATAATGCACCATGAAGCTGAGATCACGCATCACTCTATCCAAAAAATGCTGACTATAACTGCTCTCAAAATCAAAAACGTGACGGTATTAATCATTCAGGTGAAAAACCCTCACAACAACCCTCAATACAGAGTCCTCAGGGCTGGACTGGCCTACTTTGGCTGGACTCTCTGTTCTCTTCACGTGTGCCTTCTTGAAGCGTGACTCATGCTTTGTGTGCACCTTAACATAATATGCAAATTCTGAGGTTAGCATACAAGCAAGGGTACACTTGACTGCAAATGCATTCCAGTCAGGACACGCTGTGCCGTTCTTAGATGTCAGCAAGTGATGGAGGAAGTACAAAAGTATGGAAATATAAGTTATTGCATTCATAGTTCTTCTTTAAGGGGAGACACTGCAGGTGAATGGGGTAAAGTGTGTAAATTAATAGATTTAACCATGAATCTTCCCGAGTTGATTATTTGCATTGAGACAGTTATTTTTTGCATTACAAGTGTTCTGAAAATGTGTTTAAATTCATGCATTCTGAATTAAAAATACACCAATTTGCATGAATTTGCCAGAACAGAAAATCTAATCATTGAATACAGCGAGGTATGAAACTCTACTTTCATTTTGTTGACGGATCAGAGCAGGCATTTCCAAACTATTCCACAAAGGGCCGTGTGGCTGCAGGTCCAACCAGTCAAGAGCAGCACACAGTTTGACCAATCAACTTTCTGAAGACCGAGATCAGGTGATTTAAATGACTCAGGTCTGGTGTGCTGCTGCTTGGTTGAAAAGGAAACCTGCAGCCACATCGGCCCTTTGTGGGGCAGTTTCGACATGCCTGGATTAGAGGTTTTTATAAGGTTTTACTGCCGAGGATGTTTTGAGTATCTATTTGTAGATGGTAAATGGACCGTGCATGTAAAGCGCCTTTCTCATCTTAGCAACCACTCAGAGCGCTTTACAACACAAGTCACCCATTCACACACACACCACACACACACACACACACACACACACACACACACACACAGGTGACAGAGGATACCATGCAAGAATCACCGGGAGCAATTTGGAATTCAGTTCCTTGCCCAAGCTTACTTCAACATGTAGACTGCAAGGGCCCGGAGACGAACCAACAACCTTCCAATTAGTGGGCGACTGCTCCTGAACCACCGCCGCCCCTAAAAGGAACAGTTCACCCAAAGATGAGAATTCTACCGGTTTCTACTCAGCCTCATGTCGATGGACAGTCAGGTAAAACTTTGTAGTCCACAAAACATTTCTGGAGCTTCACAGCAAAACAGCGCTGCAGCATTCTCCTAAACAGCTGAAGGAGATAACATCATAAAATCGCTCCACACAGCTCGCGCGGTGTAATCATAGTCATGGCCGAGCTTGTGTGCCCACTTGTAGTCTAGAAGTTACAGCAAAGGCTGAATCTTCTTCAGCTGCTTAGGAGAACGGTGCGACGCTGTTTGGCTTCACCTGCCTTTCCATCGACAGATAATGACTGAGCTTTCATTGTTTTGGCGGACTTATCCTTTAAAGTTGCAGCTAGCAAATTCATTTGAACCATTTTCAATACCGCCAGGTAGCTCAATTCAGCAAAAGACATCATGATTTATTAGTTGGTTTATATTTGATGACTAAATGACTAATCCTGTTCAATGAAATAAACTGTTGAATACAGAATGCAACAAAGTAAAGAGTAAAGAGATAGTGAGTTATACTTCAGTACTGCACTTGAGTAAATGTCTCACATGACAGGATGACTTGGACCTTTATAGTTTGTGTTAACATCTCGTGCTACATCATGTGATAGAGTCGTGAATTCACTAAAGGTCAGAGGTCAAGTCCTGCGAAGCCTCAGCAGTGTGAAAGGCAACAAAAAGAAGTCGCAGCCTCACATTTGACGCCCACATCCTCTTTTAGAACGTGTTAAATGCTGCTTGTTGTGTAACCTCACCCAGTCTGACTCGAAGAAAAAACGTGAGTCGACAGTTTTGTGGAAAGTCTCCAGTTGCTCATGTGCCCCACAGTGTCAGAATACTGGAAAACATCAGCTACACCCACAAAACAGAGTTCCCAGAACTTGAAAAAAAAAAAGCGATTCACCAGGTTACAGATGTGTGGTAACGACTCCTCCTGCTGGACTAAATGAAACAGGACTTTCATGCGTCGTAGGTTCAGTTCCAGTGAGGAACTATATGAAGTTAACTGTAAAACTTTTTAACGATTCCCAACAACATTCAAAGATATTCTTTATAAAGATGAACCTAATCATTTTCATTATTTCAACTGCTGTTTCTCCATTTTGGGGAAAACATTTTTCTGAACATGTGTTTTTCTTCCTTTTATCTGCTCATATTAACACCAATCTGAGAGTTTGAGTGCAGTTCAAGAAACAGATCAGAGCCTTGAAGTTCAAGAAAAGGCGGTGAGTGTTCAGCCTTGATTTAAAAGAGGTGATAGTTGGAGCGTACCTGCAGTTTTCTGGGAGTTCCAGATATGTGGCGCATTATAACGAACGCTGCTTCTCCATGTTTAGTTCTGACTATAGGGAGTTAAAGCAGACCTGTACCTGACGACCTCAGTGGTCCAGATGGTTCAGAATGTAGCAGAATCATTCAGTGCTTTACGAACCAACAGCATGATTTTGAAATCTCTTCCGGAGTGACATGATCGACTTATTAGGACTCAAGCAGCAGCGATCTGATTGATTTTTTTTTTTAGCGAGTCCTTTGTAGATATCATTACAGTATTATAGTCAACTGAAGTTAAACGCATGGACAACTTTCTAAAATCCTGCTGAAACATGTCAAAAAATAAATAAATAAATAAATAAATAAATAAATAAATAAATAAATAAAAAGCAAAGTGTGGCCAGTTTGTTTATTTATAAAGACAGAAATCATCATATTCAAAGTAAAATGAAAAAATATGAACAAAATATCACAACAAGTTTGATAAATTTACTGTATTTCTATGTTTCTGGAAAGCTTTTTAAAGAAATAACAGAAGAAGTACAAAAGTGGGAACGTTGGTGCCGAAAAACTTCATTACCCAGAAGTCTAACGGTCCCTGCGCATGCGCGGTGTGAGTCCCATGACGTTGATTTTGTTGTCTTAACCCAGTTACTGTAGTGAGCCACACAGCGCTGCCTCGTCTGTGACAGCTCGCCGATACATGCTGCAGTTATGTAGCAGACAGAAGACGGACTTTACCCCGCTGTGACCGGCCAACGTCCGCTAAATGTCTTCTGTCGGCGTGTGAAACTACCGCGCCTGTCAACCAGCTAGCTAACTAGCTAGCTAGCCGCACGCTAGCAGCCAAGCTGGTGTGAGTTTGCAATGTGCTGCTGTTTGTTTTCCTCTCTGGCTATATAACGCAGCTGCCAGGCGGCTAACCCAGCTAGCTACCTGTTGTGTGGGGAGGGAAGCAGAAAACTACGCCGCATTTATTCCCCCCCCACATATGCTGTCGGTGCTCTCAGGTGTCCGGCTGAAAGATGTGGCAGAGTGTCGGACTCACGCTGCTGGTCATTGTGGCCACACTGGTCTGTGCGCTGCTCTTCATGCTGTTTGGTGAGTTTACAGGGAATAACCTTCACAAACTTACATAACTCACTGACTGGCGGAGTCTTTGTGTGGCTGCTGTATCTGTTGTCATCGGATTTGGAATCAATAAGGCCGATGTCACTTTATTAGACTGCTAGCTAACAAGATGCTGTTATGTTTACGTGCTTAAAGCTCAACGCTCCTGTGGGAGTAGCTCAGCAGTTTAGCCTAAAAATGTCCAGCGTTTCCTTTTAATAAAGTTGCTTTGTAAGGAAGTTCAGAGTGTAACGTTACTGAATGTCTCTGACCGGCAAGTTTCGATTACAGTGAGCAGTTTCTATATTTACCAGTCACAGAGGAGTCTGGCAGATGTCTGAACACAAACATGGCTGCTCCTTATCTGCTCCTACACACTGGGAGATTTACCTGGGCACACCTGAGCCAGAGAAGCAGGTGTATGTATTGTTAGAGCAGGACTGCTTCAATCAATGCTGATGAAGTGTTATCTAGATGGATCCATTAATCACTTGGTCTATACAATGTCAGAAAGTAGCGATAATACATGTTGTTGTACTCATCAGATGCAACATACTGTTTTTTCTAGTGTACTTTTTAACCTATGTATGTTTTACTTTTTTATTGGTTTCAGTGTGATTGTCCTTCTGGATCAGTAGAGTTCTTCCTTAGCTTATATTATCTTATCAAAGTCAAAAAGGATGTTTTTAAATAGCTTGTAACCCCTAAAGATATTCAGTTTTAAATGAAACCCTAAAAATAAAAGCACAAAAGCAGGAAACTAGCAGGAATTTAAAGTGGCACTATTAAGTTTTAGTGAAGAAATACAAACTCAGAATTTTACAATATTTAGCAGATAATAATACGATCAACACAAAATGTATTTTTTCCATACGTGATTAAACAAGCTGTTCCAAGAGGAAAATGAGTTCTCCAGAACTCTGAGTGAAGCTAGAAAAGGTGTCAGGGTGCGCCACTTATAAATAAAGTTACAGTATGAAATGATGTCGTCCTTTAAGGTCAGTTTGTTTATTCAGTCAAGAAAATGAAGACTTTGTTCAGTCAATGACGATCTTTTCTCCTCTGATTAACTTTTCTTCCCCCAAAACTACATAGTGCAGCTTTTTATAGATGAATCGATTATCAAAATGGTTGAATATAATCAATTAATTGACTGATCAGTGCAACTCAACAGCAGAGCAGTGAAAGATGGAAAATATGAAATGTTGCATCTCCAATTTAAAACCATTCCAGAGATAAATACTCAGCGATCTTTTAAGTATTTCAGCAGTCCTTAAAGATGATTTTTGATCAGTGGTCGCTTGAAATTTTGATTAAAAGAATTTCATTTTACTGCAAATGATAATTGGCCCTAAATATCGGTTGTCAATCTCCCAGATTTCTAATAAATTATATATATAATTATGGCCCTGACCCCTTAAAATGTTGATTGACATCATGCAGATTGTGTTCAGTCAATTCTGCCTACCATCTTTGTTTGGATTGGGTTGAAAGGGTTTTTTACTGTGTAGTGGCCAGAAGTTAGTTAAGACAAGTGCAGTAAGTTGTTAACTGACCCTCATACTTATCTCTGTGTACTCAGACGGATTCAAAAAGCACTTTGATCATTCCTGTAAACATCTACTTCCTCTTCTTTCCTCCCTCAGGTTGGTATGTAGTGTGGCAGCTCTTCCTGTCCAAGTTCAAGTTCCTGCGTGAGCTCGTCGGGGACGCCAGCACCCCGCAGGCCGAAACGCAGCCGTCCGAAACGAAGAGCGAGCGCACGGCAAGCGCTCCGACACGAAATCGGCCCCGGACGGCACGCCAAAGAGTCGCCTCTCCAGAGAGCACTTCATAGAAAATCACCCACGACAGCCACTGTGCACCAACGCTCTGCTCACAGTGACCCACTGACCTTCTTCTCTACACTACACAAGGACGCTCAGTCAGCCCTCCTCTTCATCAGGACACTTTAAACTGACCAGGCAGATCTCCTGGTTTCAAAGGGAAAAGCCATTTATGTACATTGGTGTCCGTTTCTGTATGTCATCTGTTCATATGTTTAATTATGTACAGTCATACGTGTACTGAGTCTGAGGCTGCTTCCTGCCACCTGCTGTGGAGCGCGACGATGCTCCATCACACACACACTCACACACACACACACACAGATGTTTTAATCCTCTCACACGTGTTAGTCTTGTGTTTTTTAACTAAAGTGAGTTAAAAATGATCTCGTCTACATCATTTCAAGATAAAACTGAAAAACAGACGACTCGTACAGCTGACAATTGTATTTTCCTTTTAAAAACGTTACAAAGTGCAATGAAAGGATCGTTCACGCTGTCATGTTGATGTTTCCTGCACAGTTTACTGTTTGTATTACTGACGACCATCCAGTAGTAGAAGAAGAAAACGCCCCCAGAGCTTCTCGGGCAGACGACGAATGACACGGCTTCATTCCAGTTGTGTAAAAAAAAACAATTGACCTTTTTCTTCTTGCAACTTCTCCTTCGCCCTTTTGTTTTTTTATTATAGATTTATACTTGAAGAGTGAGGAGAAGGTGTCGAGGACTGTTGGTGTTCAGAAGCAGCTCCGTGTGTTAT
>CAEMYA010001845.1:447126-457189 GCA_903131615.1 Diplodus sargus | reverse complement strand
GTCGATATTTATGTGATATTATTCTCCCTCCAGGTAAAAAACTCATGTAACTCTTGCACCTTTTTATCAGCTTTTTTTCCCCCTTCTTCAGTGGAGCACCAGCTTCAAATAAGTAATGCCATAAGTATGTCAAGCACTGTTCGTTTGTAAAGAAAAATAAATGATTGATGGCTCACAGTTCCTTATATGTAAGACATAAATTACAAGTGTTATAAAACATGCAAAATACATCATTGTTCTTTATGCACACATGGAAAGAACCATGTATCAGCTTTTTGGAGACGCAGTCAGAACATTTTCTTTGGGTTTTGGGAGTGTAAGTCAGACAAACTAAAACATTTAATAGTGTCCAACATGTCTGTAGAAGAGTTTAATGGCCACTTTAAGTAAATGAACAAGAACATGATCAGCAGATTTATTGATAAATAATCCTTGAGGTGCCAGAAAAGTAAACAAATGTTTGCCCTGAATCTTTAAGATGGGAGAGGGAAACATTTTGGATTCATAAAAGATCAAAACAAATACAACAAAATACAAATAATTATGTACACATCACACACCTTCCACATATTCTTATATGACATTAGCACAAAAGTCGGCAACTTTAATATGATGAATTATTAGAGACTAAGATAAAACTGTATTGATCCTTGGGGATGGTTTTCACAAGCTACCAGTGGTAGCAAATTAGCCCGCTGTTAACCAGCTGCAACATTAAAGAAGTGTACAAATTAATGCTTTAATAATTGAAATCATTTAATTTAATATTTATTGGGGCAATAAATCAGTCTTAAATCGTTATGTTGATATGAGGCTCAGCTTGTGGATGTTGTTTTATATGATACGGCACACGTGTTGTCTTTGAGAGGTTTCCTTTAACCACATTTCTGATGATTAATCATCTAAAATCTTATTGTGTTAATCACTGCGATACTGTCCCAAGATTCATATCAAGCTATTTAGTTAAAAAATTTTGGTATTCTTATTTTGTTATCCTAAATACCACATTGTATTAATTTAAATCAAAAGCTCACTGCCTTAATGTTTATTATTACTGCATAATAAGTGCTTTTACTTTTTTGTCCTCCATTTGTGCCTTTTGAAACAAAAACCTTTATGTGAGTGTATTCAGGAGTTCTACTTGTAACTGAGTATTTCTACACAGTAATATTGTTTTTTTTATTTAACGGTGCACTTTGTAGTTTTGGGGAATAAATTGTAATCAGTTTTTTTCCCTAAACAAACTGGTTTTCATGACTGAACCTTAAACAACAGCACCATTTTACTTATGTTTATATGTGGCGGACCCTGCCACCTTTCTAGCTTCTAACAGTGTTCTGGCACGTTATCGTACTCTGAGAGCAGCTTGTTTATTCAGTTGTGGGAAAGATAATTTGAGTGAGTTTGTTTTATTACCTCATTAATGTAAATATGAATCCATGAGGCTCGCAGGTGTTCCAGTATCTTCCATCTACCTGCAGTCCTTCACTCTGACCACCAGGTGTCACTGTGGCACTGACAGAAAACAGCGTCCACTCAAACTGAAACCTCACAGCCTGAAGGAACACCAGCTTCACATCTGAGCAGGACAGCACATGTTTTATCTCTTTATTCTCTTCAGTATGTGTCGAATCCATGCAGACAAAGAATATAATTCTTTCACCTGCATCTTTTATGTCTCACGACTTAACTGAGAACAAATAAAGCTATTTTGGAGCAGTGTGTCGACCTTTAAAAGGCCCTCAGGTCAGAGTACAAGAAAAGGAAATGTTCTAATGAAAGGATATATTCAAATAGTCGGGCGATGATCGTCTTCATAATCGTTTATTTGCCCGGTTTCCATCACTCAAGGGGTCGTTAGGTTTCTGAAACGAACACTGTGGCTGTTTTGTTTTTGAGCTGGAGCTCACAAACAGGACCAGATGCGAAAACACAAAAATAAAATACTAAAAATAAAAACAAAAACACAAAAACACATGGTGAACTCCCTGCGTCTCCTTTCAGCTCCGAGGGCTGGTTTCACATTGTTGCGGTGAATTAATGTTGCGGAACTCGACGCACTGAATTAATCTACTGTACGTATAATCTAATTTGAATAGCTTTAAAACTCTATTTCAGTCGTTGGCGAGGCGAAATCCATTTCAGCCGCAAGGGTCATTAGCTTCTTCCTAAAGTGCTCGTACGTACTGCAAAGCAACGATGCAGAGGTTGTGACTGCGGCGTGCAGCACAGTGAGGTCGGAAGGATTCAGCTTCAATATCCTACTGAAACA
Organism: Diplodus sargus; assembly: GCA_903131615.1. Classification (NCBI taxonomy): domain Eukaryota; kingdom Metazoa; phylum Chordata; class Actinopteri; order Spariformes; family Sparidae; genus Diplodus; species Diplodus sargus. The sequence goes on along the minus strand of CAEMYA010001845.1, from coordinate 454,917 downwards.
TTTTAAAGTTCAGATGTATTCAGTTTACTGCAGATTCTTCTGTATCAGTCTGCTCTTTAGAAACACATTTTCATTATCCTGCATCAATAGTTGTAACTTCATATTCTCAGATTTGTCAACCAGAAAAAGCTCCAACAACACAGAAGTGAAAAGAAACTTAATACATCTAATCTACTAGACTTGTGTACAGTTTGATGAAATGGTTGTGGACTTTAAAACAACTTCATACTTTCATTCTACTACATGCATATTTAACTTTTTACTGCACTGCAGGATCGTACTGGTTGGCACCTCGCATGGCGGCCACCGCCCTCAGGGTGTGAATGTATGAATTACTGCACGTCGCTTTGGACAAAAGTGTCTGATAGATGCCCTAAATGTGAATGAATAACATTTTTATGATCATTCAGTAGCGTCTGGACAGAAAGACTTTGTATGTTGGTGAACAGAGAAAGAATTGTGCCATGAAGTACACGTATGATTTTCGTCGATTTAAAAGATTTAATGTAGTTCGTCAGAACACAAATGAAAAATTAGACTTTTGCATAACTTCAGTTTTTAATATGACCAGGTTTATGTTGATTTTCATAATTTTTAGTACATTTTCTGTGCTGAGTTAGCGGCCACGTTGGTGACGTGTGAAGCGAGTTGAGGTTATCTGCTCATCGTGAAACTCTGATCATCATATTGATTAATAACTATCAAAATTAAGACGCATTGCTGCCTATAACATTACTATGATCGTCCAATCAATCTTTATTTGTATCGCGCAAACATTTGAGAGGAGACATGACTACAGATGTTAGAAATTAACAAATTACCACGATTATGAACTTTTTGCACTGAATTTAGTGCTTCTACTTGTCACAGAGTATTTCTACACTGTGGTGTTGCTGCTTTTACTTCACTAAAATTTACGATTACTTCTTTCACAGCTAAATCTAATTTAAAAAAAATTGAGGGGAAGAAATATTTAAAGTGCCGTAATTGATACATTTCACTGCGGTATGACTCAAATGTTGAGCATCCACACATCCAGAATATCCTGCATCCATCATCGACTGGAAACAGATGCAGAAAATTAAGAAACCACCCTTTACAGTAAATTATCTTTGAGGCGAACCTTCTCTCGTAGATTTATTCATGCTAATGATGCCACCTCTCCCTCAGATCTGGCTCAGTACGTTCCCTGTCTGCAGCTGGGGCCCTTTTTTCGAGCGAAGGAGGCCCTGCTGAGTTACGAAGCTGTAATTTCAGAGCCTGCAAATACTTTACAGGAAATGATTGTGGTAAGCCAAGGAAATGACATAGACTCTCCAGTACTCTCTATATTTTCAGCGAGAACCACACTTCGCTATCTGCTCCTACTGTTGGCTGCGTCGCCTCTCCGATGACCTTTTTACCGTTTGCTCGCTCAGACAGGTGAGCGGCTGACTCTTGATTGCCGCCGCTCCAAAGTTTCCATCTCAGCAGTCCAACACCTGTTTGCTGTTTCTCAGCCTCGACTAGACAGTCTCTCATCGGGCAGCGAGGAGACGACTGCTCCAGGGGATTGAACAAAATGCAGCTTCAGCTCTCCGTCTCTGCAGCACCTTGCGTAGGCCTAGCTGTGCAATTGTGGTAAACCAAAGACAGCCATTTATGAGATGTTTGGCATGCCGCCCCTGGTGACACACACACAGAAGCTTCTGCTAATGTTGCGAGCAGGACTGTGTGTTCTGGCCCCGAGTGGATTTATTAGAGCTGCCAGGACTAAAATAACTCATTGATTCACCAATCTCTCCCCAGGTCACAACCATTAATCAGCCAAAAGCTATTTTCTCACTTGTTTGGAGGACAAGATGTCCTGACGAGCCATTATTACTGCCCCAGAAAGGCAAAATAACAGAAATCCAGGGAGCTAAAGTGAAAACTGACTATGACACAGCCATGGCTGGCCTTAGCTAAAATTAGATGGCGGTTACTTAATGATTTTCCCTTGCTAGCTGTAATAAGAAAAGTATTGATTTAATGAACCAACACAAACATACTCAACACAACAACACAGCCATGATGAGGGAACAAACCAGCTATTCCTGCTTCATTTAACTAGTAAGCTAAAGAGCAGCAACTTAACTCGAGGGTTTATTACAGTTTCCAGGACGAAAATAATTCAAGGACAAGCATAATCAACAGATATTGTTCTCACTTGTTGAGCCACAAGATGTCCTGAAAGGCCACAGTTACTGCCCCAAACAGCTAAACAAAGCAAGCTAGCTGTAGCAAGTGAAAGCTAGCTGGTAAGACGGCCATCATTAGTTTGAGCTAATGCCAATTTACTTCCCCTAAACATCATATGTAATTAAAAATATAAATTATAGACCAATATCTTGGTTATTTAGTGGGTTAGGGTTAAGTAGTGGGAAAATTCCAACCATGAACACAACTATTCTGCCGCTAACAGCAACTAGCTTAGCAGAGAAGTAGCAGTAACCACCATCTTAGCTTCTGGATCCAGCGAAGGACTATTTTTCTGGCCTGAGTGGATTTAGTAGCTTCCAGGGCTAATAAAACTCAAGCACAAACACTTTCCTCATTTGTTTAGAGCCGAAATATGTCCAAGGTTGCCATTATTACTGCACTATGATGAAATGAAAACTACAGCTAAACAAGGCAAGCTAGCTATATCAAGTGGAAGCTAGCTGGTGGGCTATGACTAGTTGTAGCTAATGCTAAATGTACTTATTTCCCCCCCCCAACTGCTAGCTCTTATATGCAATTACAACATCAATGATGGACCAACATCTAAGTCATTTAGCGAGTTAATCAACATAAACGAGGCAGTTAACATGGAGAAAAACAGCTAATCTGCTGCTAACATGAAGTAGCTGTATGGCCATCTTAGACTTCGACTGCAGTGGAATTCATTTAAAATTTGATTAATCTACATTTAAAGCAAAACTGCATTTTCCTCTTATTCCATGTGGATTAGTTTGAGCCTACACAGCTGTATGGCAACATTAGTCTGTTGGTTGGTCTGGAATTAAATCTCACCAGCTGTTTGATGTATTGCTATTAAATTCCATGCAGACATTGATGGCTCCCACAAGATCAATCCTAATGACTTTGGTAATTCCCAGAGTATTTCCTCTCGAGTTACCATGAGGTTGACACCCGCGGTTTTTCAAGGAAACGTCTTGATAACTAATGGATGGTTTCGGTTTGCCATGAATCCCCTCAAGATGAACTACATCTTTGTCGATCGCGGTCATGCAAACCCAACGGCGGTAACTTCATATTTTCATGCAGCTAATCTGGGTGACCTTTATTTTTTGGCATCAACAGTGAAAATACACATTCAGATAATTGTGTGGCGCCATTTTGTTTCATGTAACATTCAGTTTTATTAGCATTTCTATCGGCAGTTATTACGCCATTTGTTGCACACGCTTGTTACGTTTTTCATTAACTTGAGTTCTTAAGTTTACATACAATAATTTAAGCTTTAGTTGCATTAGCAGTTCTCTGTGGGGTCGCTGCTGAAGAATCTGGCTGGCAAAAGGACTTCTAGCAGCTTCAGGCATGTTTAATGAGGCTGATTGCCAATTTGGACTGTACCATGTTCCTCCTGTAGCCGGGGGTGGAAGTAGTGTTCTAGTTTCAAGTTCCACCGTTATGGTTTACTTAAAAAAAACTTTTCTTATAATATTCTTTCATTATTTTCCTTTAGTTAACATTAGGAAGCATTACAAACATATGGCAGGTTTATGTTAGTACTTAATTAGATGTTTATGTCCTGTTCATCCCCTTGTGTCTTGAAATGGCCTGATCAGCCGCTATATATGTTCCTAACCATATTTTAGTTGGTGCTTAAGTTAAGTGCTTCTGTGTTGACTGCTTTTATGGACCAAGAGTTATTCTCCAGTCAAATTACTTTTACCCGCTTATGTTTTTTCTTTTCTTTTGCTGGATCCTTACATGACACTGAAGGTCTGTAGATGAAGACCACGAGTTGCAGTCAAAAGATCCAGCAGAACATTTGAGTGTTAGAGTTCATTGTTGATCTTGGAAATAATATTATGATGGGAGGGAAAAAAGTAAGAATTCTCAACTGAAGTTCCACTTATTTAGCTTTATTTCAATTTATTTTACCAGTCCGACATTAAACCCCTTTAGCTGATGAAGACTATGGAATACAGTTGAAAGCTTATGGAAAACATACAACACTTCATATGTGAGTGTTTTTTTAATTTTTTTTACCAGAAAAAGAAACATTCGAGGTACACTTACAAAATGTATTTATTTATTATATTTTTTCTTCTGGAGCCTGACATGGCACTAAATAAACACCATCTGTGGATGAAGAACATGAGTTGCAGTTAAAAACAGTTAAAAATTCATATTCAGGTGTTAGTTCATTCAGGTGTTCATTCTTGACCTCGGAAATAGTAGTTTGACTGAAGCATTTCTCTCTTAAGTTGGTGCTTAAGTTTACTTCTGTAATGTTGATCTCTTTTACGGGCCCGGAATTATTCTTCAGAACTTCTGTTTTAATTTTTGCTAGGATTTCTTTTTTTCATCTGCGCCTGTCTTTTGCCTTCCAGCTCGTTCCCTGACAATCGCTTCCTCGTCAGTGGTTTTTTTTAAGTCCTCTGTGCTGATAATTAGCATGCTAACACGCTAATATAAGATGGTGGTACATGCTCAGTGTCAACATATTAGCATGGTAGCAGTAGCCTCGCTCAGAGCACCACTGTCATCACGTATTAGAGCTTCTAGTGGATTTCTTTTTGGATATAATCATCTCTAAAAGGCATTAAATCAGCGCATTACATCCTTCTATCATCCTGAACACTTTAAAACCCTTTTTCTCATCCTCTGGCTTCTTGCAGGGCAGATTACAATGCCGAAGACAGATTTCTAAGACGGACCTGACATCCTCCTGATTTACTGTGTCTGTCTGCACTTTGGGTTAAATGGGAACCCCTTTTCAAAGTCACTGCAAATTCCTCCCTTTCTCTTCTCTCTTCTCCCCGGAGAGCTCAGAGAGGAATGCACTGAATAATAAAAACACTCGGATTGCTTGTAAGTGCCAGCCTGCGTGAGCTTGGAGGATTTTTAATGAGATTTTTTTTGTGATTGGGGGCTGAAGGAGGGGGCCGGTGGGCCTGGAGTCTCGCTGTGGTCGCCGGGCAAAACAGAGATGTATTCTTCTTCTTCTTCTTCTTCACGTGGCCTTGCCAATCTGAAAAACTCATCCTACAGTTTTCTGTTCGACCTGATGTTCCCAGCAGACTCCTGCAGACGTCTGCTGTTATTCTGTACATTTCATCAATTCACTACACTTCAGACCAGAGAAAATGCGTTGCAGCTGACCGGGTCGCTCTCAAAACCCGTTTTTTCTCACGGTGCAGAGAACATAAACGTAGAGGCGTTATTCTTCTTCTGTGTCACGTCAAATGTTCCACGTACAAAGTGAAGAGATGTTTGGCGGCGGCGGCTCATCCAGCAGCTCTCGTCCTGCTTAGTGAAATCCTTTCAGCTCCCATCTTTCCCCGAGATTACAGAGGAGAAGTAACTCTGATCACATGTGACTGGAAGTCAAAAACATCCCTCGGGGATCTGCTAGGATGTGATCGAGTCTGACGTGACGGAGGGTCACCGCGGTGAGAGGGAAAACCAAAACCTGCTCTGATAGTTTAGCTGGTTTCTGCTGAGTCATGCTACGGAGGAATCAGCTCCTTATGTAAGTTCTGTGTCTCACCACTGACAGGACGCCAATACCCGATCGAGCAGAGCTTTTAAATGTGCTGCTGTCATTCGTATTTCAGAGTTAATGTTCAGCCTTGACTCTCATCTGTGGATGAAGACCACGAACTGCAGCTAAAAGCTCCAAAAAAACAAAACATTTTAGAGTTGTATTTGAGAGTTAATTCTTGACCCTGGAAACTAAAGGTCTGCTTGTTTATGTTGTCTTTAATTGTCTTTGCCAGAGCCAAACTGAGTGAATTCCATGAGCTGATGAAGACCATGAAATGTGGTTAAAAGCTCCAGAAATACAAAACATATGGAGCTATGAGATCGAAAGTTAAAGTTAATTCTTGATCTTGAAACTAGTCGTTCTGAAATCCAAACTCAAGGTTCACTTGTCCTTTTTTTTGTGCTGATGAAGAACATGAAGTGCAGTTGAAAGGTAACTATATATGCGAGGATGAAAGCCTCTGGAGCCTGACATGACACTAAATAAATATATATTATTTTGCTGGACACAAAGCAAAACGCCATCTGTGGATGAAGACCATGAGCTGCAGTTGAAAGCTCAGGAAAAACAACTAAGATGTTTATGTTGTTCCTTAAGACTCATATTTATGACTAACAAGTGTAAAAAAATACGAAAAATAAGGTCCACTTATTGGCTTTGATGTTCCCCAGAGGTTGACATGGCAACCAAGCAAAGATCAGGTGAAGAAGACCAGGAGATGTGAGTGAAAGCTCCAAAAAAACTATACAACATTTATATTTCAATGTGACAGAAGTACCTGTAGCTAGCAAACTCCATGCACCGATGAAAACAGGGAGCCACGGTTGAAAGACAAAAATTTTAGTAAGGTGACCTTGAGTGATTTTTTTTCTTTCATTCTCAAATATATACAGATATGTGTGATTTGTTTTTCCAGAGCTTTCAACTGCAACTCCTGGTCTTCATCAGTGACAAGAGTGTTCAAGCTGACGTGAAAACAGTATTTTAAAATCATTTTCTATTTAATTTGAGCACTAAACTGATCAATATTTATAGATTTAATGGCGTTGCCTCGTCGCTTTTGTCCAAAAAACATCCCCATTAGCCTTAAAAGCTTTGAATTAGCTTAAGTGCTTCAGTTCTTCAAGGCCTTCCGACTGTAATGACACCTTCCTCCCTCTCTCTGCTTCCTCCTCTCATGGGAATTTCTCCTCTCCTGTAACGAATCCGATGCGTCAGAGAGATTAAACGACACAGTCACGTGGTTAAAGAACAATCCTTTACTTTGTGGAGAGCTCCACACACACACACACACACACACACAAGGACATTAAACATGATTTACAGGAGATTTACTGTCACACCCAGCAGTAAGACACATCCACGACGTTCTACAGGTAAAAACGGAGAAAAAAAAAAACGGAACAAACACGGGACTCATCTCATCATAAGGTGCTTTGTAATATGCGACAGGAATGTTATGAAAAAAAAAAACGTCTACATGATCCTACAGAGACACCAATACTGCATCTACATATATATTCATACCATAATATAAAACAATCTACACAAAATAGAGCAAATATTTACAGAACGGACTATTTACAACATCCAAAACAGGCTTAAAGATGAGGAGCAATATATATAAATGTACTGTAAATATATATATTTATGCTAGATTAATGTACACGTGGAGTCTATGGTGAAACGAACAGAGCGACGGGGTTGAAAATCACAAGCTGGCCAGCTGCAGCAACTGTTCCTTGAACTGCTGCGCGTGGTGCGAGAGGTCAGTGACTCTGTCCACCATCTCCTGGATGGCGCCTGTGTTGGGGTAGTTCAGCGCGGCCGTTTTGGTGGCGGCCACCACCGTCTTTAACAAGTCACACAGCACGTTGCTGGAGTTCATCACCCTGTTGGCCACCTCGGGGACCGAGGCCTGCCGGGACAGAGTGTCTCCGATGAAGACCAGTTTGTGGGCGCTGAGGATGACGAACTTGCTGTGCGCCACGAAGATGCGCGGGGGCTGCCCGGCGCTGACGCAGCCGAAGAAGGCGTCCACGGCGCTGAGG
>CAEMYA010001845.1:423102-439809 GCA_903131615.1 Diplodus sargus | reverse complement strand
TCCCCTCTCGGCCGTCGTCACCCTAAAAGCAGAGCTTGCAGACCTCCTTGCTGCGTCAGACAGACAGAGGAATGCCGGGAATGTCCTTCGCTGAGCCCAGTAGTCCTCTCCTGCCCCCACGCACCAGCACCGCCACACTAGAGCAAGCAGGGTTCATTAGCAGGGCTTCGAAAATAGGAACCATACGCATGGCTTCCTGGCAGAGGGGAAAGTCTCCGGGGAGGCATAAGACTTGAGCCCCGGTATCCACTCTTGAGTCGCCGTATAGCTGAGTTAATATCCTAATACCTACACATCTCCCGAACTGTGGAGACATTTATCGGAGCGTGAGCAGTCGGAGCCAACTCAGAAAGGGATTAATGCTTCAGAGGAAGCAGCAGAGAAAGAAGAGGAGGAGGAGAGGAGGAGGAGGGGAACTGGTTTGTAAAAGAGATTTATGAAAAAAGGTAACAGAGGTGGAAAGTGAGAGGAACGGAAAATGAGAGTCCGTCGCCTAGTATGGAAAGGAATGCCATTCATCTGAGCCCCGGAGTCTGACTAACGGTAGTCCATATGGTTCTCATAAGACCCCCGATCTGAACAAGGCCGTGGTGATTTAAGGTGTTCATTGTTGGCATTCCTGTCCGTGCATACATCATCCCAACAGGGGCCCGTGGGGTCAGCGCTGAAACATACACCGAAGGGGCTTTAAACGCGTCAGACCGGGCTCGGAAATAAACCAGCGGGGGGAATAAATAGACCCGCTGCTTTGGGCTCCTGTCACGCACCGACGCTCGCACACGTCAGGCTGTTAAAACTACAACAAAAAAAATATGCTTGATCTACTTTGTAATATATTTGAGGAACAGTGATGGAAACCACGTTATTTTCATTTTTTGAATGAAAATATAGTGCGGGTCATATGATCTAGATCAGGGGTTTTCAAGGCCCGAGACTATGAAAAAGCCCCAAAATGGACCCTTTATGAGCTTTTTTTAGGCCTGTGTTTGTTTAAATGTTTTGGAAAAGTATGCCGAATTAGCTGTTAGCAATTCCTGTTTGCAGTCTATTAATAGATGTACAGAAAACTATCACTGGATTACTTTGATACAAAAGAAATCTTAAAAACGTGACAATTCTGAGGCAAGTTCTGCAAGTTACAACAATATTCTCTTTTTCCTATTATTGGAAATGGTGATTATTTTGAGATAATGATTTTCCCGGACAGGCTAACACAGTATCTAAACTAGAACGGCACTCAGTAGAGCGCATACCTCAGCCAAAGCCCAACACTGTATCCAATCAAGCCATCTAATTTTTTAAAATCAAGATCCATGCATTAGACCCTGAGAGACAAAAAACACCTTGTTTCACAAGTAAATAAAGAAAGAAAAGGTTCCTGGATCAGTCACTTATCCGGATCTGCAACACAAAGTCATTGGGTCTATTCTGTGTTGGGTCCCATCCTCCATACAACTTTAGTGAAAATCCATTTGGTAGAAAATAAAGACAACAACTCCCATGATCCCACGCTACTTCATGATGTCATCAAACTGTCATCAGTGAGGCTCCATGGCTGCAGATACTACATACGGTGCATTCAAGTGCCTTAATTTTTAACACTTGGTTTTATTAGCGAGGCTTGAGAGCTGCATATTTTATTTTCGCTGCAATGCGTATTGTAGAATTTAAAAAAGGCGGAGCATGTAACCAGACACAGCAGACAGGGAGCCGGTCTTTCACTAAGTCACAGCAAAGTGAGGCTTAGTTAAAGGTCACTCCAGCCGGCTGCCGTCCCTGCGGATCGAGCCTGCGTGCTGATGATAGCGGTCTGTCTGGACTCAGCTGCCACATGCAGATGGCAGCGAGGTGTCCGTCACGGACCTCGGTGACCTTTTTCCACAGGTACGTGTCATCGCTTTGAGGAGCGCTCGTCCCATCAGCGGCTCCTCTCAACCGCCGCCAGATGCACACTGCTCATTTATTTCCCATCTCCGCCCCTCTGTTTACCCAGCAGGCCGCCGCTCCGAGGCCGCTCGGCGCTGCCGTAATTGCTGGTGGGTAAATATTTGCCACGTCCAATGAGGTTGGCGCTCGCGGGGCGGCGGATGGCTTTTCAGGGGGCGATGACATCATGAAGAGCCGCGTCGAGTGAGCAAACATTTGTTCCCGCTCAGGTGATAGACTCTTCGGATTCCTTCATGGAGGAGGCAGAGTGACTAAAGAGGGGATCAGGTTCAAACTAGTGCCCGGAGGAGACAAATAGATGGCTTGTTAACGCTCCTACGCGTTCTGGCGAGTGACTCACGGCTCTCTCAGCAATACTGTGTTTACTCTGTGTCCTGGCGGGCTCAAGTTTTGGCAGGTAGAAACTTTTTAGCTTTACTTCATTAGAAAGGTGTCGTCATTACATCAACAGCTACCTCATCGGCTTCTCTTAGATTTATGTCCTGATGAGCAGAGAGTCATATCGAAAACAGTAAGCGTGCAGAAGAGCCGACTTTCAGCTGAATCACACTGTGATGAAATGACTCTGTTGTTGTTCTACAGAGCGAGACACAGATCTCGTATCCCTGCCCTGGCTTCCTGTGTGTCAAATGATTGATTTTAAAAGACTATATTGGTTAATAAGGCACTGAATTACTGTCCTTGAAGTCAGAAAGTAAACAGGAGGAAGAGGTTTTTCTTCACCGCAAATATGCACAGAGCATCGTCCATCCAAGTTTTGCGGAACAGTGTTTAGTAGTTTTTTGTGTACTCCTGCTGACAAACCAACCAACCAACCATCAAATGGACACAGGCGATTTGCTTTATTCAAAACAGACCTCAAATGAAAGAAAAGCAAGAAAAACCAACACATAAATCGCCACCGAACGGTTTTACCATTAGAAAGACGAGAATCAAGCGCTGTGGCCTTTCGCAGTCGCCAGATCTCACATGAGAAACGCTGAATAAAAGGTTGATTTCTGGCACAAAATGGTTGCTGATCACTCCAGCAGAGTCTTCAAACACTGAAGCTGTTTTGGAGCGAAGCCTCGCTGAAACACTTCATGTCGGGTTCTTCATTTCACCCGTCTGTCTACTGATATCGGAAAAAAAAAAAATCTCATTACCGTCATTATATTTTCAGCAGGGTCACGTGGTTCACTTCTGCAGCATCGCCTGTGGTCGAGTCACGCACATGTGGCACGATTTCACAGGAAATTGTCATTTCACACCTTTTCATCAGATACATACACACACAGCCACTTCCTCCCGCTGACACAAATCAACAACGCTAACGAGGCTTTTCACCGCTCATAAAAGACGGTCACAATGACACCCGCCGTCCGAGTGGCTGCCTATTGAATTTCATCCATCCGTCTCCTCATTCACAGCACATCAGCTCCTCTCTTGTCCTCTTATCAATCCGTCAAAGTCCACCTCTCTCAGTTTCTACCTACGTGCACACGAGCTCATCTGAACCACCAGGTGCGGCGATCTAACCGTGAGGTAAGAGTGGTGTTTTTTGTATATGACGGCATCTCCTAAATGTAGGGTGTGTTCCTGCTCTGTAGTAACCTGCCCTTTTTTTTCTGCTTTGCTGAATCACAGCACAAAGGCGTCTCTCGCGCTGTTGTGGTCCATTTTCCCCCGCGCCGCTCAGAACTGCTCGGTAACGCTCCCCCCCTCAGCCACTCGGAGCCGCAGCAGCCTATTAAAGGTGCCAAACTAATTAATGCAGGTAATTAACTGGTGAATCCTGCGAGGCTCTCGGCCGTCTCCGCGACGCGTCCAAGTGGCTAAACCCAAACAGACAGCGCGCTTAATGAGGGGCATTAAAAGGGAACACACTGATTTGAGCTCTAATAAGGATCATCCTTCATCCTCTCTGATCAAAGCAGCTTCTTTAATCCGGCCGGCGTGATTATCTGAAGAGACGCAATGTTAAGAGATGAATTTGACATTCTGTGTTTACTTTCTAGGAATACAATATCATGAGACAATCCTCGAAGAAGAAAAGGGGGATTGTGTGGGATGAGAAACGACCCTAAAGCAGAAACCCTTAATAGGAAACAAGACTAAGGCTCCAGTTCTGATCCCTTTCTCTTGTTTTCTCGACTGGCTGTGGTTTAAATCTCCCCCTAAGAAATGGGACAACTCTTCAAGATGCATTGTCAGTTTTTGTCAGTGGTGTCTTCAGCTTTGTTCACAACTTCACGCTATCAAAATAAAGGAACACTGCTTCATTACCTGGACACTGTCGGGGCTTTATAGGCTAACTTTGGTAACCAGTGCTCCTATCCTGCCCTGAATCAGGGGAATTAATTCAATCCATCCTGAAGGGAACATAAATTGGCTTCCATCCAATAGTTTGTTCACTAAAAATCAACAAAAGTAACCTCATGGTGGCCCGAGAGTAAAAGTCATGGGACCACCAAAGTCAGTCTGAATCATCCTCTGGGCAACGTGAATGTTTGCACCAAGTTTCCCTCCAAACCAACCGATAGTTGGACCGAAGCAACGTGCTGACATCCATCCACAGAGCTGCTGGTGTGGCTAAAAATGCTTTAAGATGTGAGTATTTCCTGTTTTACTTCACCTCCTATTGCAAGACACTGAATCTCTTTGGGTTTTGGGCAGCTGGTTGGATAATAAAGGTCATTTGAAAGTCAACTCGGGTAATTACCATCTCTGCAGCCATGCTGCTAAAATGTTAACTTTCAGCAAAGCATTTCCTGTCTTCTCGCCGACTTCTGCCCATTTATCACACTCACTGCTCTAAACTTTTTCAAGGGGAGAAAGTCCTCCCAGTCTCTCGGTATGCACACCGCAGAGCAGATTACTTTTGGTACAACTGATTTATAACCTTGCCCCCTCGGTCAAACCTCACGGGCCGGCGATTCATCACGACTGTGACAATGGCGAGCAGACAAGCGTCTGAAGGAGCCGGCTCGCTCCAGGAAGAAATAACTCACTTATCTGCTGCCGAGATTGTCGCGCGCATGATTAGGCAGAGAAAATATGGCAGAGGCAAACAAACAAGCCATTCATTACACATAACCTGGTTACTTCCAAAGAACACTTTTATCAAGGTAGATAGCACACCCCTGTTGCTCATAAACAGCTATCAGTGTACTTCCTTGAGTTGTGTGGGAGTCAATTAAACCTTTTGTTGAAACTCTACCTTTTTATGGCACCAATGGGCAGATTGGATCTATGGGTATGACACAGTGGACGCAGGAAATGCCCATACAAGGAACACACCTCCACGCCGCCGTGAGCCAGGAAGTGAGGAATGGAAAGGCCGTCTGGTGGGAGCAGATAAGGAGCCCGGGCGGGGAGCGGGATCTTTGAACTCTGAACCCAACCCATCTTTGAACGCTGTGACCTCAGCGCCTGAGTCAGAGGGGGAAGCACGGCGGAAACGGGAACGCTGGGGAGAAACTGGCGCAGTGAAACAGACACACCTTTCAGAGCCGAAGAAGAAAGAGTTGAAGAACGGAGTGATAAAAGCCTGGCCTCTATGTGAGGGGCCCTCTTTGTGTGGACGAGAGCTGGAGGCATTTGTCCCACACGGTCTCAGCGAGGAGGCCTTGAAGAGGGCGAGGAGGGGGGGTCCCGGCTCACCCACCGGGTCACCCAAGGACAAGGCTGCAGCATCAAACCAAAACAGCCAGAGAAGCAAAGAGAGCCAAACCTCAGTGTGCCTTCATGTACCAGAGCCCCACACCACATGAAGGGAAAATAACCAGTCGCCAATCTGGATTTGCACAGCAGCACTGGCATGCAAAACCCCGAGGAGGCGTTCTGGAGGATACGTGTGGACAAGACACACAGGAACCTTCCTCTCCGCGGGAGGCTTTAGGGGTAATACGAGAGGGGGATTATCAGCGGAGGAAGCCTGCATCAGCCTCCATAATCATTTGGGGAGCGAACATGTGTCTGCGTGCTGTGTTTGCTCATGAAAAACAAGAAAATGGCTGTTTTCCCCCCGTTCAGCTCCGCCAGCTCTGAGCACCTCACCACACGCAGCGTGAGTCAACGCTCGCAGCCTGTCATCAATACCGCTCTGGTAGTAAACAAGACCCGATATCAGTGTTTTGAAGAGCAAAGGTCAGGGATTTGGATGTCAAGTCGACAAATATCCACAAATACTACAACCCAGAATTCTGCTCATAGAGTTTCAAAGAGGAGCGAAGCCTCCGGTGCACTTTAAAGTCTCTCGGATATATTCTGAGTTCACCGTGGGTTTATGTTACGGCCGTCGGTTTGAGTTATGTGGGCTTTGAGAAATGTTTTGTCCATCAGTTTGGTCAAAATGAGCAGCTCTGGTTACCTGAATCTTGCTGCTCGAGTGAAGAAGCCGCAACGAAATGCAAGCGCTTTGTCATCGCAACCTAAAACTAAAACCACCACACTGTTTAAAAAAATAAATAAGTAGCACAACTCACCTCCAACACACCGTGATTCATATCCTAGTTGTTAACATCTTGCCTCCATTACAATTTTTAGACAGTTCTGATAAACTGCCTCCAGTGATGTCACTCAGGGGCTAAGTTGCATTGTGGGTAATGCAGGACAAACAGTCCACTGGTCTACATTCCACTTCTGTAACTGTGTTGGACTCATTATGGACATCTTGAAAATAAATAATCAAAGCTGATCCCACAGAACCAGAGATATCATCTTTCTCATTCCACATTTTGTTCTTTTAAGAAGAGTAAGCCTACATTACCCACAATGCAACTCAAACACATATCAGCATCTTTACACACACACTTTGATGTTTAAAATAAAGTGACTTTACTGTGGTTTTGAGTTGGAAAATGGAGACTATATGTGTTTACCTATTCTGAGTTGAGCTGAAATGAGTGTTTAGTGAATAAAGCACAGTATGTAGGAATAGAATTCAACATCATATTTAACCTGGATTTTAAAGCTTAAACTGGTTGTTCTTGAAGAAAGAAATATCTCTTAATTGACTCACGATGTGAAAGTAAACTGACAGAAACGCATGATTGCATCAGCAGTTTTCAATGAAACATAATCGCGACATTACGTCTTTTGTATCTAACGTGCAGATGAGTTCACTGGGTGAGTTCCTGTCCTTTCACAATAAAAGGGGACTTTTCAACCCCCGAATGCCCAAAATAGCTCCTTTAACTTCCACTTTATGAGCCAACAATACTTCTCCTAAAATTGTTTTCACTACAGATTTTGCTGTTTGGCTTCGTCAGGGCCGACTGCGGCCACAGAGACCGATGGGGCTGCTGTCCAACAGTCAGGCGTCACTGGAAAACAACAGAGCCTTGTCTGGACCCCTTCAGTACACTGACACACAGACGTAAGTATAAGAAGAAATCTTTCTGTTTAACAGACAGGAACAACCGCTGAAAATTGCACCACTTTGATAACCACAGATTGGAGGGAAAGTTGAACGTCCAAGACTTAATTTAATCTCTGCAATAACATGATTACAGCACTCTCATTAGAAGCACATTTAATTTTCCATGTTATCAACAAAGCTGTTTTAATACCGCTCCTTGAGGCCTGGCGGTGGAAAACAGAGGTGTTGGTAGACAGAGCCGCTGTGTGCAGGTTGATTGACAGGTCTCTCCTCTCAGCCCCCCGGCTCCCACTGACTTTATCGCACAGTGAATCACACAAAGTCCTCTAAGCCTTCGGCGCCTGCCGCCTATTTACCCACCAAAATGCACACCTTAGCTCATTTCAATGATGGCTGGGGCTGATTTGTTAGAAAAAAACTCCCTCAGGACATCAAAAGCTCATTCGGCATGTAATTACTATCCGTCTCCTGAAGGGATGATCTGGTCGGAGGTGCTAGAACTAGTTAAACGGTTGAATAAACAGGAAAATTCTTCCTTCCTGTTTAAGCACACACCTGCCAAATGACTTCCATCTGTAATGAAGGATCACCGTGCTCGCTCCTGTTTATCTGGTGCCTTTAAACATATATACACACATAGACTATTTAGCTTTTGGTGCCACAAATGACATTAAAGTGCACTGTAACCGTGGCACAAGTAGAGAAGAGTCAATGTCAGCAAAGCAATAGGACTACCTAGCTCATTTTTGCTAACATTAGCGACTGGAATGCCCTAATCACTCATGGTAGCCAATGTTAGCGAAAGTTAGCTAGTAACGTCTAGTTGCTTTGGTAGTTCATATAAGCCGCAAGTTAGCTAACATTTTCTAACATTAGAAGCCAGCTAACATTCTTCCGTTATCAAATGGAATGACCTTCTGTTAATGGTAGCTAATACTAGCTGATGTGGGCGAATGTTAAATGGTAACTGCCAGTCGTGCTGGTAGCTAATGTTAACCAACAAATCAGCTAACATGGCCTACAATAAACAAACGAAACAATGTGGTAGCTAATGTTAGTTGGAAGTTAGCTAATATTAGGTGAAACCCAGCTGGTTTTGATGATGTTTCATTAGCTAACACTACCTAGCATAAGCAAATGAAATGGACAGATGTTTATGGTGGCTAATGTTAGCTGGAAGTCAGTTGATGTAGCCTTATTATTCATTTTTTTTAATGTTACATGTTTGAATTTGAATTTGTATTTTTCTATTTCTAAATTGTATTTTTGTACATTTTTTTAGTTTTCTATAAAATACAGGAAGGCTGCGGCTCTGCTTAGGCTGTGAAGCAAACGGTTTTCTCAAAAATATCCTCTATACACCCTATTTGTATGTTTGGTTTGTTAAATATGTGGACGGCTTTAGCTCCAAGTTTCCAATGAATAAAGATTCAATCTTGTCTATATGATTCCTTTGCATTTGTATCAGAACACATGAGACTCACTAGAATTGTCTCTGTTATATATGCTTTAAATGAGACACCATCCCTCCAGTAAAATGACAAATATGGAGGACAGTATATATAGTTTTACTGTAAAGGACCATGCCAGCTGTTATTGTACTGGCTGTACCAAGTGGACAGCATTCAAAATACAGAAGGAAAACCTCCTTTCAGGCAGCTGTGCTTTACCAAAATCCAAAAACCAGCGCTGCACTGTTTGCTTTTCCACGACTTATTCCCATATTCACTGCCCCCCTTCTGTGGCTTAGACTGGCTCTGCTACACACAGTGTGCCAATGTACAAGAAAAAAAAGCCAAATGGGAGCCCTGCACAAAAACACTACCCTGCTCTGTGGTGAGCGCCAGGCCCGGCACACCCTGTACACATTTCACATGGCAGACACACAATCTCTCTCTCCTGCGTTTCTGCGTGTGTGCAATCATACTGATGAGAGTCGTGGCAGACCGGCGGGCTAACAGGTCACGGTGTAAATGCGTAAATGTCATGTTCCATCACATCTAATATCCACACCAGCCCGTGAAGGCCAGACCAGCACAGATTATGTTATGGTTTAAATCCGCTCTGATCCTGAAGAACTCTCTCCAGAGGTCAGCGCGCGGACCAGCCTACATTTTTCCATTTATCTATGCCTTCATCCAGACTCTCTACCGCTGTATCTAATAAATCACTGGTAATGAGAGTTTAAAGTATGTTCCATATGTCCAGTACGCTGTAGAAAATGAATGTCAGAAAACTCAAACACATAAAGGCATCAAATGTTAACGTTTGCACCCTATTCCTGCTTTATATCCCTGAACATGGAATATGTTCTGGTGCTGGATTGTTACTTCGACAAAACAAGAAATGACAGGATGTCAGAGTGGACAGTGGAGACTAAGTGATGGGCATTTTCCAGTCACATTGTCTAACAACATGCCAGAGAGAGCCGACAGTCCACAGATTGCTCCTCTACTTGAAGGCTAATCGGTTCAATCAGCGGCTCCAGCCTTGTCGGCTCTCCACGGTGCATGATTTGATTAAATGATTAATCAAAAAACTAAATGACAAATTCACTGCAGGCTTCAGGGAAATGTCAACTAGAGTCTTGTTTCTTTCTGTCTCACCTTGTTTGGAGTGTTATCAGCAGCCAGAGTACTCCTCGGGGGGACCTGGTAGACATCTTGTGAGGGAGGAACCTGGTAGATGCTCTGCTGACTCTGCTGCTGTGGACTCTGGAGGGACGGGGGCACCTGGTAGATCCCCTGAGCCCCCAAGGCAGGCTTCTGCTGGTACCCCGAGCTCTGAGGGGAGGACTGTGCGGCTGCGCTGGCGGCCGGCGACTGGGCGTCGAACATGGGTCCGATCAGCAGCTTCAGGCGGTTGCCGGGGGCGATGCCCTGGCGGCCGTGCAGGGAGCAGAGCCACCAGCCCTCCAGGCCTCCTGTGTTCTGCTCTATGACGGTCAGGATGTCCCCTTTACGGAAGGCCAGCTCCTCGGGGGACTCCGGCACGTTGTCGTACAACGCCTTCGCCATCAGGTTCTGCAAGAAAACAGAGAGCAGACCGTCGTTAGAGCAAGATGTTTGCTTCATTTTAAAATGGAAAGGCATAAGTACATTCTATTAAACATTAAAAGAGTAGTTTTACATTCCAGGAAACTCTGTTACTTGCTTTCTTTCAAAGAGTTTGATGAGAATATTGATACCCTCTTGTTGCTCTACTTTAAATATGAAGCTACAGTCGGCAGCAGTTTAGCTTATATCTTAGCACGAAGACTAGAAACAGGGAGAAACAGCTAGCTAGCCGTGTTATGTCCAGCACCAGTAAAACAAGCTAATTAACATATTATGACTTATGGGGGTCCTGGAGGCCTTGACTTCAGGAAGTCACTGCTCCTGGTCAAGACATAGTTTGGCTTTTTTAATCTGTTTTGTTACAGAGTAAAAAAACAAGATATAGTAGGTGGATTTTGTCATTGTTGGCCACAGCCAAGCTAGCTTTTTCATCCTGTTTCCAGTCTCACTGCTAAGCTAAGCTAATTGCCGGCTTTGTGTTTACTATACAGACATGAAAGCGCTACGAATCCCCTCATCCACCCCACCACATTAAAGAGAGTAAGAGTATTACCTAAACTATTCTTTTAAAACGCCAGAGTTTACCCTAATTTTCAAAACATCAATGGCGGTTTTGGAAAGCTTCGGTGAATGACATGCTGGTGAACTTCTCTCTGCGCTTCAGATTACCATGCAGGATTGCATTAGGCCCCCAGCTCCGCACCAGATGTCTTTCAAACCGATCTGAACTTGATGGGATTTTCTCAGCTTGCGCTCTTGCTCCAGGGCACAGTTATCTAAAGGGCCGGCGAGGGCTGAGGGGATAATGACTCAAAACCACAGATTTTGGAGATAGGAAAAGCCCCAGAGTGTGCCACTTCTGTGTCTGAGAGAGGCATTTAAGACTAATTGCCCCAGTAAATGCATCAATCTTTTCCCTTAAGCCTTTATTCATCCGGGAGAAAGAGTTAACTGAGCATGAATGCTCCTTTTTCAGCTGCTTCACACTCATAACAAACTCATGGGAGATACCACTTCACAACAACAGCACTGTACGGTAAGATACGTAAGATCCATAAATGCAATTAGGGATTAAGTGCCTTGCGCAAGGGCACCTTAATTTCAGATACAGGGAGAGGAGAGTGTTTGATGTTCACTTATCCCAGATTGTCTTTGTTTCATGCGAGTAAATCTACTCAATTTCATTTTTTTTCAGCTCAACTATCCAGTCAGATGGGCCTCGTAAGGACGATAAAAAATAAAGTACCACAGTCTTAAACTCTACTGCTTCAGCAATAAAATGGCTCGGCCAGATCTTATGATGAAGATGGAACTACTTAATGTTCACATTATCTACCATAAACAAATTAAATGAGCAGTTGTTTATGGCATCTAATGATAGCTGGAGATAAGCTAGCTAGTTTTCTAACACTGGGTAGCCTAACAGTTGCTTTGGTAACGCATCACCTTCAATAACATAGACCATAAGAAAACTAAACAACAACAATATTATGTAACATTCCATCAGTGCTGGTAATGTTAGCCAACACATAAGCTAACATTACCTAGGTAGCCAAAAAATCGTTGCTTTATTGGTGTTAGCCAGCACATCTAATATTACTAACCCATGCTAATGTTAGCAAGACAGTAGCTAATGTTTGTCAACATTAGGCATGATAATGTTAGCTTACACAACAGCTTGGATAACCAAAACTTAACCAATCAAACAACACGGTAGCTAATGATAGCTGCACTAAAGTTTCCGTAGCCTCGAACTTGTTTTAGTGATGTTAGCCAACACATTAGCACTCACAACCAGATGACCAGTTTGTTATGGTAGCTGGAAGTTAGCTAATGTCTTCTTACATATATTCTACTCTTTCAGACAACAAACGCTTTGTTAAGAAATGTCTTAATGAAGATGAAACTAATAAGGGAAAGCAGGATTGCTGCTGACTTTAAATCTTTAAGTCTCATCTCGCAGCATAAATCCACTTGTGTCGGATTAAAATGAGGTGACTTGAGGATAAAATCTGAGTTGTAATCGGACTTAAAAAATCTACATGCACAAATTTGGAGCCAAAAAAGAAACACTCCTACAGATTGAGGATTATCAGAAACATAAGTCAAAAATAGCAGCTTCAAATGTAAACACAGCCTCAGAGAGAGAGAGTGATTCAGTTTCACTTATCTTTCTCGTACCTTTATTTGTGCCTCACCCTGCAGCAGCTCACTGTGGGAACCAGGAAGCCCATTTTGCGGCTGCTGCTGGTCTGAAGCTGTCTTGAACCCTCTCTGGCCTTCCTCTTTCCTACCCAGGCCTGATTCAGGCAGTTCCCATGTGAAACTCTTTCTGTTACTAACGCCGTTATCTCTCTCTGCGGGCCTGGCCTCCCTGGCTATTGTCTAAGTGCGCTGTCAGGGCCGTTAGCCAGCAACACCCGCTGCACAATTACACCCATACAATCCCCCCGCGGCCACCGGCTCCCTGCGACAAGTTCAATCGTGACCCCCCGAGGTCAACGTCGCCCAGTGGGAGCGGATGTGCGTCTACTTAGTCCTATAATTTGATCCAGGCGGGCGGAGGCATCCATGAGGAAACAAGACGCTGATTACTTTGATTACAACTGCAGCTCCAATTAAGAGCTTGAATACATTTGTAGAAATCAGAGACACGTTTTTCAATCAGCAGAGAGATGAAAACATTTTCATACTCTTATCCGGAACTTCTCTCCATCTCTCTGAGGTTTGCTTGTACTAATCAGGCTCATAACTGTGCAAAGTTATAGTTTATTTATTGTTTCATTCATTTCCTAATTTGCCATCTACTGGTGCAGGTTCCTGTTTGTTTCATTCACAAATAATGTTACTCAAAAAGCTTCAACTCCTGCTGTCAGAAATCAGAAAACTAAAGCAAGAGGTTAAGCAGAGAGAGAATAAAACATTCATGATCTGACTTGAAGTTTAATACTCTCTAAAGCAAAGTGGTCTGTGACTAAGAGGAGAGGCCTTCATGGGTAAAGAGAAAGTCTCTGAGATAGAATAGAAGAGAATATTACAGCCTTATTATTAAAGCTGGACAGAAATCTGCAGAAAGACCTCGAAGCACAGAGAATTTTCTGAAAAAACGACTGAATTATAAAAGGTGCCGTGCTGAAATACGGCAACAAAATCTAAACATCTGAAAGACTTTTTGGAAAATTGGCATGCAATGATGATAATGATGATAACAGGGTGAGGAAAATACTCAGATAACAGATTATACACATTAAGGCGTCACAAATCTTAAGTCAAATGTGGGTTTCCGCCCCTGTGAGTAAAGGCTGAAGACACTTCAGATTGAACTGAGCAACTTCTCTTTAAGTGCGAGAGCGGATCAGTCCGTACGAGTGGTTCTTTGCAGGCGTCCTGCTGCGGTTAACTGTGTTTGATGCTCGCAGGACAAGTTAAATCACCTCAAAGACACAAGAGCAGCACGTTTCACCCCGCCGTTGTCTCTTCTAATTATAGTGGGTGCTGTAACCAGCTGTCAAATCAAGAATGCCAGTTTCACTTGACCACACGCGCACACGACGCGATCACAAACCTGCGAGTGGAAACCAGCTCTGCAGGGCCGAGGGAGGAAAACGTGCGAGAGAAACTGTCACCTTTGCGCCACACGTAGACGCTTTATGCCTGCTAAACATCTGACAGCTCGGAAACACGAACACGTTCACACTCTGACGAGGCCTCGGTGCAGACTGTGAACTCATCTCAGGACTAGTTTTGTTTTGACGCCTCTGCCGTCGTTAACAACATTGTTTTATCACCTCAGCAACTTTAAGAAACATTTGAAACTAAAGATATTGTATAAGTCAAGTATACAAAACGATGCAAACCTGGTCGAATACAATATATTTTCATATGTTTCTAATCCGTGACACATTGCTATATATGCTAGCTGCTAGATAAACTAGCGAAAGTCACACTGTGTAGTTTTGGGGGGAAAAAAAAATCAAATTCAGAAAAGTGACACAATATTAATACCGTAATAACACAATTTCAGACATATATTCGTTAGAAATATGTATCCATAACTGAATAAACATGTGACAGTCCAGTAAATATAAGTAACACGATACAAAATTTGTGTTGTCTTTTGTTTATTCAGTCATGATTAACATGTTTTCCCCAAAACTACATAGTGGTTAAATGAGACTGTGTCAGACACATAACGTCCTCAAATATGTTGTTCAAGAGACTAAATAAACCTTTTAATGAAGCAAAACTCAGCCAGCTATAAAAAGCCCTTAAACGTCATCTTGAGATAAGATCTTGTTGTTGCTGTCTAACCTTCTCTATCCGCCTCTGCCACCCGCGTTATTTCATCCAGACTCGAGGTCAGACTACCAGAAAAAGCTCCATATTTACATTAGGAAGCAGCCGAACGCCCCGCTGACTTACAACAGATAACTTCCTGGAAGCCGCGCTCGTCTGTGGGTGAAGCAGAAGGGGCCCTCCCCGCCTGACAAATGGCAAACACATGTGTTTACAGGAGGATCAATGGCGAGCGGTGCAGTCGCTCGCGTTGTGACTAACCAGTGTTTATGCCAGAGATGTGCCGCCTCTGCTTTAATAGACGGCTTCACCTGCTCCGATTGCAGCGGGGATGGAGCAAACAAACAGGAGCTTCACCCCTCCGCATCACTTCAAAAAAGGATGTGCATGTAGCCTGTTAGCCATTAAGAGCTAACGACCTGTTTGCTCAGTGTGATCAGAGGTGATGTTTCACATGAGCCTCCATCAGTCAGTGCGCTGGAACTCTTTGACCCAGTCTTTATTGCTGGAGGTGTTATAAATGTTATCACGAGCTCCGTTTATATTTTTATGTTTGTTCATGTACTGTAAAAACCAAACCACAGTGAGAATGAAGATGAAGTGTGTGAACGAGTTGATCCTTGTGGTCACCCGGACTCACCGCAAGAACTGATGCGTACGTGAGGGTTAGAACTGTAGTCATCACAAACAGAGTCTGACTGACATCAGTACTGTGACGGCGACAGCATTAGCGGCGGAGCTGCGGCGATTAATCTTTTAGTTACAGACTGTTTTATTAATCGCCTGCTAGTTTCATAATCCAATCAGTTTAGTTTCAGTCGTTTTCTAGGAAAGTACAAGTCAACGTTCTCTGATTCCTGCTTCTTAAATGTCAATAGTTTCCTTCCTCCTTTGTTACAGTAAATGTCTTTGGGTTTGGCCAATTGAAATAATCATGAGTTGCAGTCCGTCTTTGTGGTTTTCAGACATTTGCTTCACTTCCTTGTTGTGTAAAAGTGTGTGTGTAAAAACGATGATGACATTTGCAAGATTAACACTTTTTTTTTCCTTTAGTGGGACACAAACCGGCCAGTCTCATCCAAAACACTAAAAACGAGAACTTAAAAAAGACTTGTAAGACCGATCTGAAGAGAATAATTTGCACGGTGGCCCTGAAGGCTCAACAAGCTGCATCTCAGTAAACAGGATGATGTTTTACCTCACTTCTTTTTCACACAACCTGGTTAAATGCATATGTAACCACAAGAGTATTTACTAGTGTTTGTCATATAAAGGGGAGTATAAAAAACAAATATATTGAATTTACCCCCAAATATTCAAATTTGACGAGATATAATCACTGATTTTCACAGTTGACGTCGTCAGTGTTTTATTTTGTCCAACCGAAAGTCCAAAAACCAAAGCTATCAGAAGCAAATCGTCACATCTGAGAGGCAACAATCTGAGAGGTTTGCTCCACTTTTGCTTTAAAAATTAGTGAAGTGATTCATTTATTAGGAACAATAGCTGCAGGTTGTTGACTAAATGATTAAAAGACTAATTGTTTCCGCTCTAAAGATGTTGATGACGAAGCTCCACGAACTTTGGCCTCATTAGCGGAAAAAAAAAAACAGATCAGAAAAGATAAAAGGAGGTGTAAAGCTGCCGCACACATGTGTTTTGTTTTGTGTCGGGGTTTCTACCCGGGTCTCCATCGTGCCCTCTCGCTACATCTGGCCCCTCGGAGACGCTTTTCTCACAGCCTCGTGTGTTTTCGTCATTAGAGAAAGCGAAGGAATCGTGCAAAGCCGAGCCGTCCGCGTTCGCACCTGGAGCTCCATATACAGCCTGAAGACCCAGCTGTCTGAGCCCCTCCACCCGGAGCCCCTCCACCCGGAGCCCCTCTCTGCTATGACTCACACCTCTACATCAACAAGACACTTTCTTTTTTTCCACCCGGCGTCTCGCCTGAACACAAACATTACAAACGTCCTCTCATTTGTGTGAAGAGAGAGAGAGAGAGCCCTGCAGCTGACCGCGCCAAAAATAAAAATACTTATGTAACTT
>CAEMYA010001845.1:405207-423081 GCA_903131615.1 Diplodus sargus | reverse complement strand
GGGGGGGGGGCGCTCCACCTTTTTTGCTTTTCGGTCAGAAGCTCTCTGGGTGGTTTTGGCTCGGGCCTCTCCGGGGTTCACGTCAATCTAATAATAATGAAGGTGGCTTTGGCGAAAACAAAGCTCACAAATGCTTTTTGGTCAGAAAACACGACCGCGCCGACATAACACAAAAACAGTCTCCACGGCAACGAAGGGAGTGGCCCCCGGCTGTCAAACACACGGGGATGTTTTTCGAACAAACGCGACCTGCAACCAAAAAAACACAAAAAAAAGTGGTACGCCCCGACTGTGAGAACATCGCGCAGCACCTCGGCATCGTGTAGAATTAGGGCCGTACCACTGTAACACGTGTCCCGGGGTGGTTCGCAGAAAGGGGCGAACCAGCACACTCATTTGGCCTCATTTCACATGGTTAAATATAGAAAATAATTATAGTAATGACGATAATGAGGACCTGATGACTTTTACGAGCCGTTCCTCAGAGTGCGGCCTGCTGCGGGTGAGAGCCAGTTCAAATAAATGGGCCGTGTTGAAGGGTTCTGGGTAGGGAAAGGGCTCATGGGAAGCGGTTCAGAGCTCAGAGCACATGGTAATTTCTTCATTTGGACAGTTTGCAGGAAGGTTGACCCTCTGATTACAGCCTCGTTCGCAGAGCCAGTGGCCGTGTATTAACTTAATTATACAGCCGGAGCTCGGTGAAACTTCACCTCTATTTCTGAAGAACGCTGGTGGAAAAAAGAAGAAAAAAAAAGGTCCATGTCACAGCTTTTCATTTTGAGCCTCTGAGGGGAAAAGTGATCCAACACAGGCACTGATCGACGTCTTACGTAAGAAGTGGTAGATCTATAGTCAGGACACAGTTACAGTGGCATGAACAGAGCTGTTCAACGATCAATAGGTCTACAATAACCATACACATGTAATAGATTGATTCCCACAGAATTTACCTTCTTATTTCAGTTTTGTTTCTCAGGGAAACTCCATGATTACGACTCAGTTTTAGTCATGCACATTCACCGACTACACACATACCTCCACCCTTAAAGACTGTGTGGTGTTTTGAGCATCAGTGGTTTGTTGAAGCTTGCAGTGCGGTTAGACGCAACATGGCGCATCATTTCCTGTCAAAAGAGGAGACGGTCGCCACGCTGCTGCTGCTGTTCAGAGAGTCTCGGGGAGTGGAGATATTCTCCCCCCGTAGAGCTGCAGCTCGTGAATCACAAATGAGAAGAGGGAAGGCGGTGGGTATCATATTTACACCGGGGAGACAAACGTCTTTCATGAAACACCGGGTGGAGTGAATAGAGGCTTTTTTTTCTCCATCGGCCTGGAGGGGCTCGGTGTGACGTGTCCTGATAATTGCGGTTGTGTAGAAATCTACACTAGACTCATTATTGTGTCGGCTGGCAAAGAAACAAACCACTAAACCGCTGCTGTGATTCATTTCTACCAGCTAATAGGCCGCGTTCACACGGCGGCCATTGTCCTTCAACGTCACGCTCAGGGTTGTAGAAACGTAGGGCATCTGAGAAATCATATCACAGCTTCTCCATTGATCAGCGACTAGAAAGACAATGGATAGTGAAAATCCAGATGGATGATGGGTCGTAACTCAAGGTAAACAAACATACGATCGCTAACGTAAGTTTAGCTACCAGGAAACGTTAGCATTCGACCGCTGCTGTTTGAGAGTGTTACGTGACATGACAGGAAATTCATTTTTAAATACCAACACCAATATTGGCTCATGTATTAGCTACAATACATGTAGCTAATTTTTCATACAGAACATGATTTACTACACAGCCTATCTGAAGATTAGCAAAGGCTACATTTTTGTTATATATGTCTATAATCAGAATGTTTTGGGGTTTGGAAAGATTCATTTTTGCTATTTTCTGCCATTTTTCTAAACATAATTGATGAACGACTCATTTTTTAAACACATGTTGAGATTTTGTTAGAATGAAAATAATCATTAAAATGCATTTGTTCTCATAAAAACAATACGACATGGTGAAATACAATGTGACACCATAAACCACCTCCTTGTGACGTTACTGGAAGTGGGTTGAGCAACTTCTTAGTTAAAATGAGTGTTCTCCTCCAGCTCCTCCTCACTCTGCCCATTCATCACAGTTACCATTTTTTTTACTGTCATATAAACTACAAGGTAACTTGACATGACGCCCTCCTCTGTTTCCGTCCCACTCCTTAGCCCGCAGCGCTTCCTGCCTCCTGTAGAACCCAAAGAGTTCCCGGCTACGTCTGACCGAGTCTTATCATTTCACATCTTGGACTCCCTCGCTCCTGCTCCTGAACGCCAAGTACAACCTATAATTAGAGGTGAAAGCCACACTGGAGATATTCTCTCAAAAGTGTATCAGATTCTGTGAACTGGAACTGCTGCCGGGGGAAACATATTTTGCAACGTTGGCGCTCATATTCTGCCAAGTCATTGTCGGACTGCGTGAATGGTGAAGCAGCAGGAAGAGAAACCGACCTTCAGCTTTGACGGCCCGTGTTGGCGGGCGTCCAGGCCGGGCTTTTGTTTGGTTGCTGACACTGACCTCTGCCCCTGTAAAGACAATTTACTGCACCTACAGGGGTCAAGAAAGCGCCAGCAACACAAGAAAACAACAGTATGGTTGGTATTCATGGGGCCTCGGGCCAAGAGCCGCTCAGTTTTGGCGCAGTGAGAGCGGTGGATTATTTCCAAGCTTGGCACCGTTTGCCAAACGAGGGTACATGAGTGCATCGCGGTAACCCCCGGAGATGAGAGCTTATCCCTCCTTGGGGGGGGAATCGCCGACATGTGAAATATGTCTCATGGTATCTCCGCAGGGCCACATTGAGCGGTTTTACATATAGGAATAGCCAATGAGATGGAGATTCCCCTCCAGTGTCCTCCCGATTTCACGCCACGCAAAAGATCCCACAGACACAGAAAAGGCTGCCGTCTTCTCTCTTTGAAAACACAAAGGGCGTCGGAGATAAAAATGGAGAATCTTTTGTTTACTGAAGGAAAAAGATTCTTCCTTTAACACTTCAGTGCTTTAGAAAACATCCACTGAGGACGTGTTTCGCTTTTTCATGTTGTTCTTTCTTTATTTCAGTGGATGACTGATCAGAAGTTGAGCAGAGGAACAACTAATGATTATTCTATTATTCTTATCTTATTTTTGGTTTTCTCGTTCCAGTGTTGGATTTCTAAAACAACCAGTCAGGACACATAATACACTGTTACACACTATGCTTTAAACCGAACAGGAACAATGAGAAGCAGGAATTTTCATCATCAATTTAAAAAAGTTGGAGGTTTTTCTTGTGCTGCTTTTCTAGAAGTTGTCATAAAATTGTGAAAAGTGCATTCGAGAAGCTCCCAGAAGCCTTGAAGACGTCCTTAAATGTCTTGTTTCGTCTGAGAAACTGTCTAAAAGCCAAAGAAATCAAACTCAATATGATGGAAAACAGGAAACTACTAGGAAATCCTGACATCTGAGAGGCTTTAAACAGAGAATAATTGAAAGTCGGGCTATAAAACAAATGCCGATTAATGACTGACGATGAAATCAAATCATCAGATTGGTGGTTAGCTAATGTTCAGTCGGCTGAGTGATTGTGTCAGCTCTGAATATTAAGTTCTTTTGATTGATTTCCTGCTACTACAGTGAGGTTTTAATGGAAAAGGCGTTCGGGAATATTTCGGGAAATTACAAGCGGCTCAGTAAACCGCAAAGTAAATGTTATTTGTTCCATCATAAAGTAACTCTCATAACTGATTCTGAGCAGCGGACGGTGGATTTTGTCCTGAACAAAGTTTAGCTAAAGATATCACACTCACTTTAAAACCAATTTAAAGAATTAGTTCAGTCCCTTCTGAGGTATTCGGCTACGACTAAGGATTATTTGCAGGTTTAATTAAAGGATTTATCGAGCGATAATTTTATCCAATTTGCAAGACGGTTTGTTTCTTGGTCTCATTCCAAACTCCTCAGATACTGACGCTTTGCGACGGCGGACAACTTGACCTACAATCCCAATTAATTTCCAACACGATGCAGCGAAAGCTAAATAATTCTGTGCATTTGTGCTTGAAAAATGACTGACAGTCCTCCAAACTCATTTTCCAGCTCGTGTGCGGTTGTATTAAACACATTTATTTACTTCCCCGGTGTTTCCCAGCTGTCCGGCCTCCTCTTATCTGTCAGGAACTCTCCTCGGGGTCGCACCGAGCCGACGGAGGCCCGGCTACATCTTGAGAGATGACCCTGCAGAATAGCAAGCATTCCTCGAGGAGAGGGGGAATAACCGGGGTGGCGAGAAATTATTTCCGCCAAAGGTCAAACATGGAAATGATTATGTGCATTGTTGCTGACGTCGGGGTAGTCTCCTCTCTCCCCTCTCCCTCACACAATATAGTCTGTCTCCCCGCTGACCGTTTTCAAATGTTAATGGCTGGCTCATGGGGCGAGGGCGCAGCGGGGGAGGAGGAGGAGGGGGGGGGGGGGGGGGGACGGCTATTCATTCTCGCTGGGGGGGGCGGAGAAGCTCTTCACGCTCGCTGGAATCCTGCACAGGAGCAAAAAACTCGGCCGAGGAAGTGGCAAGGAGAAAATACCACGACTTTTACACAGGCAGTGATAAAAAGTCTGCGCTCAAAAGCTGCTTCACTGCTTCAAACCTGCGCAGGTTGATCTCAAACGAGCAAAGAAAAGGATTGTTTGCTTTCCAGAGAACACAAACGTCTCTTTTCCTCACAGAAGAGCAGACTTGGTATCTGTGAGCGTCTCGCTGCCAGGCTCATGAACAATGTCAGGGGGCACCTTGAAACAATCATGTGCATCTTCCCAACAACCTTCCCACGCACAATCGCCCGAAAGGCTCTCGTTCTCACAGGGCGCTGCTCCTCCTCGACCTCCTCCCGGCTCCCATCCCCCCCCATCAACCACCACAATACATCCAACTCTGTTTGCCCTCTCGTTCCCCCCACAACTTCCTCTTTTCTTTCATTTTCTGCAGCCCCATTCAGCATCACAGATCCTCCTCCTCCCTCCCTCCCTCCCAGAACAATGTCTGCTCCGCTCTCCTCCAGCCCTCTCCACTGTTGGACCAGCGCCTGGAACCTGAACCCATAAAAAATAAAACACACACACACACGTATTGGCCAGAATTTGGGTTCACCTAATCACTCTTCGGTGCGGTTGTGAAGCTATTTCTGCAACAGTTACGTCAGCTGCGGAGGAATGAGTTGAAAGGTTGAGGAAGTCTCCGGGCGAGAACGCACAAAAGAGGAATTCTTAACGGTTGTGTCACAGCACTTTAAAGGAACAGTTTCACATCTTGGGAAATATGTGGATTCGCTCTCCGGAGAAAGAGTTTAAAGTGAAGATGGAGACAGCAGTTAAAGGTATAAAGCTGGAGTCAGGGGGCAGTTAGCTTAGCTTAGCATAAAGACTGGAAACAGGTAGAAAAATCTAGCCTAGCTCTTTCAAAAGCTAACAAAATACACCCAAGAGTATCTCTAAACCTCTGACTGATGTAATATCTTGTTTATTTAAAACTACCACAGTTTTGTGTACGCGTCCTGCTCTCCCTCCTCGTTGGGCCTCACAGACGCTGTAAGAGATCCATCTGTGTGCACCTCCATCTGGAGGATTATACGCATTAGCTGACCTATGGAAGACAAGCCTCCCCTTCACACCTGAACACCCGCTGGAAAGCATCTCTGATGTCAGAGAATGAGGGGGGGCGTGTGGGTGCAGCGTCTGGCCGGGACCTCACCTCAGGACATGTGACGGGGCGCCGAGCGCCGCCGCGACTTCGTTAAGCTTCTGTTGAAATATAACCACACTGCCAGGAAAGGAGCGCTTAATATAGCTGTGAATAATTCACGGCGGTTGAGATCAAGAGCAAAACCTGAGAGCTGAAAGGGGACGTAGTAAACTTTGTAACTGTTTGACGGAGTTAAACACGGATCTGTGAGAGGAAACTATAAACTCGGACAGGAGTGACGCATAATGTGTCGTCCGACCCCGGCGACGCCTCTGACTGCCACCCTGCGCTCCTCTGACGGGTGTTGCGTAATGCAGATATGTTTATCATAAGCAAAGAGCACTCTGCACGATTTCTATGCCCCCCTTATCTCGCCTGAATGTGGCGGAGGCAAACAAAGGAGCGTAGACGTCAGAGAGGTTGCAGATAACAGCTTGGAAACATGACTGTTGATCAGTCCTCTCCTTGGCGATGAAACAGTGATCGATGGTGTTCAGAGTAAGTTCCTCGCCTGAAATCCCCGAAAAAAACACCCTCATCACCCTGGACTGCTGGGCTCTCCCTGCTCTCTGTACTCAACAGGAGAATGAGTCAGTGCAGATCATGATGACGAAGATACACACAGCGTGGACGCCCTCCAATCGGAACCACACCCGGCTGAAGAGTGACACCAGGCCCAGTGGACACCGAAGTCTGAATCCTGAATCATGACACAGTGCAGCTTTGTTTTTCCAGGCCTTCAGGCTAACATGTATGAAGCGTCTGATGAATGAAATGAAGCAAGAGGGGAGCCGACGCTTCACTAAAGTGTTCAACAGAGCAGAGATCAAAACATGACAGCTCTGCGCAGAAATCAATCAGCTCAGATGAAGCTGACGTCGAGCCCTCCATCACAGAATAAACCTCCGTGACTGACGGCGACAGGCAGGACGGAGCCTCTGATTGGCTGCATGCTGAGTTAAAGAGCAAATCACGAGCTCCAATCAATAACGAGGGCATCGTTGGGGGGTTTCGTGAGGACATGACTAACCTCAGAGTGAAAGTGTCAAATGATGAAGTGGGAAATTCAGCCGTGCACTTCCTGATTATGAATCTGTCAACCTCAGGAGACAAAGCTTTCCCTTTAACGCCTCTGTAAAGGCTGATTTAGCAGGATTGTTGCGACATTGTGATGCTAATTTACACATTTAAGTCACTGGATGAGTCCCAAAAATAGACTTTTCCTTCTACCTTCGTTGTTCTATCAATAAACAATTTTGTAGAAAAAGAAAAAATAGCTCAGAGCCAAATAATCAAACAGTTAGTTGTTAGAAAGTTAAGTGAAACTGAAGCTTTTCCTGTTTCCAGCTTCTCACTTTTGAGGATTTACGTTGAGATGAGCATCTTTGACATCTAAAGATCTGCACACCAGCTCAGGGAGGCTGTGATTGACTATTTAAAGACCAAGAGTAGATCAATCGAGGAACTAATACCAGTAATAACAGTCGTACACGAGTGAAAGTCAAGATGTTTTGCTACAATATTGGTTTAGCTGAAGTGAAAGTCTTCCAGACAACAAGTAGTTGAGCAGAAGTCTTTAAGTATCTGATAGAGACTGACTGATGTGTTATTTCAGGGCCGATACACATTCTTAATAATGAAGCTGATTGATAACTGATACTGGAACTGATGCACATTTACAGTTCAAATGAAAATCTCTCTCCTGTGAGGGAATGTAACTTGTAACTTGAGTACTGTGCTGAAGTGCAATTGAGAATTTATACTTCCAGTCCTCAACATTCATCTACTAACTTTAGTTACTAGTTACTTTGCAGATGAATTGGTGCATTTTAAATTGAATTTTAATGGAAATCAGACACAAATAACTGGAAAAATGCTCAATATCAGCCCCTGATAATGGGCCAAGCCAGTCCATCTAATGTACTTAAGTATATAAAGTACAAGTAAAGGTAATGGATTAATACATTGTATGTAAACTCAGCATTTCTCTGATTCTCACTGAAATCAACATAAATCAGTTGCAATGCAATCTGCAAAGTAAGTCTTTATATAACTGTAGTGGAGTAAAAAGCACAATATTTCCCCCCAATTTGTCATAAAATGGAAGTATTACATAGAAGAGAATGGAGATATAAATGTGCTGCATTGGCTCCGATGCAGCATGTAATCTGCAAAGTAACTAGTAACTAAAGTGCATCAAATAAATGCTCCAATTCCTGGTAGACTG
Source organism: Diplodus sargus (assembly GCA_903131615.1). Taxonomy (NCBI): domain Eukaryota; kingdom Metazoa; phylum Chordata; class Actinopteri; order Spariformes; family Sparidae; genus Diplodus; species Diplodus sargus. Next base: position 415,076 of record CAEMYA010001845.1, on the reverse strand, counting down.
GAAACACTCCAGTAAAGTACACGTACCTCAAAGTGCATCACATGAGTAAATGTACTCAGTTACATTTGATCAGTGAACAACAGTAGAGAGCTTTTTCATTGAAATTCAAGAATACAATCAGAAAATATTTAGAGGTTTTTGTCCATAAAGCAGAAAAAGACTCTCAGCTCCAAAGTCCAAACAGCAACAGTTCATGTGTGTGTGATTGTTCTACCTGCCAGGTGTCACATTAACTCTCAGAGAAATCTTTTTTTAAAAGCATCTTAACAGCTGCAGGTGATTAAAATAACATAAGAAGCCACATATTTCTATTTCTGTCACTGTTTCTAAGAGGAGGGTTTGTGTTACTGTGTAATAAACGTAGCCTGAAGACACACATCAGCAGCCTGACGTGAGGCGTTCACGTACACACAAATATCACATTTTTCGATATAAATCAAGCAGAAACAAGCAGCACCAGCGTCACATCTGATATTCACTGATACCATTTTTTTTTTATAACCACTTCTATGTCTCAAACACACCCGGATGCTCTTGTTTTAAAGAATCTGTGGCTCTTTAACGACGTGAAGCTAAAGTGAGAAAAGTTTCATAATCTAGTGAAACACACGTAGACAGCCGCGAAGACACAAAACCCGCAGCGTCTAATCCGAACTCAGGAGACCAGAGAGAGTCCCGATCCAATCTGTGCCGCTTCACTTACTTTGTATTTCATCTCGCAGCTCTGCTTTTCTCTGAGACTCCGGTTAAAAAAAAAAGAAAAAAAAGAAAGAAAAAGTGAGAAATAAATCCGCTTTCTGGCCTCAAACAGCGCTCATCCGAGTGACAGAGGACCGGAGTGTTGGTTCCGTGAGGTCAACCGGCCATCCAGAGCTTCACACACGGGAGAAAAACACGCACGGAGGAGTCTCAGTGGGTCGGTACCGCTCCTCTCTGGTATCTAGTCCTCCGCTCCGGGTCGCTCCTCGACACATCCAACGGTCGGGCGAGCTCATTAACATTCGACGCGTCTGATTGGTCGAGAGGAAAAACGTTATGACCACGCCCCCTCCCTCCCAAGCGCTGTGCACTGAAGGACAATTACGTCATTTTCACAATATGCGTAGCTCTCACCGCAGATTTGTCTTTTTTTTTTGTTTTAAAAATCAAAGTACATCTATTTTCTCTCTACTGTGGTTCAGTTATTTCTAAAAGACAATGATACGAAACTACAACATGAAAAAGTTAATATTAATGGATATTTTCAATGTTTTGTCACCCCTTTCTCTTAGGTCTTTGAGGAATAATGATGCTATAAGTTTTCTATAGAATATATTGGCGCCATTTAAAGTATGCCGAGTTATCTATCAGCAGTTCCTGTTTGTAATGAACCCATTAAAGTACAGACAGTTATCACTGGCTTACTATGATACTGATGGAAACTTAAAAACAACTGGATTCTTAGGCAAGTTCTGCCCAAATATAATTAAATATGCATGACATTCTACCTATAAGACAACAAATGATTATTACATACATCCTTGGATATATGTAGGTTTATAACATATATGAAATACCCACAGGAAAATGTGTATATGTACATGTATGAAACCAATATACAGTATACGATGATTCTTTCAAGAATTTCATCAAAATAAAGTTAAAGCTAACAGTTTAATCCAAAATTCACCTATTACACCTAATAAGAATGTCTGCTGCTATGCTAGCTATACCACTAGCTGACAGTCAAATAAAATTTTAATTTATGTATAGTTAACATATACATAGATTGTCAAAAAACACATTTTCTTATGCATAAATAACTGCAACCAACTCCTGGATGACTCTTTATGCTGATTTTGAAAAATGTTTTTAAATTTGTACATTTTTAACAAATATATAGCATGAAACAAACATTAAAAGTATTGATTAAAAATGGGACACAACATTAGGACCTGAAAAATGTATTTAAAATGTATAAAAGGTCAAATAAAAGTGTTTTTCTGAGCTGATTATCGAAGCCAAACAGTACTTTTCATCTAGCTAAATGCCGCTATTGACAAAAAAGCTGTTCAAACATATACAGTAACTGTTCAAGCTTAAAAAACTATAAGATACTGTAATGTCTATAAGTTTTACAAGGTTTTCATTGAATTTATTTTATGATGCTGGGCCCCATGGCATATTTAGGCCCACATGAGCAAGTGGTATTATTAATTACCTGTTGTATACTTTCTCTATCTGTTGAAATAAAGTTTGTTATGATTATATATGAGACAGTTTTTGTTTCTCTATGTGATAAAAAAAAGGTGGTTTTTCCCTGAAAGTGTGTGGGCTTGAATGTTGGAGGAAGTATGATTATGCAGAATTTTCTACTGCACGGAAACACGTCTGCTGGTTAAAGAGAAAATTACACCACCCAGTAATGCAACCGCATTTTACCAGAGCCGCCCCAAAAGCCATCCTCCTGCTCTTCAATGAATAAATGAATACGCAAGTAAGTCGTCCTCTGAGCTGTCGCCTTGTTTTTTAGAAAGCTGTGCTGCAGAACTCAGGCGAGACAAACATTCAGCTCGACATCAACCACTGCAGCTTTAGTTTACACGTCTGAAAACAAAGGCTTCGCTAAAAAACAGTGTGTTTGTTATTTCCCCTTTCTGACATCAACATTTGGAATCCTTCATCATCATCATCATCATCACAACTGGAGGAACAAGTTAATCTTGAAGAAATCAATCACACAAAGCACAAAAACACAAGAAATCAGAGGAATATCAAAACTCTCTGTACCACATAAAGATAAAAAACAAGTGAATTCCTGGTACAGTGGCTGACAACACACAAAAAGCATTCCTCTTATTTTCTCTTAAAGACAGTATGAGTTAATTTACAGGTTATTTAACATGAATTTACAGGTTTATAAGTGCTCACCCTGACTTGAGTGAAGACGGCGTGGATGATAGCAGAGATGTCACCTTCGTACGCTCAGCTCAGCATCTGATGGAGGTGACAAGAAACACCCAGGCTGATCTGTGACGAGCCGACGTGCTGGCAGGAAGAGACTCTTTGCTTCGGTGCATCGCCCTGCTCACACTTCCTCAGCGCGAGAGTTATTGCACTCGAGATCAGCATGTCATAATCACAGAAAGGAAACATGGCAGCGGATATTTCTGGTATTTCTTACGCTTGGCACACATGCAGGCCTGACAATCGTTCTGCCTGTTGAGCCCATTCACAGATGATCCACAGGTGACACACCGACCCTTCACACTAAGCGCCGTGGAAAACAGATGTGTCTGAATGCCACTCATAGAATATCAGGTGGTATAAAGAATGAGAAACTAACAAACAGAGCTTTCACCCAAGAGACTCTGAGAAAGTGTTTTGTTGTAACTCATGTCCACATGTTAACAGACGTAACGCTTTCAAAGTTACATCATCTTTTCTTAACAACACATCGTCAGAACGAAACGTTGCAACAGGTCGATTACCAACAATATGACATTAATCACGATTTCCAATTCAACGTGACCGGTGACGCAGTTTGATTAGGTCAAGGCAACAAAACTACTTTGTTAGGTTTAGGTTCTCAGGCTTCATGGCCAGTTTTAAAACTTGAATTCTTAATTTATAAATAACTCCCTGCGGACTTTTACTGTCAGACGGGACATGAGCAGGTCTCCGGGTGAAAGTCCTTCTACTTGTTTAACCCGACAATCCGTCCCCGACCTCCTTCTTTGCAGACGTGTTGCTCTCTAAACTACTTTACATTTGACATTTTTGGGCATTTAGCAGATGCTTTTGTCCAAAGACACTTACAGTAATTCATACGTACATTCACACGCTGATGGCGGCGGCCGCCATGCAAGGTGCCGACCAGCACACCAGGGACGCTTAGACATGCAGACCAGGGGAATCGAACCAGCGACCTTCCAATGACAAGACGCTGGTTCTACCCCTGAGCCACAGCCGCCCATTTTACCTGACTACCTCCTTTGCAGCTGTAACTGTATACGACCACTAGAGATCACAACAATAAATGTGAATATCAGTCATAATGAGCTGCTTTCACGACCGGCATACACGGTTGTTTTTCTGGTGAGTTTCCTGAACTGCAGCCATGACATGTTTATCTTCGTCACCGTGACGATGAAGGTCACCTAGCTTTAAATCCGCTCTCCACAGAGAGTCCATTAGAGATGCCACATTGAACTTTTGGCACACGTTAAATTCAAAAGTGCACAGACGTGTTATTTTGCATGCAGATTGCTGAGAGCCGGTCTGCCTGTTTGTTACTGAGACTTGTTTTCTCTAAAGAGGCAGAGCTCTCCTGTAATTAGCCCGCCTCTCATGTGCTTCCGAATGCTCTAATCTGTGTCAGCTCATTTATTACAATCACAGGGACCCTATCGGCTCTCATTGTCCCCCGTGAACAGTCATATCCTCAGATGAATGCCTCTTGTAAGGGCACTCAAAACACTCATTTGTGTAATATACACCGTGCCCAGCTGGAGCCCATTCTCTGGGCCACAAGTGGGTACGGGGGGCTATTCTTTGCAGTGTATGGCATGTGATTATGTGCCTGCGAGCACCTGTTTCCTATGACAAACACAACTCTTTTCCCATCTGTTTATATCAGCGCGTTGGAAGGAAAAACAGCCTGGAATAAGCCAAAAAGGTTGTTTATCCCCTCCTCACAACATTTGGCTGGATTGAATGAGTCCATTAGTCTTCAATCTCTAGTGGCGTGTCATTTTGGCTGCTTTCAAACTCGAGCCTGACACGCACTATCAGCCCCGCCGCTGCTGGAGACGAGAGATTTTGGAGAGGCAGGAGTCGCCCTCGCTAAAAAGCTTCGAGTTTGAGCCCCTGAAATCCTCCTTTTGAATGTCAGCGTGGAAGTCAAACAATCAGCAGCCAGGGGAAGATTTGCTCTGGCATCTGAGCTCGAGCTGCTGCAGTGTTTGTGGTCACACACACCTACTGTAATAAAAAAAGAAAAAGCCCTCCGGTGCTCATAGGTGCAGAGGTCTTTCAGCGTTATTATGGCACATTTCAGCGCGGAAATAGCCGGTGATAGTGCGAGTGAAAAATGAGCCGCTCCGCCTTTCATCTCCGCCAGGTGTCTGTGATGTTTGGGTTACATAACGGCCCCCGCAGATCTGACCCCAGGTTTTTACAGAGGGCAGAGCGGCCATACATCTTCCATAAGTGGAGATCACAAGGGGCCCGCGTAGCCTGAAGCGGGGGATCCTCGCCGCCGTTTCGTTGGACGGACAGAAGCAGGAGGTGGAGGTGGCGGCTGGTGGAGGGAGCCTGACAACAGCTCCTCTGTGCAGAGGTGGCCCCCTCGCCGTCCCTCAAGCTCTCGCAAAACTGGCTCAGGCAGATTTATGGGACCACCACCCTCCTCCACCCTCCACCCGCTCGTACTCAGTGTCTTCCCCCCTTTGTGCCCTGTGACCTTGCGAAGCCTTGTGGCCGGGCAGCGGCAGAGAGGAATGCACAAAACACACAAGACGGAAGAGTGAGAAAATATGAGTCTGGGACTCAGCCGGGGGGCGTCGGGATGTTTTTCTGACGTTTGTACCCGAAACTAAGGCCCTCTTTTTTTGGGGGAGTTCCAGGAATTTTCAAAAGATTTATCACCCTTTTAATTTCCTCTCCAGCTCAAGAACATTCGTATTCGTCAGAACCATTATGTTCGATTACTTTTTAAGAAACATCCATCTCAAACTCCAGATACCTGCATGATACAACTAAAGATAACTAATTAATTGTAGATAAAATGACGCTTTAATTAAAAAAAACATTTCACAACCCAGCCCTGTCAAACCAAAGCTATCTCCATGGAAACCAGCGGAGCTGTGATAATCTACCTGAGAAGAAAAAGACAACATGTGGTTCTTTAGTTACACAACCGGGAGCAGTCTGATCCTCGTACTGTTTACTCTCCCCTTCTCGTAAATTCTGACTATTTCAGTTCCTCTCTTCCTTTGAAACTGCAGACTTACCTCAGGTATTTGTTTTTCTTGACTTGTTCTCTGGAAGAGGAGGTCATCTGGAGGTGCGGCCACAACGGTATGAAATAATTAATCTCTAACACAACATTCTCGAACTGAACTCGAGTGAATTAAAGATTGAAAAAAAAAAAGGAGGTTTTCACGGGCATGAGTCCACTTGCAGCCTTGGAAACGTCAGTCTGGTTAAATTACAGGTATATTCAGACTCCTGCAGGTCTCTGGTTTGTGTGTCAGCGTCACCCAAGTGGATCCAAGTGGACTCGCAATCAGCTGCAATCACATGGTGTGAATTATCAAACAAAGAAACAATAAAAAAAAAGGTGTTTTTTGAGGCAAGAATACATTTTTCTGAGTGTGAACTCTCTGTTTGGGTCTCGTTGGGTTAGCCGTGTGTTGGATCAGGTCTAATCATCATCATGGACTCATTATGGATGTGATTCTAAGCGTGTCTGTTCATGTTGTGTGTTTGAATAGATGGTCGAAGAGCATAAAGGAGCCGGGAGATGATAATCTAAGTTTAGCATAAACAGTCAATGGTTCTCTTTCAATACGTACCCACACCTCTGAACATGGAGATATTACAATCTGGATACCGGACAGTTTTCATCCAAGAAAATTTCCTAGCCCACCAAATCCTGGTCCTGCTCATGACGTCCCACTTGAGTGGATCATAATTGACCTTGACTGCAGTTCCAGATGTCATGATGCACGATGGCTGCCTCGCTTATCCTGCGTCCGTTTGGAGCGTCGGCTGAGCACGTCCTGAGGAATTAACGCTACGCATCCGCAAGATGCTACATGCACATGAACAGTAGGGGCAGTGTGGGGATGTGACAGGGTCAGTGGTCAATAAGTACATCAGCAGCGTTACGTATGTTACGCCGGTTGTTCAACAGGTTCATCTTCGGCCTTTTAACCGTGCAACTATAGTGCAATGATTATCTTTCACACAAAACACAGCAATTTAGTTTTTTGGGGGGAAGTAGCCTAAACTAGCTAGCTGTCTACTCCTGCTTCCAGTCTTTATGTGAAGCTAAGCTAGGCTAACGGTTTCCAACACCGATTTTTCATCCAAGTATCATCTAAGAGAAGGAACGTTAATTTACTCTCCTTTAAAAACAACAATAATTTCTGTTGTTTCTGCGGTGAACTTTGGTCGAACCGCCATCCCGCGCTCACATCACTCTCCCCGAGCCATCACGTCAGGTCTTCCAGCAGCTCTCATCGACATTATGTGCCGCGCTTAATGTTTCTCCGTCACACAGCTCAGACATTACAGTAGATTGATTCCCTTCTGCATCATTAGCTGAATCCACCACAGATCAGAGGAAACAGTCGCAGCGCTTTCGCTCCGTCGCCTTTAGCAGCCGCTCCGAGGCTCCAGTTTGACCGACCTCACTAACATGAAGGGTTTCATTTAAGTCTGATTGTCACAGTTGTATTTCAATGACCTGAATAGCTCCTTGTGCGCGGGCTAAAGGCTTTGCTTTATTTGGCCTTCAGCTTGGCAGCGATATAAGTGATCCGCGGCTGCTGAAAAACAAGGCCATAAAAGTCTGTATTAGACTCAGATTGTGCTGCACGCGTAAACGCTCGCTGCGAACGTGAATTACTCTTAACTGGACGCCAAGGCCATCTTTTAAAAACCCAGAGTTCAATGTTCACTCTGTTTTTTGTTTTTTTTCATCCCCTCTCACTTGTTCATTCATTGTACATTGCCCGGGCGCACCTTCCCCTGTGAGTAATTTGCCTCTGGATTGGTCTTGTATTCTGCTGCAGAGCCAACTGTTCATCATTCTGTCACCAGCCACTGCAGGATAATGCTTCAGTGTCAAGAGCAGTTTTAAAATTCAGACGACATACAGATGCCTGCATGCAGCACAGCTTCACTAGTGGGAACAAGAGAGGTGAAAAATACTTACTTCACGCTGGAAACGCGAGTGCACCGAGGTCGCGTGTATGATATTGACAGAAGTGTAGAATGAAGGTCTTGCTCCCAATCATCCACTCCACTGACCGATGTTAGACGCTGTGTATGTCACTCAATCTACAGCAGGAGCAGAGCGTTCAGCTCCGAGTCAGTATGAAGCAAGGGAGTTGGTTTTACACTGAATTATTTAGGGGATTAAATTATTTTAGGTTTTTTGGAGACATATCCTAATTGGTCATTAGTAAAACTGCCTCCTTGGCTCACATGAACCATTTCTTCTCTAACATATTATCTCATTATGTCTCATTCCAGTGATATCTGCGAGTAGTAACTGGTTGTAGCCTCTTTCTGCAGAAGCCACGTGACACATGCATGATTGTGAGTAGTGTTATTTCAATTTAAACAGATAGAAATAACGATTTGGTTCACTATATGTATATATAGAGTCAGCTCGAGCATTGTGGTAAAAAGTTAGCAAGTGTTCCAAAATTAATCAACACCTCTTTTAGTTAAAGTTGCTGGAAAAAACTGATTAAATGGTGAATTAGTTAGCGTGAAGCATGGATATATTTAGCTAAAAAAGCTGGATAAAGTGATTCAGCTAGCTGGAGTAGCCTTAAGGAAATATTTAGCTAAAACAAATAAACTTTTAAAATGTATAGTTGAAGCAATAAATAGTGAAATAGGCTAAAGTGATCGATAAACAATCGAAACAACGTAGCTAAAATCAGGCTAACGGCTAACAATGGGCTAATGGATAAATGGTGAAATAGTTAGCTAAAAGATTTTCTGCCTAATTGTATGTAAATTTTTTTTATAATTATTAATAGTGTTACATACAGCTAAAAAATACATTAAAATCAACCATTTTGACCAGGATGTCTGGAGTCTGCAGCCTTCATGAGTTGATCTAAAGGGGGCTGTGGGGTCCCTCAGACAGAAGACGTCTAACCCTCCAGTCCTGGTCCAGGACTCAGAGTCTGTGATTTGATGGCGATGATGCCGATAACGTGTCGACACTCACATTTCTGCTGCAGGATCCTTTCTGCCTGGTTTGAAGCCTGATAAGACCTCCAGTTGGCAAGGTGACAGACAGAGCGTATTGACCCCCTCTGCTCTGTCTGATTGGAGTGTGTGTTTGTGTGTGTGTGGCCCTGTGAGTGTGTGTGTGTGTGTTTACAGTATGTGGTGTGTGTTGCAGGGATGTGTGAGCACACGCAGCTTTAATCAGGCTACTAATCCCAGGGTGCTTTAAAGCTGCGGCATTGTGGGAGTGAAACGAGACACTTTAAGCTGAGCCTGAGACGATGACAGTGTGTGTGTGTGTGTGTGTGTGTGTGTGTGTGTGTAAGTGTGTCATTTAATGCTTATCATTACTGTTTTATTGAACATATTGTAGGTAACAAAGGAGGGAAGATGGAGGGACAAATCTGGACGTTATCAAAAACACTTTTAAATCTACAATGAGAACAAAGTCAAAACTAACATTCATTTCTAAAAATCAGCCTCATTTTTTTCCTGATTCTTTGCTCAATAGCTTTATTGCAGATAATATTTCTTCCATTCCACATTTTTTTTCTAAACTCTCTGTCTGTCAGTGGAGACTTACTGTACATGGAGGAATCGGTTCTGTTACTGAGCTCAAGATTGTGTCTGTTTTCATTGATCATTCATTGTGTTTAAGTCACTTTGACACTTTTGGCCCTCAAACACAAGTCGCCGGAGTCCAATCTGACGCATTTAATTTTATTGTTTCGCCTCACCGACGCACTCAAACATGATATAAAACAGACAATAGCTGCAAATTCTTCCAATTTTAAAAGCTGGAACAAGCAAACGTTTGATATTTCAGCTCGATAAGATCAAAATCGGTGATTAGTTTGGTGTTGATGGACCAGTCAAGTAATCATTTCAGCGCTGTGATCTCTCATTTCTTC
>CAEMYA010001845.1:352251-404266 GCA_903131615.1 Diplodus sargus | reverse complement strand
AGGGTCTGATTGCGTTCTGGTTGTCAGGACACGGAGCTCTGCCCGGGATCTGTGGCTGGGAGGCAGAAAAAAAAAGCTCGCGTTTGTCTTACATCTGCATTTGGTGCGGAGGAGACGCGATGAGAGACGGTGAAACGAGGGACATCTCTGGTATTAATGACGCCGTGTTGGTTCGCCGTGAAACGGAAGCAAACAGATTATGTCAGCGAAGCTGTAGGAGTGGAGGCCGTGCGGCTCCACCCGGGAAGCCACACAAACACAAGGCAACAAAAAGTGAGTCCACAGACATGCTAGCATCTCTGATTGATAACGCTAACCATCCCAGTTCACAACCACAGACGCACTATTGCAATAGAAGAGAGAGAAGCAACAGGAGACGAGGAGAGAGGCTGAATAGGTTGGTTTGTTTACCTGGGAGAAAACAGCTCATTTCACAAACGGAGCTACTGTGCGAGCTAGCAGTCGTCGCGTAGACAACACAACCAACATAAGTCCTGAGTAGTCTGGTTGGATCCATAATACGTCTTAGCTGGCTGATAATTAGACTGAAATGAAACTTTGTGCTCATGTTAACTGTTTACCAAGTTGAGAAGAGGATCTGTTTTGTTTGATGTGTCCTTCCAGTCGCTACGTGAGGAGAAGCTAACCTCATGTTTTTTTGTTTTTTTTTAAGAGGACGAAAGAAAATATTCAGTCATTTCTTTAAGTTGACTTTCGTACAAGAACTGACCTCATTCTCATCATGTCTGTTGCTGTTTTCATGCATGTAGATACTGTAGCTACAACTCTGTTCTTGATCCTGTAGTTTGTTTCTCCAGCCAGGGAAAAAGCCATCAGTCTAATGTCTTTTGGAACACAATCTTGGACCGACATTGCTTGTCAGATGTCCGCTAGTCTAATAAAGACATGAAGAAAATGCTCCAAACATACTTGAATCCAGCTCATTTAAGCTCTGTACACCCTCCGTAACTTCAGTCATGTTTTGTCCCCACTAGAATTGAACTTGTGCAAAAAAAAAAAAGCATTTTCATTGGTTTGTTACAAAGCGAAAAAGTCCCTTGATATTGCTGAACTGTGACTGTAAGAGAAGAATGGACGTCCCGCATCTGAGTTTTATTGAAGGAGCATATTTCATGCGTGTTCCCTTTTGTGTTTCTGGTTGCAGCGGCTGCCATGAAAACATCCATCGATAGGCCACTAGCACATTAGCTCGCACACAAAACAGATGTTTGCAACAAGGCAGCGATTGTTAGCGCGCAATAATCGATCCGACGTTCCTGTGAGGAAACCTCAGCGTCTGCAGCGGCACAGACACAAACACGTCTGTTCAAGTGCGCTCAAGACGGCTGAGTTTTTAATATTCGGAGGGACTTTCAGTTTGTCTGCCGTCACCTGAAAGGCCTCCGCTTTCTTGTTTCTCTTTCTCTCTGACACACACGGACGCTCCAACACAGCTAAACCTGCGGTCTCCAGTTTCTGCTCTCGGCCATCCGGAGTGGTTTGGTCTCGATGCCACGTCCCCCCGACGCAGTCAGAGTCAATCTGAATAAAGGCCGCCACACATACACAGACACACACTCGTCGCACACGAACCTTCACATCGAATATATCGAGTTCCTGTACGGTTGAGAAATGTTGCTGCTCCGCCAAATACTATTGACCTGAATCTTGCTGCTGGTTTTTTATTGTTTTACTGTTTCATTCGGTTAATTTGGGTAAAACAAATCCAACGCAGTGGAAACGTTTGTGTGCTTTTCGACAAAAGAAATCAAGAAGAGAAAAGAAGAGAAAGACGTTCTTCAGATGCCAAAAAGATCAGTTTGTTTCACGTGCTTTGTGTTTTTCAAAAGTTGAAGTGAAAGATTTAATCTGTCTAGAATATGTTTCTTTCAGATTTTAAGCACATTTGAAGCATATTGTTTAAAGAGCATGATTAGTCAGTTTTATCCAAACACAGTGACACAGATGTTGCAAGTTTTGAGAAAGCGTGCGAGCGTGCAGGGAGCGCACAATATTCCCTTGTTTGAATAAAAAGGTTTTTTACATTTTTGACTTTAATATGTGAAAAGACAAAACAAATGTGTCGTTGGGTCTGGCCTGCAGCGCTCACAGGCCCATGAGGGTGCACATTTCTTTCCTCGTAGCTTTCCAAACTTTCCATTTCCAGAACTAATACCGGTCCGGTTTCTGCACCCTCACATGACACGAACACTTCCAGAAACTTTTACCACCTCAGATTGATGTTGTGTTTCCGATTTCAGAGCAACAGATGCTGAAGAAAGAGACAGAAATCCAGATGAGAAACCCATTTGGTGCAGGAATGCGCGCGGGGCTCGCTGCCTGACTCAACCAGCCATTTGTTTTTGCTATTGAGTTCATCTGGACGCAGGAACTTTAAGTGATGTTTATATTTGTGTTGCTCCGGCTCGGGGGAGCAGCGCCGAGTTTTAATGTGGGTGAAAAACGCGCCGCGCCGTAAATCATTTCATATTCCAAAGTGGAACTGGAGCTGTGGTGCGTTGTGACTCTGGGAATTGGTGTTTTGTTGTGTTATTCTTGCATGAAATACACAGTTTGGACATTTAAAATCATGCACCATTTTTTCTGGTCTGCATTTCTTTCCAAAGCCGAAATACGATAAAATATTCCAACGTTTTTTCTTTTCTTTTTTTTTTTTGCATGATGGAAAAGTTATTTCCTGCAGAGAAAAGACCTGAAGGAACAATGCACACGTCTGGTTTCTACCGCTGGTGTTGAGGTTATTGCTCTGAACAGCGGTGCAGATTTCCCTACTTAGCTGAAAATATGGATTCCTCATCCAGCGCTCTACCTGGGGCGGAACCAATTCCACCAGAGCCGGTCCCCGAGCAGACGGCTGGAATGAAAACAGGCCAGGATACCAACGCCGCCGGCCGCTGCAGGGTACACAGCTCCCGTTCCTGACCTGATATAACCCGCCTGCATGAAGCTCCCCGGAGGCTTCGCTGCTGCTGAACTGAGCCCACATCACCGGCTTCACCCACTTACACGGACCGCATTTTATCTCGTTATAAACCGCGAGGAGGCCACGCCCCGCCTCGAGCGAGGAGGCCGATGTTTGTTTGTGAGCCAGGAGAAGTCCAGAGGGCGCGCTAATGAAACCTCCAGAGGGCTGTTAGATGTTTAAGATTTCAAAAGAATAGGATCTATATTTACAGTGTGTGTGTGTGTGTGTGTGGGGGGGGGTTTCATTTGATTGTATGAAAAGACTTTCTAATAATAAACTATTTGTAAAGACGCCAAGACAAATTTAAAAATCATGTTTTCAGCCAATCAGCTGATTTTGTTGATCAACATTCACATGAAACAGACCATCAGTTTTTAAAGATAAGTCTGTAGAGATTCTGTCTTTTTGTCTCGTTAAAAAAAACATAGAAAGACCAAAACTATTAATTCATTCAAGTAACAAGTGCTGTAGGTGTATCTATCTGTGCCAAAGAGCTCCACTGTTGATAATAATTGATTAAAAACACAATGTTAAAGAGAAACAAAACAATGAACATGGTTACAGTAACACAAACATCATCCTGCTGCTGTAAAAACATACAAGAACATTAAATGTGTATCAATCCATTTACTTCTGTTTGTTTCCAACATCTGTCCAGCTGTGTCAGGATCAAATCTGAAAACACAAACAACTTCTGTTTTGTTGAGTTGAAGTCCAAGATCTGCTTCTTTCAAAATTTGGGCCCACATTTTAATGAGATTTTGAGGGATGTCCACAACGCTACTTCAGACCACCTCCACTATTGATAACCCAATGAAGGTCTAAGTATGAAAACACTGTTGTCATTAATTGCAGTGATGTGTACTGGGTGCAGGAGTCTAGATCCTGGCACAAAAATTAGTGAGTTCTTCTTCTTTACCAAAACAGCGGCTCCACCTCACAGGTGTGGCTCATCAGGCTGATGACTGAGCACCATGATCAGCACAGGTGTGCCGCTGTTCACTCACTCAGCTCAGAACTTGTTTTTTTTACACATCAGCGTTTGAGCCCTCGTGTTTTAAATCAACTGCTTTTTAATTAACTGTGTTTTTTTTTTTTTTTTTTCATTTCCTGTATGGATCGCTGATTCTCAGAGTTGTGATTTTGGCTTTGTGCATCACTTTAGCTTCACAAATTGAGTTAAGTTAAACTTTTAAGCCTCCAAAACTGTTTGACAGTAAAGCAGAAGATGACCACGTGTAACCCCGTCAGCCCGACGACCTCCACCTGCAGCTCCTTCCCCTGCTGGTTCGTCTGAGAGAGGTGGATGAGCCTGGTGAGTTGATGCATCAGCTGGTTTGCACGGCCGAATATTTTCATTTCATTTTAGTTTTTACAGCTTGTGGTAGTGTGAAGTGAACCTTGAATTGAGTCGGCCTGCTAACTGCGCCCTCCCTCGAGGCTTTTAAATGTTGTTGTGTGATTAAAACGGCGCGTTTTATTGCAGCCTGCCATTGTGACCAGTCTGAGACACACCTGTGCACTAATCACGCTGTTTAATCATCGTCCTGCTGGGCCACACCTGCCAGGTGGACGGCTCACGTTGACAGAGGAGAGATCACGCCCAAAATTGAGGGAAATATTTAGTTTTTTCCAAGCACAGAAAAAGTTTTAGATGTTATTTAAATCTTCTCCTGATAAAAAAATGAGAGCGAAGGCAGACGTGTTGCATTTATATTTGACTTTTTAAAAGCTTTTTCAACAGTTTAAAGGGTCAATTTTGTTTTTATGTTTATTGTGTTGAGTTGGTTACGAGGCAATTTGAAGTTTTGGGCATCAAATAAATGGCTACACAGTCCCACACATTACGTTGAATGGCAGCTGGCAGCACTGCAGCTGCAGGAGTCTGGAAATCATCATCCTAACATGACAAAGCAAACGGCCTCCTGCTTCCTGTCTCTTCGTTTCATGACGTTTGTCCACGTTTGTGAAGATTTCCTCCTCACGTTCCCTCCTCTCTGCTGCTTGTTTTTATTCTATTTGATTGTATATTTAATTCTTTCCGTGCACTGTTGGTTCTGGCTTCAGCTGCTTCGTTCACGCTCCACAATCAGCCGCCCATTCTTCAGCTGATTAGTGACGTCCAATCAGATTCTTTTGAAAGAGCAAAATCCGGTTAGTTTTTCACCCTTTTGCAAGAAAACAAACTTTTTAATTTTTCTGCTCAGGACCTCGCAGTCTGGCCCGTCTTGTTTACTTTGTCGTCTGCGTGGCACTTCAGAACAATAGAGTTTATCAGCAGAATTTCCTATTCTCATATTATGCAACCCTGCAGCTGGATGTGAGCCGAGCGGAGCCGCAAACGCCTCGTCCTGTTATAATAACAGGTCTGCCGAGCCGTCCTCTCACTTATCCGCCGCCGCTCCTCGCCCGGTTTCCAGCCTGCCGAGGCGTTTACTGTACATCACTGTCACGCCGAGGCCGATCCGTCTGTCATCTGGGACACAACATTCCCATTATGAAACGACCTGATTCCGTTCAGAGCTATGAATATGACTCAAGCTTGTCGACCGCGGGGCCTTTTTCTGTCTGAACCATAACAATGCTGAAGCCTTTATTTAAGGTTTTTAAAAAAAGATATTTTCTTCTTGCTCCTGCTTCACATCGGCCTCCTCGCTGCTCCCGTTTTTTGTGCCAATTCAAGGCGGCAGTATTTCACCCTGACAGCCCTGTTGAGGTATGGTACAGTAATACCACCACACCCTGCAGTTAGCTCGCTCCTTCGCAACAAAAGAGCTCCTTTTAGGGATTATTCTGTACAGGATGCAAACAGCGGGGTTGGCCTTTCACTCTCCCTGTTTGTTTGCCGCACCGCATCTCCAGTGAATGAACACAGGAGCAACCCGAGCTCTTTTATTGCCGAGCTCCATCACAAAGACGACGTGTTTCAGAGGATCTCAAAGTAATTCAGAGGGGGGAGGGGAGGACGGAGACGCTGTTTGGATTCTTTGTGTGCAGAAATGTGAGATAAAAATAAAACTCTGCGTTGGTTTACGACATCGTGGTGCAGACTGACGTCAAACACGAGTATTGTTACTTCTTTAACACGTTGGCTTTGAATTGTAATCTGACTTTTCTGGAGCTTCAGTTGTTTGTCACGTTGCACTGAAACAAGTTCAGCATGTGAAATGCACATGAAAACCTTCACCGGTGTCATCACACCTGTAGCTAGTTTCTTTTAAATATGTTTTTCTCTGACTGTTAAATTGTCTGTGATAGGTTTGAAGTGAAACTCTCATCATAACGCAACTGAGGCTTTTTTTGTGATTGAATATGAGTCAAACCTTCATGTAAAAGCATAATTACGACGAAAGAGGCACTTTTAAGATTTACCGTATTTTTGTTTTTGGGTCAAACTCAGTTTCTCTCAAAACTTTCTCTCAAAACAGTTTCTCAAACTCAGATCTTTTTGGCAACTCAGGGAGTGCATGGGGCACTTTTATGCTAGCATCAAAATGTGCTATTTTTAAAACACTAAGAAGTCTCGACACAACATGAAACTTTGCTCGTAGTATCACCAGGGTCTCTACACATGAACACGAGCATTGAGAACACTGTTTGTGTACACAGAGTTACTAAAAAGAAGGTTTTTGAACAACTCACGTTAGCATTAGCTTGTTCCGCTAGCCGCCGTCATGGCAGCCGAGAAGTATCGATCTCCGAATGCGACGTAACCTGGAGGACAGTTAAGGTGGAACTACTGTCTTCCAGCAACAATTATCTACGCGAGATCTCACGTGACTTTTCCGGCTTTTTATTTTTGTATTGTTTCTTATATGAGGCTCCTTTTTCAACTTCAAGGTCAATATTGTTTTTCACTAACGACAAAACAACGAATTTTCCTGCATTTATATGGAACTAAGCTTCAGGAGCGTTCCACCTTAACTGTCCTCCATGTTAAGTGCCCGTAGCACTCCCACTGAAAATGAGTTCGACCCAAAAATGAAAAAGTTGTCTCTTCTCCTAGAAATTACATTTATTTACAGCCAATCTGCAACAGTAAATACATTTTAATGGAAATCTAACGCTGAGCGGACGACGTTTTCTGTTAATTAACATTCCTGGCAAGATGCAAAAATAAGCAACTTCCTCAGCTGCCTGACTAACGTTAGCAAACTCGCAAGGTTAGCACCAGTTATTTGCTGCTTAACATTACATTCCCTAACTTTATAAGTCATATTGACAAAGGAAGTTTACATTGTTTACCTCTGTGTCACTGGTGAGCTTCGATGCAGCGTGCTATCGTCGGCGTCGCCTACACAATTTTAGACGTCACTTCGTGCTCTTGGAGCTGGAAAGAGTCCAAAGGTAAATTGTTATCAATATGAAACTGTGTATTTCACATTTGGAATTTTTTAGTCTCATGTGAAAAATACCTGTTAACAAGTTGCAGTATGAAAACATTGAATGCACATGTGAAATTGTGATATTCACATGTGAAAAGGTAGATTTCGCGTGTGACATATTAGTAAGAAATGCATTTATTTAGTGATATTTGCCTCAGAAACACAGTGTTAACGTGTTGCCGTGTTCTTGAGGTGTTTACAGACCATCGATCTGATTCAGCTGCCCTTTGTTTGCACCTCCAGACATCATAAAAGGTAAAAACGACCTCTTTCCGCGTCTGCGCAGCCCATTTCACCATATCAAATCCAGAGAGGTGCTTCACGTGGAGCGGAGAAGTGGGTCATGGCAGCTGCTTCCTAACCAGGCGAGCCCGTGCCGGTGAAGCCCAGCCAGACTTCGGTCCCACCGGCACGGAAACCTCAAGCCTTTTCCACTGCTGCTACATTTAGGTTTGAGCTCTGAGGACGAGACGTCTTTGAAAGCTATTCTCTACCTTGTCACAGGAAAAAAATCAATGAAATATTGGTCGGAGCTCTAACAGGAGAGTGCGTGGAGGCCTGCGGGGGATCATACCTGCTCCTCCCTGCTGCTTCCACATCCGTCTCTGCAGAGCACAAGAACAGATGCAGCTTTGTTTCACCGAACTGTCAGGATGTCTCAGCATCGCACTCCAAACCTGAGCTTTGTTCTTGACTTTTTGACTATTCACCCTGTCTACCTTTACTCTACAGTCTCCCGATCTGCCAGCAGCGAGCTGTCATCCTCTCGTTTCCTCACATTAGCATATTTCTTATCATTCTTTTTTGTGTCAAACCAAGCTTGAAATTAATTTCTGTTCCAGCGAAACAAAGACACCCAAATTTTCACTCCATTTTTCTGGCAGAGGTTCCGTCTTTCTTTGTGTGGCCGGCTGCTGATTGACAGCAAACACAGTGAAACATAATGAAGTGAGCCGATACGACAATGAAACTTTGGCACAATGAAACGAGGCGATAAAGGAGGAACCCAACGTGTTGTTGTCGTGACGAATTGACTGTCTGGCATTGGAAATTGGTTTTTCCAATTGTACAGTAATAACTGGTTGGCTGCAACTATTATTGGCAATATCAGCTGATCTGATGATAATCTGGACAATAGGGAAAAATACCCATCATGAATTCCAAGAGTCTGAGCTGATGTCTTCAAATGTCTTGTTTTTTTTGTTACTGACGGTCCAGTTGTTTATTATATAAAACAAAGAAGAGCAGAAAACCATCAAGATTTGGACATGTGGCCCGTAGACATAATAAATGTGTGTGTGTGTGTGTGTGTGTGTGTGTGTGTGTGAACTGGGAACGATCACACCATTGTTTATTCACGGGGAAATCCCTTCAGCCTCGGGCCGATGTTTGAGTTCACCGGCCGGGCTCGTCTGGTGTTCAGTCTTCATCCCAGACAACACGAAGAGCAGCCGGAGGAGAACTGAGGTCAACAAACACGTTTTCACTGTCAACAAACTGACGGCGCGGCGAAAAGCTTCATACTGGATAATCTCGATGCATCATACAGGAGATTTAAAGACCGACAGGGTTCATCCAATCTGGTTAAGACTGTTTGATGAGTCAACATAGCATTACCTCAGAGCCTTTCTCCTGGATTATAATGCTTTTAAATTGCAATTCAAGGTTATATGTCAACAGAAACAGGCATTACCTCTCACCTGTAGTGCCTCTCCAACCTGCGCATGTTATGACACAACATAAACGTAAGCTTGTTTCAGTGTAAACTGCAGCCAGACTGTCTGTCCTGGACAGTCTGATCATTCAGATCCTCAGCTGACCTCGGCCTTTAGATCAGATAGTCAAGAGTCAAGAGTCAAGTCAAGAGAAGTAAATGTGAATAAACAAATATGTTTAGAGTTGTAAATTAGCAAAAAGAGACACTTTATTTATATTGCGCTTAAAGAGTTTGATTGACAGCTGCTTGGCAGGCTGAGCACCAGCAGGGGATCAACTAAATAAACAAAGTTTGCTGTAGCTTACATGTCACGGAGAAGCAGGGTGTTTTTTAGCGCTGATAAGAAACACAGCAGCATCTATTTGGACCAGCGTGACATTAGTGAAATTAGTTACAAGTTAAGCAGCATTAGAGCGGATAAACCGAGGCCACGTCCACATGTACTAAAAATATCTTTTCCCCCTCGTCTTCCTCGGCATCGTTTTTAAGAATATCTGCATCCAAACGCTGTAGTTCATATTCCAGCCTGTAGGTGGTGCTTAAAATTCACCAAAAACTGCGAAGAAGAAACAGCGCATGAGCAACATGCTTGCGCACTGGATACAGACAGACAGTAGAAGGAGAAACCGAACAAAACAAGAAGAGGAAAATGGCTAGTCGAGCGTCCATAATGCTTTTTTGCTAAACGTAGCAGCAGAGGAGCAGAATATTTTGCTCTAGTAACCCTGATAGGCTAAATATCTTCTGCAGTACAAGCACAAGCATGTAGGTCGCCATTGTTGTTGTTGTGAGACGTCATGGGGGTTAAGAGGTCGGAGGCTAGAGGTCGAGGGGTGGAGCGATGGCGTCCTCGATACACGAAGTATGCGGATTCGCTCTGTTTTCAGATTTTTCCACCCTGAGCCCAGATTTCAAAAAAGTGCGTTTACAGGATCCATGTGGGCAAAACAAAGCAAAACATGTGCGTTTACACAGAAAACATTTCCATGTGGACGGCCCCCGAGTGTTCACCCAATGTGACTTCACCCAAAAATTAGTGAATGCTGCCGTCAGCACTCCCAGCTTGTCAAATTCAGCAGCTTGTTCAGTGGCCTTAAGCTTCAAACTACGATGCTTTAGCTAGCTCTCTAGCTTCAGTTTTGCATGTGACGGCTCTGTGGTCAAATTAGAATTATACGTTATATGCAATCGGCTGTTTAGACTTTCAAAATAAAGCCAGAAAAACAAAACACATTATGCCATTTTATAGCTTTTGGACTGTCATACCGTTGTAAAAGTAGCATGGTTAGCTTAGCTTCAGGCACAAATCTACATGGTGAGGTTTAAGAAAGGATCATACTTTAGGTTAAAATAACTACGTCCAGTCACGCAACAGAAGTAAAAAAAGTTATGTAAATCATGTAACGTAAGTCACGTAATAATACGTACGTCAGGCAAGTATGTCACTTATACTATTGCACTAGTGGAGCGTTTCAAGATGTGAAAAAGGTTTTGGTTTTGAAAAACAGCACCAACAAAACAATTCTTTTAAATGAGGTGGTTAGTGAACAGATTAGCTGCAGTTAACATCCTTAAAGTAAAGAGAGGCCACAGTTCAGCACCTCTTCTTCCTGGCTCAACTAACATGTCTTCTGCTGTTCTCACTGTGAGGAATGTGCTTCTTTTACTGCTAGGTTTTTTTTACTGCATAACAAAACCAACAAATAAGCCAGTTGGTTTTGTTTTCACCCCCTTTTGTCACACAAGAGAAGCCCATAGAAATCCTGCTGTAGGATGATTTAACAAGCTTGTTTCCCATGTGCTGCTCTGCCCTCCCAGCAGCCCATTAGCAGGAACAAGACGCACTTAAAGAGGAAAACCAGGAATCCGTATGTTCATCCAGAATGAGTTCATGCTGGAAACCAGTTTGCAGCTCCTGAGGTACAATAGTAATCCATGGCATGGCTTTGTGCCTGGTGGTGGGAGAGTGTGGTATCACTGTTTTCACAGAGGGATGGAATTATGCTTCAGCGTCCTGCTGGGTAATTGAAGCGTCTGACTTTTTTGATTTGTAAGTATAAGATTCAGATGAGAACTTATTGAACTAAAGCTTGTTTTCAAATTATACCCAACAGGCAACTGATGGTTTATTCAAAGTCCAGTCTGGTGTCTGTGTAGTGGAGTAGAAGTATGAAGTTGCATAAAAGAAGGATGGAAATATTCATGTAAAGCACAAGTACCACAAATGTGTATTTAAGCACTGTGCATGAGTAAATGTACTGTTGTTTCTTTTTTTATTGGTGTTCGTTTATCAGGCGTAGTTTCCCGAGTAAACACACTGACCTCTTCGGCCTCTCTCCTGATACAGCAGACACTGCAGTGGTCGGTGTGTTTAATGGGGAAACTACTGCTCACCAATGATGTGCACAAGGGGTGGCAATTGTTGCCCAATTGTTGAAAAACGCGCGCTAAAGTGCCCTCTTGGTTGGCAAAACACACTAAACTGCCCCCTTGGCTGGTTAAAACATGATAAAATGTCCTCTTGGGAGCCAAAACACGCACTAAATTGCCCTTCTTTTGCCCCTGCCCTTCAAAAAGTCTGTGCAAGCCACTGCTGCTCACAATTGGCTGTATCAGCTTCACGTGTTGTCTAACATGCAGATCTTTGCCCACCAAATATCTGTCAAATGTATCCAGGTTTTATGATGGGAAGAAGTTGCACCCCAGTTGAACCTCACTGCTTCTTTCGGCTTGTCCATTAAAGAATAACGTAATTGATGTAATTAGCGCGGCGTACCAGGATCAAGAAGCCATTAAGGCTTTCGTCGTCCAAAAACTATACGCGCAAATGAATCAGAAGCTAAGAAGAAGAAGCTTGGAAGAAGTCCGGTGGGAACCATAATAACACATTAAACCATCCGATAGTTAAAGGGTTACTCCACTTATTTCACAGTCTACAGTCTACAGCACTTCTCTGGACTGACATTATGGATAGGTTTAAAACAAACGATCAAAATCGATTTCAGAACATCACTAACACCATCACTGCATCGTAGCCACTGAGTGACATCACTGACGGCAGTTTATCACAAAAGGCTTTTTCTACTTTGTTCTACATGTGCAGCACTTCCCTCTTTAAACTGTAGTCAGGACAAATTCCACTCAAAACCACAAAAGTCAGAGGATCACCAAAGTCATTTGGATTCATCATCTGGGAAACATGAACGTCTGTACAAGTATTCATAGCAATCAGTAAAATAGCTGTTGAGATAATGTCTCAACATCAACGTCTAGCATGGCTAAAAATCTGGTTTCAGTAATGAGTTAACAAACAGAGTGACACCACGAGAAGCACGTCAGCGTCCGCACAGTCTTTCTCTTGAAACGCTCTCTGATCCGTGACAGTAACTCAGTCTGAGCCGGGACAGAACAGCCAGTCAGGTTGAGAATTACATGTCGGTGTTAAACATTCACTTCCAGAAATCCCCTTCTTTAACACCGTCTTGTTTCTTCAGCTCCTCACACCTGTTAATGTATGCATACGCACACACACCGAGGCGCTGAGTGTGTGCATCTCCACCGGAAAATAAAACATCCCCATTGTGCTGAAGTGTAAGATTCCTTCTTTATATGAAGAACCAGACTGTTGGTGCGGTGCCAGAGGGGGGTTCGGTTCCCCTCGTCTGAACACAGCAGAACAGAGGCTGTAAATCGACTACATGCACCGTCAGCATTGATGTAGAGGGGGGATAAAAAAAGGTGGTTAAATTATTAGACACAGTTCTGATGTTCTTAATCTAAAACATCCAAATATAAACCAAAAAGTCCCTCATGTTTCCCAAGTAGATTCGCTTACAATGCACCTATGTTGTATAAATTAGATTAACTGAACCGCAGTGAGTCTTAAAGGCCGAGTATACTAAGTGGAGTTTGGCTTACATTTAGCTTCACTTAGCACTAAATTATTATGATCTTCCAGGTGAATTTTCCCTCATAACATTTCTGTTGAGGTTTAGTATATGCTGAGCTTTCACTGCAGGATTGTGAGCTTCCTTTAGGGGATTGCCAACAGCGGCCCCCGGATCTAATCAGCATTGGCCAGGCACTCCCAAACTGGTGCTGGATCATTATGTGCCAGCCAAGTGATGCAAGACTTTGCTGATGCCTCGCAGACTCACAAAAGATATAAAGCAGACAATAAGAGTGGACACAGGCTGGGGTAGAAGTTATATTTATGGTTCTTGTGAGGTGGTGACCTCTAGTGGCCATAGTTAATATAATAGCAGCAAAGGAGGAAGTCAGACGAGGCAGCAGAAAGGGCAACAAAGGATGCTTAGAGAGGAGGTCGGTGATGTTTGGGTTGAGTTAAAGCGAAACTCTTGCCAAAAAGCAACCAAGGCTTTATTTGAGATTTAATACGAGTCAAATCTAAGTGTAAAAGCATAATTACGATGAAAGAGGCACTTTTTAGATTTACCGTAGTCTCGGTTTTGGGCACGTTCATTTTAAACGGGAGTGCTCGGGGCATGACACGCTAGCATCAACATCGCTATTTTTAGAAAAGTAAGAAGGCTCGACACAACATGAAACTTTGCTCGTAGCTTCACCAGGGTCTCTACTCATGAACACGAGCATTGAGAACATTGTTTGTGTACACAGAGTTACTGAAAAGAACTCAGGGATCGACACTTTTTGCCTGCCATGACGGCGACGCGCAGGAGATGCAGCAGCTAACGTGAGTAGTTCAAAAACCTTCTTTTTCATAAACTCTGTGTACACAAACAATGTTCTCAATGCTTGTGTTCATGAGTAGAGACCCTGATGACGCTACGAGCAAAGTTTCATGTTGTGTCGAGCCTAATTAGTGTTTTAAAGATTGCGATGTTGATGCTAGCTTATCATGCCCCTAACTCTCCCGTTCAAAATGAACGTGCCCATAACCGAGACTACGGTAAATCTTAAAAGTGCTTCTTTCGTCGTAATTATGCTTTTACACGAAGATTTGACTCATTCAATCCCAAATAAAGCTTCAGTTGCTTTTTGGCGAGAGTTTCCCTTTAAGCACACGACTTTCACTGTTGGAAGAGTCTACAGTTCATGTCCCGTCAACTGTTTATTTTAAGGTCATAATGTAAGTTACGTATATAACGCAGGTGTGTTTGAAATGTAGTTACTTCACGCCAAAGCACAATGTTTTCCTCAACTCTAACCAAGTTGGTTTCTTGCCTAAACTACAAGCGTACATCGAAAGTCAGGTACGACTGTTATGTCGTCATTTACCATCAACCTTTTCTGTTGTTATTCACATATGAGGATGTGTTTAGTGGAGAGAAGGAGTCGAGAAGCAGAGACTGAAGAGTTTCCGATCTGCAGCCAGAAACCTCGACAGCAACATGACTGAAAGTCAAGTGAGACTGCTCCATTTTTCTGTGGAAAGAAAAAACGTTTCTGCAGAAAACAAAAGTTTCCCACGATGGTTTTGAGTTTCTTACTGTGTCACTTCCCGTATTTTTCAAGGTGACCAAACATAGCTTGTGAGTCTAGACTGACTCATCAGGGATTCCTCCTGGTGAAAGATCTTGTAACGTGGAACCCGCTCTCGCTAATTTAGGGTGCAAAACCACAATGACTCAAGATTCCTGATTACAAGACAGAAAGTTAAAACTCAACAGTGACGTTGTGTGACCGAGACGTTGGTTGTGTCTCTATGTGGAGCGCAGTCCTGTCCAACTAGGCTACAGTTGACGGTTTCAGATGAGCTGAGGGTTTCACGGAGAGGGAAGCAGCGGCAGCAGTGTTGTTGTTGAGACTATAACGTCTGATGGTAAAAACACCTGTTGAACCGTGACGGGCTGAGCTGAAGGCCAGCTGTGTGTGAACAAGAAATCCATCTCTCTCTGACTGCTTCTTGTTTAATTTAGTGGTCTCCAAATACATACAGACAACAATCTTAACATATCCAGACCAAGAATTATAGATATTGGATGTTTACCAATGGAGGCTTAACACTGAGTGTGACCACTTCTTAAAGTTTTTGGTTTAAAGCAGATAACAGCACATACATTGATCTCTGCTCACCTGTCTTGGAAAGTCATCCATAAACCACTTACAAGTCCACCAAACGTTCCCATGTAACGCCGATCCTCATGTCTGTACTTCCAATTCATAATTCATTTCCTGGTAATCCCGTCGGCCAAGCACCTGCCTACATTAAAGAGCTACTGAGCCGTATAATACAAGAAGGACCCTGAGGTCCGCGGATCAGAGTTTGTGATCCGTCCCTCGATCCAGACTCGAGACAAAACGAGACTGTGCTTTTGAGGTAGTTGCTCCCACACAGGAGTTATTTTTCCTTCTTTATTTCTGTTGTACAAGGCACCACGTAAATCTGTTTGTCATTTTACAACACAGGGTTTTATAAAAACCATTGATGCTTGATGATGTTTGATCACTAAGCATCAATGATGTAAACACTGAGTCCATGTCTCCTTGGTGCAGAACACAGGTCTCTGTGGCCACAACCGTCTCTGAATTCACGTTGTCCCATTTTGTCCATTTCTTTTTCCTGCGACCAGAGATTAGCCAGCAGCAGCCTCAAACCAAGCTGGATAAGTTAAACTCGTATTCCGACCGTCTTCCTCCCTGGAGAGGTCAACACGGGCAGGTTGGATGACGATCAGACACGGTGATGGTCTGAAAGTCCGCTGCTCTTTGTTAAAAACACCTGTTTGCTTCTCCAATGATGATGACATAAGTAGAACGAAAGCAGGAGCTTCTGTTTCTGCTCTTGAAAGGCGCTTTAAAGATAAATGTAGTATTATTGTTATCTTTGTGTATTCATTCAGAAATTAGTCATAAAGGGAAGAAGCCATGTTTCTCACCTGAACAACCCTCTTTTCTTTCGTTTTGGCCTCGTGACTCATCACCTCATTGAGCTGCACGGTGGCATATGTCCTGCTCGTTCACTCCTCCACTGTCCCCGAGGACTCCTCTTAACGAGGCGGGGGAATACCTGATCTCTCTTGTGCTTTAAGTGGCTACCGCTCACGTTACGCTCTCCGCTGGGGGTGAGGCTCTCGCATTTTGTCAGCCGTTTTTCCCACAGCAGCCCGGAGCAGAGAGGCCTCGGTACGTTCTGTCCTGCATGAAACACTGGAAACCAGACACTCCTCTCTCCTCAATCCGGGCTGAAGGGATCACAGCACGCAGGAATCATCTTTCAGCTCCCACGTCTGCCGCGGGGTTTACCTGAAAAAGACAACGCCAGGTTCGGGCTTGTCAGCGCACCGCTGTGGATGCTGCAAGAGTCGCTCCGGCATTAGCAGCTCGGGTGGTTTAATCCGTGACCTCCATCGACCGGGGCCTCGTCTCACACGCCTCACTTCTTGACTGCGTGAGGAGTAATCCTGATGATTACAGCAGAAATCCAACAGAAGAGGTGCATTTACGAGTGATGATCGTTTGGCCTTGGAGCTAAAATAACTTCACAGCTGATACTACATTTTTAAAGCCAGTATCAATACTGATGCATATTCAAAAATAAAAAAAACATCTGCTGTTTGAGTAAAGAAGCCGATACTGAATCATTTTTTACTGCGACTCTGACTTTGACATTTTTATAATCAGTGTAATCAGAGTACAAACACAAATTTTGACAGGAAAAGGTCGACTTATCAGATTCTTAGAAAGCTCATAACTGCAATACAAAAACAGTGAGACGCTTAATGAATTCAAAGACATGATGAAGAAATTCAGTGACACAAAAAGTTCACAGAAAGACGTTGACGATTAAGAATGTAGACATTCTGAAAAAGACAACACAAAGACGCAAATTAAACACAAAGAGATATAAACTGTCCAAGACAAACACAAAGCAAACACACTGAGACGCAAAATGAACATTACGAAATGTCAAACGGATGCAGTGACACAAAAAAACGACCACAAAGAGACGCAAATCTAATAGAAAAGCGAGCAAAATGAATGCAAGGAGTGATCAAAAGTCCACAAAAAGATGCAAAACAACCAAAACAGGATGCGAAATGGTGCCTAAAAAGACCACAGAGAGACACAAAATGGCTACAAGACGCAAAACGATCATGAAAGCAAACAACAAAAAGTTGTGTTTGATATCCGTTTATTAGAAGGACTGAGGAGTTGCTTCACGTTTGTGCCTGGAGGCTGTTGTCTCACAATCTGTCCATGATGACGACATGACCGTTCAACACTTCTGGCTGTATTGTCTGTGCGTGAAACAAAAAGATCTTGAACACGTTAACATGTTGCCCTCCGGCCGGCTGCAGCTTCACATGACTGAATCTGAGGCGCCGGTACAGGACGTAGAGTTGAAGTTTTAGTGAAACCCTCCACCCCCCTCCTCTCCTCCCGACCTTTGCACTCATCACATATCTCACACCGGTCTCGTCTTCCGGCCGTCCCCGGGGATTCACCCACAGACAGACTGACAGCACATCGTGTGCTCAGAGCTGCCGAGGGACGGCGAGCTGACAGCGCTGCATGTGAGGACTGTTTTCTTTAGGGAACGTCTCCTGTTCTAGAGAAGAGAGGGAAAAAAAACCCACCACATTTGTTCTTTGTGCGCCTCAGGAGAGTCGAGTCAATACTCGCGAACATGCAACCCGGCTGGAGCTGGATACCAGACAGCTAACTTCTGCTCCAGCGCCACTCAGATGTTAAAGCTGTCACGGCCGTGTTGATGATGAACGGACGGCTTCCTCTGTTTACTCACGAGGTTTCTGTTTTTACAGGTCCTGCACCCCAATGAGGTGTAAATCTTTGTTTTGTTTGTGTCCCACGGAGAAGCTCAGCAGGGTGATAAAAGAGAAGCTGATTATTATTTATCAGGTCTAATCAAAGGTCAACATGTTAACAGGGAGACTGAATGAGTCGTGTTCAGCTACGTTTTGAGCGGCATCAGCGCTAAACGGCAACAAGTGATAACTGGTTGAGAAATGCACTTAATGCCTACAAATCCTGTAAAACTTTAAATCACGTTCACCAAATCAGCCGTGTTGCAATGTAATAAGCTGAGGATAAACTGGCTTCTGAGGAATAGTTGTGATGAAATGTGCTTGTTTGCTTTCTTTACAAGAGCTCGATGAGACTTTAAACCAAGCTCCCCGGTGGAGCGCCGGGCCTTGAAGCCAACCGTCGTCGGTTCAAAAAAATGTGAGTTGTCTTTTATTTTGAAATACTCTAGTCACAGGAAATGCAATGTCTTCAGTTAGCAATTAGCCGTCGCTCAGCAAAAATGCATTTAAGAGCAAAACAGAGGTTATTTTTGGGGCATTTCTGACACTAGATCAGTTTCAAATATGCCTTGGAGCAGTTTTATTCAGTCTGTGTGAGAAATAACCGAGAAGGAGCTGTTTGATGAAGAGCTGCAGGCGACATGTCGACACCTCGAGAACTTGTTCTTCCTCTTCCATGAGTTTTAATGTCACATCGTTGCCTTGAACCAGGATGTGATTAGCCTAGCTTAGCATAAAGAACGCTAGTAAAAGTCTCCACAGTCAGAAGAATCTACTGACAGACAACTCTAATGTGCGTTAAGTACAACAACAACAACAATTTTGAGGTACTTTCGTGGAGAAATTCCTTTTTTTTGTGCAACTTTTCACTTGCATTCCACCGTTTAGACAAATCTTGTATTTACTGACAGGCTGATAATCAGTCAACCAGTTGTATATGCAAATACAAAATAAACATTTTCCTTTACAGTTATTGCCAGACAATTATCTTTTGATACATTAGTTTATTTAATATCAAATGATTTACAGAATCGACTTTTCAGCTGTGAGTTAAATCTCCCATTAACTGCATCAACAATTTAAGTCTTTTCAAATTTAACCATTTCCACAAATCTTTCCTAATGAAACGCTTCTAGATGTTTGGAGAAACAAACTGAAATATAAAGTTTCTGGTGGAATTTTAAAATAAAAGTGTTAAATAAAAGCAGGAATTCTCATAAAACGAGTGAGTGCGTGGATCGATGCAGCTGCAGCAGCTCTTCGCTCCAGGTGTCTCTTCAGCTGATGTGATAAAGCTATCTGCTTGTCAGAACAGGTGTAATTTTTCCATTTTAAAACAAGTGATTGTTCAGCAATGACGAAATCTTTCTGTGGAGTTGTTTGTCTGCTGGATAACTCTGGTCCGGGCAGGAAAATGAAATGAGACGACAGCGTTATCTTCAAAATATGAAGAGTGATTGCCGCGCAAGTTTCAGCCCATCGGCTCGTGTCGGCTCTCTGATGTGATTCTCCGCTCGACGCTCCTCTCTGACAATAACAGAGCAGACGAGCGTTACCTCATCGCCCGGGCCGTCGGTTCGGTGCTCGCAGACTGCCACTTTACTCCAGGAGACATTACATGTGCGCAGTTTATCATTTGACGAGGAGGCTTGCCAACGTTTCACCGGGAGATTTACTAAGTCTAGGTTTTGAGTCATCTCGGGGGGGGATTCAACATGGAGCGTGGAAACAGGCAGCGAGTCCTGCGGAGGCGACTGATGGAAATATTCAGCGTTGGAGGAGCGTCAGGAGGTGTCAGAGCGAGATGAATGGTTATTGAGAGGCTCGTGTCTTTCTTTTCCCTCCCTGCTGAGGTCCAGCCAACACAAAGCACTTGAAATACGGACGTGAACCTAAAACACCTGGACCAGATGTTGTTAAATCCATTATGAGGTTTGTATCTAAAGTCATTCCTGAGTTCTTATTAACCACCATGAAAATCAAACGTCACCGCCGATGTTTCAACCACCTCGCGTGACCTTTTGCACTCAGTCACGACTAACAAGCTAAACGTTAGCTTTGCCAGCAGCTGCTTCTCCCAGGTCGCTGAATTCGGCAGCAGAAGTAATTCATTATTGATCAGCCGGGAGGATTTTCCTGAGACGAAAAGGAAAGAGGAGGCAGAAGAAGAAGAGGAGCTGCTTGTCGATTCACGTCAGCTTTGGTTTCTTTCGGGGTTGTTGAGACAGAGAAGCCGTTGACCGCTGAGACCACCCACGGCCTCGCGTCATCACGGCGGCCGCTCTGAGAGGATTATCTCAGCTCCCTGTTGTGTTGGTGTCAGAGAGAGACGGACACAGAGGGGGAGACGAGGGCAGAGACGGAACATGACGAAGTGTGAGCGCTCGTGTCTGTTGATGCCATCGACAGGTTGAGCCCTCCTGAATAAACACCTCAGTGTTGTGTCGGCTGAAGTTGTCAGTGACGAGCTTGTTACAGACGAGACAAGTTTATTGTTTTAGAACGAGTCTACAAATATGTAATAAACAGCAGTAAATCCCTTGTATTTGGTTATTCTCTCTCTGTACGGGACTGCAGATAAATGATCATTTTCTTGATGGACGAAACGATCGGCTGATTATTTTTTTTATCCATTGATTAATTATTTCGTATGTAAAAAAACTCATTAAGTAAGCACCGTCCCAAAGGAACACCTTTACAGCGCTTTAGACCAAGTTATCATTATTTCAAAGAAATAAAATAAAAAGCAAAGGGGCTCTGCTAAACATCTACATGGGCTGATTATAACATGACATGAAACGTGAGCTCTCACCCTTGTTTCTGGTTTGCCGCTTCACTGTGGACGGTTTCTTTGTGAAGGACAGAAGTCTAGAGGATGTGACTTTATGCTCCCAAGTGCCTCACAAGAACATTATATGACATCTGGACTCGGTGTCGGAGGCAGAGCCCAGTCCGTCCCTATGAAAGCTGCTCGGTGGCATTCTGAAGCCAAGAAAGCTCGACTTCCCGGCTGTGAAAACATTCAGATGTCCCAGATAGCGTGTGCACCACAAACTTCTGCTGCCCGAGCTGGCGAACTTCGAGGGAGATGAAATACTTTAATCGTGCGGCTCTTCTACACTTTCCAAATTCTATTGGAACAAATGATGACAGTCAAAGGACTCGTTTCGTGGAGGCTGTGACACTGGTGCCTCTCTCTGGACTGCTAATGCAGAGCAACAGTAGCTAACGTTAGTTTAGAAATGGATTCCACTAACATACGCTAACGACCGTCTCCCACTGCAGTGCTGTCGCTCCACAGAGCCTCTTCAAGTGTAATAAAAAATAAAAATGGAACCATGTCAAACCTGCACAGCCCTGACCGAAAGTCACAAATAAAACACAATATAAAACAACAAAACAATAAAGCAAATCAGGCAATAAAACACATGTTGGAGTGAAGAGAGAGAACTGCATGACTTCAGTCACATTTATAGATGTTCTTGTTTATCACAGACGTCGCTTACGTCTCGTCTTTAACTGCTGATAGAACCAACATGTGTGTCAGTGTTTGTGTGACACCAGCCGATGACAGAGATGAACTGTCCGTGTTTAGACAGGCCTGACAGAGAGTCTAGCGGCGAGGCGGCCTCTTTGCTTTTTCAGGTGGAAACCGCAGACGGTCGCTGAGGTCAGACGGAGGCGGCGGCTTCTGCTTCCTGTCCCGCCTCCCACGTCCCGCTGGAGATTAACGGTATCGAGGCATCTCGTCGCAGCTCAGCCTCTCCGATACCTTCCCGACCTCTCGCGAAGCTTCTGAACACAAAAATCACTCCAGCACAACTTTTTCGAATCACTAAACTTTCCTCGCGCCCCCTTCTGTGTTTGCACTTGTCGAAATTAAAATCAGCAAAACGACGCCGCGATTTACTCGTGATTACGGCGACATCTGTTCGAGCTCGAGCGCGCGTTCAGTCTGGAGGAAGAAGTCTGTCGTGGTATTCGAATTAATCCTCGCACCAATCTGTTAAAGAACACTCTGGTGACTCACAGTAACCAAACGGTCTACTTCGACAAAGGCGGACTAATGACAAGTTAATGAACATTCCTTCTTGGGTAAACAATTAATCTCAGAAAGAGAGAGAGAGAGAGAGAGAGAGAAGCAAAGCAAATAAAATGCAAAGAGACAAATAAAGAAATTGTGGATAAATAAAAGATAACGCTCCGTCCTTTTTCTTCCGCATGATGCCATTAAAATTGCAAACGGGTCTTATTTGCTCCGGCGCAGCCAAGTAGTAATTATTTCTGCGATTTGCATTTCAAATTCAATTCCCTCCCGCGGAAGACGGCGAAGATAATAACATGCAAATGAGCTCATCAGAGTGGGAGAGGAGGGGAAAAAAAAACACGATGAGGAGCAGATAGCGGAAATGTTCTTTTTGGCACTCCGGATAATTTGCGAGACTGATGAGTTTATTTTACTGCGGAAGACAAAGGAAGCGCTCCCATCCATCCAGACAGACTGTCATGTATCCAGCTTTGGGAATAAGTGAGTGAATCGTTAAATAAGCGCAGAGTTTCTTCAGTGACGTCGACAGAAACGTGTCTGCTTTGTGAGATAATGGTGATTTATTTCTATATCTATATTTATTTACCTACAAAAGCAGCAGCAACACCCTCATCATATAGACTTTAATCATATTTAATGGTTTGTTTCTGTGGAGGGACGTTAAGTATGTTTACAGTCACATGACAGGAGCTGCAGAAATAATGATGTATAATGATGCTGTTATTCTTGGCTCTGCTGCTGAAAAGACAGTTGAATCACTTTCTGTGATTCTTGGAGTTGCAACGATCAAAACGTGAGTTTATTCACTGATGTGGTTGATAATGGAGATGTGAAGGAGACAAGAGGTGGTGCCAGGCTGCCAAACTGATCCTGTCCTCATCAGAAAAACCCAGAAGTTCAGAACGCCCCAGTTCCCTTTGACAAGAAGCCTATGAGATTTTGAACATCGTTGAAAATAATCTGTTACAAACACAAGTTTATGATGCGTACGTGTTTTTTTCAGCAAGATAATCTTCACAGATGAACTCCATTTTTGTGATTTTCGAAGCGTGAATTAAATCGGTGTAAGTAAAAAGTTGTAAATTCAGAGTTAGAATAGTTTGTAACTAAAGTCGGCCTGTAAAGACGGACTAGTGAGTAGATGAGTCTCCGTGGTCACTGTGAAGACTTCTACCCACTTGTTAGCAACCGACATTTTTAAGACACGTGAACACTTAATGATGTAATTGTGACGTATTTACTGACGTATTTCATGTCGTGTGTAGAGCAAAACATGTGAATATCTTCAACCTGCGGTCACCACAGACTTTATTTTTGATATTTAACTGATAACCGATTAAAAGAAATTCAAACTTTGAGACCAGAAGCGCAAAAATGACACGACTGTAGTTCATTTCTTTTAAGGCCGCAGCCTCTAGTGGCTGTCGTCATTATTGTGGCGGTAAAGAGGGAAGTCAGTGTAGAGATGAGGTCGGGAATGGATGTTTGTTCAAACCCGGGAGAACTGAATGACGTAAGGAACAAAGCCAGGGCTGTTTAAATGGCACCATACGGAAAAAATGCAGAAATATTGAGTTTGACATGTGAGATGTGTGAGTTACTTTCTGACCAATACAAACATTTCAACTTCGACTGACAGTTCAACATAAACTAACTCCTTTTTAAAGTCCAACATTGATGTTTTAGGTGGTTTTTTTTTAGCATTGGCAAGAAAAATGTGTAGTGTTCATTATTTTTCTTTCTTTCTTTCAGTCGGAATTTGCTCATGCGTTGGTCTGTATCTGATATATAAAAAAGAATAGATAGTTGCTCCAAAAACCCCACAAAGTCGAATCAACACCTGTTGAAGACTGTCAACAATAACTGAGCATCACAGCCTTCGTTAAGAAAGGATTATCTGCAACACAGCAACTCTACTCCCTTGAACAAGATAATTTATATCTTAAATCTCTGTGGTTCGTCATCTACCACCAAATATCTGTGACAACATCTAGTGGCTTGTTTTTACGATGCACTGAGCACACACACACACACACACACACACACACAGCAGTCATCGATGATGTCAGGAACACAGCTGGTCGCAGACTCAAACAGGATCTATCACAGTAACGGCCGGCTTTAATTGAAAAATTAGAGTATTTTTTCTGGCGAGGGCACGCTCAGGTTAGAAGGTGAATGACGTACGAACACACGACCCAGTTTGCTCTAATAATCAAAGTCACCTGCTCGCTGCCGACCGAAATAGCTCCTGCAGGCCGGATAATTAGGCCTGTTTTTAATAAACAGTGACTGAGGATGACTGTCACTGCCGCCTGGCCTGGTTCTACATAGATAAACGTCCTTCTCCATCCTGTGTGGAACTCGGGGGGGCCTTCGCAGAACCACCGACGCTTCCAGGAACAGTATGTGCCCTGCAGAGCCGCATGAAAAGCCTCCCTGCCTGCCTCTCGTCACATCACCACCGGGCACTGAGCGAACTGGGTTGAGGCTTTGCCGTATGTTTATCCAATCATATTCCACTGCCATGACCACAAAGCTGGGCTTCCTCGCAGTGTCCAGTTTAATTTTTCCATGGGGCCTCACTGGTGAAAGCTCTGCGGCTTTGAGTTCAGGAGTGTCACGGAGTTAAGATGTGCTGCCTGGCTGGTTGAGCTGTGAGGGGTGGATCTCTCTCTGGATGGGAGGAGGGAGGGGGGCAATTTATGACAGGAACCCTGTTATTATGGCAATCTGGGTTGATAGTTAGTGTGCTGGTGCTGTATTAAACATGAAGCTGCCGTGTAAAACCTGGTGATTCGAATGTTTCTGTGGGCACTTTTCCTTGTCGCTGCTGGCCAAAGATTGGAGGTCATTCCACTTACGCACTTATTGTTTGTTTTATTCTTTTATTCTGAAAGTTAAATACATTTTGGACCCTGATTCTCATACTTTTGCTGAAGCTAAACCAGCGCGTTGGTGCTTCCACACGCAGTTCCTCCAATGGTTGTTGGCTCCAACACAACTCAAACTACGATAAGGATGAAATATTGGCAGTGAATGTTTCTGATTCACTTTTGTACGTGTCATAGACCTCGTAACATATTTACATATCATGTTCACGTTGCATGTTTACGACCTGACTTTTATATTTGAAGGTGGAGGGGACGGTGGTGGAGTTACAGAGGAGAGAGCGCTGCCAAAGCCAGCGACCGCAGTTTGTGACTGCGTTTCAACATTCGTCAGCATGAAACCACTGGATATTTTTAAGGAGACCTCGGGACGATTTCCAGTCGTGTTTGCGGCAACAAAGAAAACTGATATTTTTAACAGGAAGTGGGGACAATCTCCTGAACTGTAGCTGGTGACCAAAACAGATATTTTAAGCCAAAACTAGCTAAGCCCAGAGAGAGACGACCGCCAAGCCAGAGACCATGGGAGCGTGAAACCACTGGATACTTTTAATGGACATTTTTTTGCTGTACTTGTGGTGTTGAAAATGGGTATTTTAAGCCAAAACATGATCTTTTCTTAAGCAGAACCAAGTGGTTATTTTACATAAACCTAACCAGCATAAGCACGGTGTTGTCGTCTATTGCCAACAAATAATCTGCTGATATGGTTGTTCCCATGAAAACACCAGAACCAGCAGCATAACTCTGGATACTTCCCTACAAACGCATTAGCTTGCACTGAAAACCAACATCTTTAAGTTCTTTCTTTTATGTTCACGGTACGGCTCGTTGCTTCTTATGGCCCGCATGGTGGCAACTCCACTGGTGTCAAAAGAAAAGTCCAATCTCATGTAAGCTTATGAGAAAATGATCCGACTTCCAACTTGAGTTATTACCACAGTGAACAGTTTCCTGATGAGTTTATAGTCTTGTTCAATGCAGCATGATGTTTGTTTTGTAAATTATGGACCCACTTAGAGAAAGATACAAAATGAGGATCTGGTTTGCTTTGATCGAAGTCGCTACCATGATGTGTCCTCTGGTTCTGGGTCGGATCCAATCAGGATGTCCACCCTCTTGTCTAAATACGGTCACTTCCACTTTCCAAATCCAAAAATCAACAGGGGATGTCAAGATGTTTTTACAATCTTTCGACACAGACAATACCTCAGAGTTTGCCGGACTGGTAACATGATTCTAGTTTCTCTTCGCTGAACTTGGGCTCCAAAAATTCCCCTCGAAAACCTGCACAATGGCCGACATGACAGGTGCTTTATGCATGTTTTAGCGTGGTCTGTCTTGTGTTCATTAGTCCCTGAAAAAGCTGACATTCGTAAGAAACAAGCGTTTCATCAGAGGCAATGATACAGCTTCTCCAAACACGCCTCCAGCTCTCTCCTGGCAGCTGTTTCTGTTAATGGACCTGCTTTTCCTCATCTGGCAAAAGAAGACAGTTTCTGTAACCGGGCAGGAAAAAGACGGATGCCTCGGCGGCTTCCAGGGGGGGCTCGTGGACTGCGTCCCACCAGCTGATGTTTCGATTTGTGAGGACGCATAAAAACCTCTGAACCAGGACGAGGACAACCGAGACAACACACACACACACACACACGTAGGCAGATGAACTCACTGAGTCTCTCTGTGGCAGCTTCAGTCTTTCTTCGACTGGCTGCCGTCCACATCAGCTTTTAAGCGTGGTGACCCTGGGATCAGGCCCGCATGCCTTCCCCTTTAGCTCAGCCCAGATCAAGAAAATACTCGGCATTCTGGGGGCTTTGAGGTGGGGCAACTCTGCTAAACATATCAGATGGTGAAGTGGGACGTTTCAAGCCGAGGAATTTCTCTACACATACACACAAAAACTATTTTCCGACCCAGTTTTCAGCCCCTGGTATGCTGCCTCTTGATCAGAAAGCCTGTGGGTTTTCTAAAACCCTCCGAGGGGAGATTGTAAAAGCCTCGTATGCCTCGTATGTGTGCGATCCCATTACGTGTTCGAGTTCAGGCGGTGGTATCCGCGGGTACTTTGTGCTCTTTGCTGATGAAAGACACACTTTACAGGGTCTTGAAGTGAGACGGCAGCCACCAGAGACACAGGTAGTGCAGATGGAAGGAGCAGCCGTCCCTGCCAGGCCTCCCTTCCTCCTCATTTGAAGCTCCGCTGCTGAACTGTGACCCATCGAGACGCTCAGCCAAGACGCATAATGACCGCCACCCGAGGAGCAACACGAGAAGGAGGCATCTGCTCTGCATCCGAGCCCTCGCTGAATATTTGAAGGGAAGGAAACAAAAAAAAGAAGCAGAATCCTTTTTTATTTCGACTGACAGCGAGCGCGTCGATACTGTTGTGCAGATTTGGAGCGCTGATAGGAAATGTTTTGCAAACACTGGATTAAATTGGATCATCTGCCTCAGATTAAGAAAGCTGTTAATCCTCTTATCCTCTAAAATATCCTTAAAATTGAAAAGTTAAGAGAAATAGACACATCCCCACATGGTTTCCCAGTTAAGAGACTGGATGTATGATGAGGATTTGGGTCCAGGCTCTGGGAAAGTTTCACAGTTATAAAAATCTTTATGGTTTAAAAATGCAGAGACGTTTACGGGTGAAAGTTATTTGTCAACTGTAGTCAACTGGATGTGTTCCAGCTTCTTGGAGACCTTTCACCTCTCATCTAAGCTTCTTCAGTAACTAACTGGAGGGGAGTTAAAGGGTTTTAAACATGTGTGAGAGTGTCCTTACAGGCTTTTAGACTCCTCTAGATTCCACCAAAATCCAATGAAAACTGGTGTGTCTTATTCAATAGTGACCAAAGACATTTAGCATTGATTTTGAGTCAATTGGACAAATTACCTAGAAGCTATTGAATAAGACATGCAAAGTGAATTGGATGGATCAGATGTTCAATTTCCACAAAAGTTCCTCCAGGAGGTGTTTAGGAGCATGTTTCAGGTCGTTTGGAGTCCGCTGGGACCTATTTTTGAAAATAAATCTCACCTCAAAATCACATTTTTGACCTCATGTACAATCAATTCCTTTATAGGTTAGATCATCATGTCTTTGCATCTTCTTCCTGATGTCGTACTCTATCATAGGTTCAAATTTGGTTACATTTCACTGCAGCAATGTGGAG
This sequence comes from Diplodus sargus, assembly GCA_903131615.1. Classification (NCBI taxonomy): domain Eukaryota; kingdom Metazoa; phylum Chordata; class Actinopteri; order Spariformes; family Sparidae; genus Diplodus; species Diplodus sargus. The sequence continues at coordinate 376,313 of CAEMYA010001845.1, read as the reverse complement.
AAATCTCACCTCAAAGTGAAATTTGTCTAATTTTTCTTAATCTTAAAGATGACGTTTGTAGTTTTTGGGAAAGGAATTCCCTCACACATCAACTTTCACGAAACTGAATAAACAAACTGACCTTAAAGGACGACACAGTTTCATACTGATTATATGTGGCAGACCCTGCCACCTTCCTAGCTTCAAACAGTGTTCTGGGGACCTGATTCTCCTCTGAGAACAGCTTGTTTATTCAGTTACAGAAAAAAAATGATATCTGAGTTATTACCTCATTAATATTGAAACTGAAACTGATCACAACTGAGGTTGGAAACGTCTTTTTCAAAGGTAGAACTGATCTGAACAGCAGCATGAAAAGTTAAAGACAAACTAAAATCAGACAGCAGACTAAAAAAAAAAGAAAGAAAAAGAACCAAAACAATCTAATAAGACTAAAAATATGACTATAAGTGGCGCAAGACCAACTGAGTAAGTGGAGCCAAAACTACATCCAGATGTTTTAATTTGAAAAATACCAAAGTCGTGTTGTAGCTCAGAGCTGCAGCTCGCAGAGGAAACTGACACACATCTCTGTCATCCCATTAACACTCAACAACAGTTTGTTATTTTCCACGTGTTATGAAATACTCAGACTGGTATTTATAGCTCCTGGGAGTCATTACGACTAAAAATAGAGTCCAGCATTTTTTTTTTGTTTTGCGGCCCGTGAAATATGGAAGCACCGATTAAACAACTTTGCAGAACTTTTAGGAGACAGTCGTGTCGGCTCAGTTTGACTGTTGTGAATTGTGAGAACCGAACAGATTTCACATCCAGTGTCATCAAGACGGACAAAGGGAACATTGTTTGTTTGTCCTCGCCGTGTATCCATGTTAGCAAGTGTTGTTGGCGTTGCCCTGTAATTTTCAGCTGTGCTGCTGCAGACTGGCACCGCTCGGCGCTCGGTGACATCAGCTCTCCGGGCACGAAACCCCAAAAGAAGAGCTATGTTTAACCGGCAGCCGTGGCTCGTTCGGACACAGGACTGAATGTGCAAACAGCACAAAATGTGTCCTTCCCTTGGCTGTTTGTGCAGGTATTGGGCAATCCTGGGGCGAGCCGCGTTATGCAACGATGCTTGTACAGCAGCCGTGACTTGGTGGGGGTGTTTGTCCCGTCAGTACATGCCCCTCAGGGCTCGAAAAACACTGGTGGAATTGAGGATTTGGTAACAAAGGAGCCTACTGTTGTGAGAATTTAGAGTTTTATTATCTGTAAATATGCTCTCAAGTCTCATAAAAATCCAGGTAAGGGTGTAATTTGACCTCAGAAAAAGACACGTTAGTCAGTAAATAACAAGCATAACACCCACGATTGCATCCAGAATCAACAGACCTCCTCTCGAGTCGGGTTTCTGTTTCAACAAAGACACTTTTGTGTAAATCATCTCACCTACAGGCTGAGATTTGTTACGTGACGTTCATGTTTTGACACATTTCTACACCATATTTATCACATTTGCCATAAATCATCACACCTTGCTGCTTCGCCTGCTGCCCCCGAATTGTCTTTAATAATTAATCGGAGGGTTTTCCTGTTTCGTGCTTGAACAAATCTTCATCTTACCTGGAAATGAAACGCTGCACCTGCGCCCACACGCTGCCCTTTGATTAAACTGGCCAGGCATGAAACGAAAGCTGATCAGAGGTCTGCAGAAAGGAAATTCAGTCATTCAGAGACACTTTTCACTGCCAGCACATCTGTTGCGCTGTGAATTTGTGACTGTAGGTAAACAGTTGCCCCTTTTCTGTGGAATAGGTTTTGTGTATCCTGAGGCACAGACTTACGTAATGCTACGTGATGTAAAGTTACGCAAGTCTCTGTAACTTTGGGTTTTCAGTTTCACACAGAAGACAAAAGCAGTTTCTCATTTCCTGCCACTGACACAACGTTGACACCGGTGGTGTAAGATGATGCTAAAACAGTAAAGTTCCATGATTTGGTTGAATTTTTCACCTTTTTTCTAGCTTCTAAAATAAGCAAGCAAAAAAATGTTTTAAATGTTCACATGTTGGCTGTACACGGTAGCTAACAGCTCCCTCAACAGTTCATGAGCCACAAATACAAAATAGTAAACTATTGACAATACAAGCAAAGTATTTTCTCTAAATTGCAGATGAAAAAAGTAGATTAGCAAAAAAAACGTGCAGTCTGTAACGCAGATATACATTTTTTCAGCAGGATTACACAAAAACTACAGAACAGATTTCCACAAAATTAGATGGAGGATGTTTCTTGGATGAATTTCAACCCCATTCATTTTTGGTGCAGATCTGGAGAAAGAGATGAATAGTTTCTTCTGACTTTCCTTACCTTTGGGAGACGTAGCAGGTATCCACGAGTGAGTATAATGTGACGCAGATCTAATACAAACCTGGATCTGACTGATTTCAATATATGTTTAGATTCTGGATTAAGCTTGACTGAATTAAAACTGGACTGCTGGAATCTTGGCAGAGGTATGCGCTCTACTAATTTTAGTAGATTCTAGTAATATAGTTAGTTAATGACGCAACTTCGTTGTTAGAAATAAACAGTAGGTTATTGAAAAGTCAACAGCATCAACGATAAACGTGATATTTAAAAAAAATGATATATTGATAGAGTGTTAATGATCCAGTGCCTGTTAAATCACTTCTATGGTAGCTGGTGGTAGAATAGATCAACTTTATTGATGATGGAGGAGATGGTGAACAATAGCACTCTACCCATAGTGTGGGTAAATATTATAATAATATAATTATGTGAATTAATTTGGCTTCTTTAATCGTTTGTGGAAAATGTGATATCATGCCATGAAAGGTTAGCAGACAGTTTAACTCTGTGAGGAGACGATCGGTCAGCTGGGTTTTTACTGGAATAATGGCAAGAAATGTTCAGGCAGGGTTTGTTGATTGCATCCGTACGTTTTGGGTTTTTTAAAGATTATTGGAATAGTGACACACAAGGAGAAGTTCTGGCCTCCGCCAGTGACATCACAGCTTTAACACAAACAGTGTTTAGTCTCACCGCTGCCGACTTTAAGGATGACTCATCCAGGGTTTTATGCCCTAATGGGTTCAGAGGAAAACTCACCGAGCAGCTCGGCATAAATATTTGCGTGGAGTCATACATTGCACTGTGACTGGATCAGCTACACACCCACAGTGACATCATAAAAAGTCATTCTGAGAGAGAGAGAGAGAGCACCAGGTCCTCCTGTAGAAAAAGGGCAGACAGGAAGTGATGGAGTCTTTTCTCTCTGCGAGGATCAGCAGGCTTATCGGTCCAGAAGGCATCTCAGACAGAGTTACTCCATTTGTCTCGTCTCCAAATCTGTCACATTAGCAGGATAAACTGAGGCCTGACTGGGTGCTGGGAGACGTAGTTTAGTTTTCAGAAGTGTATGATTACTGTTTTTGGGAGGGTGACGTTGGTCTAGCAGGCCGCTTTTAGAAATGAATCGCCGGGAAACTTGTTATTGCAGTGACTGTCGGATTTATCGTCTATCATCATCATGTCAAGTCAAGTCATATTCTATATAATGTTGTGACAGTTCTGTGCTTATGACCTGGTTTAGGCACAAAAACCACTTGGTTAGGGTTGGGAAAATATTATATTTTGGCTTAAAATGGCTGTTTTTGTCCGCACAAACACACGGCTGAAGACTTTTTCTCAAAACTATCAGATTCCCCCGAATGACCACAACACCTCCACATTTGTAAACATGACAAATCTGGAGACTTTTCAGGAGACATCAAGGCAATTTCCAGAGTTTTAAGCCCAAACATTAACTTTGTCTGAAACCTAGCAGGTGGTTTTTGTGAGGAAACATAAAGTTAAAGGAATGTGACGTTCCAACATACATTATCTGTGATTTGCAGAAACTGACTTTTGTTGTGACTTCACTGTGCTTATGATGTGGGTAGATTTAGGCCTGAAAACCACCTTGTTAGGATCAGGAAGAAGGTCGTGTTTCGTCCCTCACCTTGTTTGTGGCAACAAAAACAAAAAATCTATATATTTTTGGCGATAAGTCGGCGCATCTCCAGCCGTTTTGATGGTTACCAAAAGGTATTTTAGGCCAAAACACGATGTTTTCCTGAGCTTTACTAAGGTGATGATTATTTCTGAGCCCAAATCTAACCACACCATTAGCACAACATAAAGAAATTAAGTTTTAAAATATCTGTTGTTTGGAGAAATGTACATCACCAACATGTTTCCGTTCATCCAGAACATCTCGTAATGTAAAGAAATCCTCTGGAGCCGTCGAAGTTGAGCCGCTGAGATTCTGAAAATACAGAAAACTCTGTGTCTAGACAGGAGCTTATATATGAGATGGTGAGATCTCAGTCTTGTTCGGGGACAAAGAGAGATCGCCGCAGCATCACATCGCTCACAATGCCCTCTGAGAGCCTGTGTTTGTCAAGTGTCCATTGAGTCTATCTCGTTGATAAGCCTGACACATTCTCAGCCGGCGATACGGATGCTGCTCAGGTATTTGCCGTCTAAATCATTCTCATTTTCCCTCCTCGAGACCGACAACAACAAAAACATGAGGGCTCTTATCTCGGTGGAAGTCTTTGCTGGTAATTCAAGAGCTTTTTTGTCACAAACCTCTAATCAGCGGGAACCATAAATTCCTCATGGTCATTTGTCGAGCACAGAGTGAATCGACGCGGTCCGCTGCATTTCATAGCTTACCTGGACTGTGTGAAGGAAACGGCCCACTGTCCTGATAGCACGGCTGTAATGTACACTGCAGCTTTTATGTGGGTCACTGTGTTCACCCCCTCCTCCAGAAGGATTCTGTAAGACCAGATCCCAGACGTTGATAGGCCTGTTGGGACTGGATGGTTTTGGCTGCTCGACTGACTCAAAACGTGCCGGGAACATTTATGCTTCTGGAAAGTTTGGTGTTAAGCTTGTCTGCATCACCCACATACTGCTGGCACCCATCCCTTTCCTTTTTTCCCCACTTTCCAGACGAGTTATAGTGACCCTGGGATGGATATGGGCCTCTGGAGGGGAGTTAAGTTGGAATAAGTGAAGTTTCAGATTTTGGCTGCCGTCTATGAATACACAGGCTACACTGCAGTTAACAGAGCAGAAACAGACCCTGCTGCCTTTTCTGTGTCCCTGTTATTTTATATTATACTTGTCATTCTTTTGCAAAATCATATTTCTAACATAAATCTGGACATTTTCATCTATTTTACTTACTTTAAATGTTCCAGTCAGTCAACCAGATTTTGTATCAGCGGTTTATATCACCTCACAATCTCACACTTCTATTTTAAAATGTTCAGTTTTGGGCCTCGTGCTGAACTTATTTTTGTTGTTTTAACTTGAAACTCAAACTCTTTTCCTATTTATGCCTCAACAACAATGCGGTGTCGTTCCTCTGTCAATAAAAGCCCACCAAAGTGAAAATTAACTTTAAGCTATTAGTGAAGACAAGGATAATTACGCTTTTCTCCAGAAACGATTACCTCTTTGTTTTGACATTGACAAAAACTGTAAATGTGTGCCCTGAGGAAAAGTTTTCTTTGAATGAGAGACCTGAACCTCCCACGTGCAGGAACATGAAGCAGCTCGTCCTCCCTGCGACGACTCGCCCACGCCGCTCTGCTCTCGAGCCTTAGCTCAACATTTTCTAGCCAGCAGCAAAAAAAGGTTTGCTTGTCTTTCATCAGAATTACATCGCCTGAAGCAATATGGATGTCGATCCGGGGTTCCCACAGTCGAACAGCGGCGTGTGGTCACTCAACACTTTTTTTTTGATGTGCCCCTTCAAAGAGACAAGATCCCTCTAATCACATGAGCCTTACCACTCGCTGCAATAAATTACCAAGTGCAATACGAGGCCGTAAATCGCCTCTGTCATTGTCGTTTCCCAGGACACAAAGGGAAGCTGAAAACAAAAATATCTCAAAGGGGGAGGTATTTCTGTTTGAAGGGATAGAAATAAGAAATGAGCACTAAAAGAAGTTTTCACCAGCAGATAAAGGAGGATGAAACGTGGAGAGAGATCCTGGGGGGGAGATTTTGTCAGATGCAGGTGGAGCTGTTGGTTGTGGTCAAGCGCCGAGGCCTCTCAGGTGCAGCTATTTTCATGTAGAGCCAAGGAGAGATCAAACCCTCATTCGTTTCCCTCGGTTCAACTCGTGCCACTTCAAACGGGGTTGTTGTTTAAACTGTGATTGTGAACACCTGCCTGCAGAGAGCCATCAAAGGTGAGCTACAATAACCCCGCTCGGGAGTCTCTGGGAGCTCCTTGTTCTCACTACAAAGAGAATCGGAGAACCTGCCCTCCTGAACTCTGGTTGACTTTAGATTTATATACCGGGACGGCATCAAACAATAGAGCTTCAGTGTTTTTTTTTTCTTAAACCTTTTGTCAGGCATACAGTCGGTCCTGCCAACGCCAGCGTTATTGTCTCTTCTCAGTCACTCGGATCAATTACATGATCCCACAATGCAAGAAGTTTGTGGACTGATGAGTTGATCATTTCAGGGAAACACAAAGAAAGTGTTGAAATCATCCAGACCTGCAAATACCAGGAAATTGAGTTTGATGACAGGCGGCATTGTGAAAGAAAAGCCCGCCAGTGTCTTCATTTGTTAGTGACTACAGCTCCATTAGAGGAGAAGAGATGATACTGACAGCATTTAAAACATTTTTGACGAAGAATGTTTGAACTTTGACTTTTGTATTGCATATTGTGTTGAGTTGTGTCCAAACATTTTCCAAAATGTCTCCAACATCTCAGACATCTGTGATTCTGTGCAAGGCAACGGTGCGTTTCATTCAACGACTGTTAATAAAGATGGACGACATGACAGATTCCCAAAAGCGAAGCCAAAACATCTCGATCTCTCTGCAGAATAGGTCGTAAATCCCACCGCTCATGTAAGCAGACGGGATGTGGACCAAACTCAAAACGAAAAGCATGCATCAAATTTATTTTCCCATAGTTGGTTTCTCATTTTAAGGTCATTCTTATCACACTGAGGTATGTTCATTTGTGCATTTTGTTTAAAAAATGTGTTTGTTGTTAGTTATTTGCAATACTTGCTATTAAAAGGGGGCTTGTTGGGTTTATAGCCGGACCTTGATAACTCCGGTGGTGGTTTCATCTGGTTGCCTGTCAATGGCCTCGTATGTTAAAAATGTGCTTTAAATAATGACCACGACCCTTATTTTCATGATTGTCTATAAAATATCAAAGATTGTGAAGAAAAAAATGGTCATCACCATTTCCTAAAGCCCAGACGACGTCTTCAGTGTCCAAAACCCAAAGACTCTTCATTTACTCTCATAAATGACAAAGAAAATTGGCCAAAAACAGCAAATGTTTGACTTAAAGATGCATCTTGTATCAAAATAATTGTCTTCTTTTAAATGATTACTGGACTTATTGTTGCACCTCTATACTAAAGATACTTTGGAGGTGTTTAGCTTAGCATGTAGAGGGGAAACAGCTAGCCTGGGTTGGACTGACCATTGTGCTTTATCCTGTTTTTATTTCAGCTTTTTTTCCTCATTTCTCCGGTTTTTAGACGTGAACGGATCATTTGTGAGCTCTTCTGTCTGCAGACATAAATTGCTCCCTGTGACACTTATTTCTGAGCGAAAAACGGTCCAACGATCGACTAAAGCAGCTGGAGGACAACTGTGTGCCTTTGTTTGATAGTGAGGCGGCAGCTCCTTGAGTCATCATCACACAGCCGGTTGGCTCCAGTTAACGTCCCCTCTGTGACAGGGATGTTATCCAGATGAGGGGGCTTTGCTGATGACTCACCTGAGTCGAGGCCATCTGCCTGAGGGAGGCCAAAAATCAACAAAAAAAAAGCTCGATGAGAGACAGAATGACAGGGAGACCGCGGCACCCGCGAGATGAATAGCATCGAGGGGGAGATATCTCACCTTGCAGATTCAGTTTCACCGAGGCACAAACGAGCACAATGGGAGATCAAAAACTCCCCAGATAATGGGTCCAAATCGCTGCAGGTCCGCGCAGAACCTCGGGCTGACTCACAATGCCGGCGTGAGTCTGTCCAGGATACAGTGACGTCTCATGTTGCCCCCCAAAAAATCTCCGTTTGAGACAAAAACATCTGTCAAAGCCCCTCGTGGGTAGAAGGGATTCTCATGACCTCTGAACATTACTCGCCACCGAAGGGATCAAAAGTGTGATAACAGAAGCTGTGAGTCAGATAATGTCTCATAAAGACATTTTTTATTACATTTTAACACACATTTTGTTGTTTTCCTGTGTAGATATTGGTTGTAACTCAGCTCTGTTATGGAAAACTACAGGCAGGGAGGCTCAGAAAACTAGGAGAGGGGCTCCACCTACTGTTCAACTGGAGGAATCATCTAATTGATGAAGCCGGCAGCTTTCTAATTGGAAGAGCGAGGAGACATTTTGCATGACATTTTAATTCCGCGAGGATCATTAATGATGTTTTGACCTAATTCATGTTTGACCTTTATTTTAGCATTCAGCCGGGCGGTTCATTAAAACCAACACAACACATTTGATATGTTAATAACTTGTTTGTTTTCCACGTCTCCGCGGTTGGATTCTCTCGAGGATAAGAAGCAAATAACTCACAGCTTGTATTTGTGGTTATTAGCAGACAGAGAAGGAGAAAAAGTGAATCCATCTTTTGTTCTTCACATCTGAGAAGGCTGAGATCAATTCAGAGACGCAGCGAGCCGGTGGGAGAGTCAAAGGACTCTTTCATCCCACAGCCGTGACCACTGATGTGTCTGCTCCTTCATCTCCTCCACCCACGCCGCTCCACCTCCCTCGACATGGTTTCGCTTTACCCTGCTGACCCTCTGCAGTTTAGAGGACCAACTAAAGAGCAACGTCCCCAAAAGTTAATTTCAACCCATTTAGTGTAATGTATTAGGGCAACTGAGACGTTTGTCAAAGAGAGGGTGAGATTTAGAGAAGTTCCTTGTAAAGATGGAGGCACGATGGATGGAGGATCAGATTAGGATTAAAACCTGGAGACGTTTCCGTAGAGTCCACTGGATTATATTTGTCTCCATGAACAAGATTTGAAAGTGTACATGTCGAATAAACGTACCCAAAAGTCATACTTATCTAAAGATACTATGTTTAAATATTACTTTACTAAAAGTCAAAAGCCCCCCAATATAAATAGTACCTACACTAAAGTCTTAGGTCTGTCTGATTATTGAATTCAGTGTTTTACATCCAAATAAATTAACTTAAAAATATGCTGCTTGGCTCTAAAGCAGGATGCAATCTGCAAACTAACTATAAAGATCAACGTTTGCCTCCAAAAAACGTACTGAAGTGAAAGTAAAAAGATCTGAAAATACTCAAGTAAAGTACAAGTGCCTCAAAATTGTAATTAAACCGCTAACACGTTTAGCTCAGCAGCTACAGTGACGATTCTGCTTTAAAAAAGGGTGTAACCGCTGACTTGTATATGCCAAACTAGCTGTGTGGAGCCATTTTATGTTTGTTTTTCCAGCCGTTCTTTTACCTTTTGAAGGTGCACTATGTAGATTTGAGGAAGAAATTTAAGCCGTTTATTGACAATTTTGTTTTTTTTATGCTTAAACAAACTAAACAAACAAACTTGTTCTCATGACTGAATAAACAGAATAAACATACTGACCTTAAAGGACAACACATGTGGCGGACCCTGCCACCTTTCTAGCATCAAACAGTGTTCTGGGGACCTTATTGTCCTCTGAGAACAGCTTGTTTACTCAATTATGGAAAATAGTACGTGTGAGTTATTGCTTCATTAATATTGTAAATATCAAAATGATCAGTTTGAATATCTACACAGTGCTTCTTTAAAACACATCCACCTCAGTTGTTTAGGAGAATGCTGCGTCACTGTTTTGCTGCCTGACTTTCTTGACTTTCTCATAATTAAAATATTGAATTTTCTGTAGACTTCGTAATAACAGATGGTCATCGCATCACACCCAGTGATCCCAGAGGAAGTTATATATTATCTGACTTGGCCCGAATTGAGCTCCTCATAACATCCAACTCTTGTTTCATCCAGGTTCATTAAATGTGTCCTTGATGCATTTATGGATCTGTTTTAAATGATGTAAACACTGTAGAGGACGTCTCTGGACATTCGCTGCCGGCTCAGATTAATGCTGACAGGTTTGCTGTGAAGTGGTCGAGTTCAAAGAGGCTTTCTAAAGAATTTCATGGTGGTCAATTGTGAATTGTTGGTGGGATCTGTTGGAAAAGTCAGGCTTTTCCAGCAAACAATGGCTGGCATTTGCTTTGCCAAAGCAAACACTGCCTTCATTGACTCGTTGCTGTCTCGTCGGCCCGTTCCCCCGAAGACCACCTGTCAGTGTCCAGAGAGAGAGAGAGACGGAACATCTCTTTTCTTTTGTGTTTCACAGAGTAATACATGCCAGATATTTTGATTCAAAGCACGATTAGGAGCTTTAAAAACAACACGGTGGAGCTCCTGAAATACAGTGAAGTTTTAAAGTTTAAATGAAAAAGTGAGAAGTGACAAATCCCACACTGTGTTTTCTACTTTTTTTTTAGCATCGTACCTGAGATGAGTCAGTGTCCTCTGAGCCCTCAGGGAAAAGAAAAGCTGCAAGAAGATATTAAGAAGTTGTGATGAAACTCCAGTGAAAGAGGTAAAGCAAGTATTTCACCAGTTTTGGCAATAACCTGCACACGTACAGGTGAAACACCAAATTATAACAGTAATCCTCTTAAAGATGAAGCGTTTAAACTGGATTATTTTGTTCGTACAGTGTTTTAGCTCCATAACTACACGTCTCACATACTCATACGTACCTATTAACAATAACAGTCGACCATTCCCAACACAATCGACAGAATAACTGTTGGTAATGTATGTTCCTGCAAATAACTGATATGTTGAAACTGAACAAGTCTCTCTGTTGCAACTTGACGTTTCTTTAGGTAAAATCTTTAATTGTATCTCAAGACAATGATGCATCTTTAGCCTCAAAAACACTTGGTTGTGGTTAGAAAAGATCATGTTTTGACTAATAACATGGCTGAAAAATTGTCCTGACGGTCCCTTAAAAAATATCCAGTTTCACAATTTTAAATGTTGAAACGCAGTCTCGAACGGTGGTCACTGGCTTGGCAGCTTTCTCACATGTTGACATTCCCTCCACCTCCGAATATGAAAGTCAACTCATAAAATGTAACATGACGACACATTTTACAGTAACGTTAACTGCCAACATTTTGTCATGGCGACCAGGCTGCTATTTCTCCAACCTCCAAACATTTCTGTGTTCTAGAAATGTAAATTTAGTGTCACATATTTTCTTATCCGACTTCTGTGTATGAAAGTAAATAGACAGCTTTGCTTGAGTCTGCCATGCAAAGACAACATGACCTTACATGTCTTAAAGCATAAATGATGATTAAAATTAAGAACCTGCAAACTATGGGCACTCCTAAAACTGATTTGATCCACGTGTGCATAAAAACACTCACAAGAAGACGAATGTAAGTTGCTCTTCACCCTGCAGCTGTGCTACTGACTGATCTCCGTATAAACAGCTGAGATACAGAAAGATGTGAGGGTGTAAATTCCCTCGTGATCCAACAGACTATTAAAACACCGGCTCTGATGACCTCTGCATTAAGAGAAAAATGTCTACAGACACAAAAGATGTCAAATGTCAGACGTTTCCTCGCCCTCATCCCTCTGAACTGGGCCACTTCTTAAAATACTGCGCTCCTCAGAGAAATGTACCAGAACATTCAGTGTCTACATAACTCTCAGGTTCCTCCCTGCCTCCCCACACCTTCCTTTTTTTTTTTCCTTTCTGACACTCAGCCATGTGAGAAAAGATGTCAGACCAGTGTAAAGCTTCACACTATTCAAAATAGCTTTCGTCTGTTCTCATATTCTGTCTTAAACTTAACAGAGGCTGGCAGAGAGGTTCAGGTCTCAGTTTGTCCTGAATAGATGGAATATTCTCATTCAACTTAACTTAAATGTTTGGATTTATTTCAACATATTCAACATTTGTTCTACTTCGATTTCAGCCTTCGTCCCGGCATTTTGGCTATTTTTTCCCCCTAAAAACTGACCACTTAGACTCCATTAGCGTCGCTTTGTGCCTTGCTTACATACATCCTGTTCTATTATTTATTATTGAAGCCTAACAGGCGTTTTGGGGTGACATGGCAGGAGCCAATCAGCACCACGGAGAGCTCCTGCATCCACGTTTATCAAGGGCAACTCCCCCGTATTCTTTTATTTATGAGGAGCAGAGGCTGGCACTTAATGTCATAACAGTATTAATCCGCACACACACTCACATTTATTCTGCTTTATGCTGTCATTCAACTATATTTCTGAGGCAAATATTGTACTTTTTCCTCCACTACATTTTAACAACTTTAGTTATTTTGGTGATTGCAAGCTGCGTCAGAGCCATCGTTCAGGTGGATAATCAATCAACGCATATCATACAAATATATTTTTAATTAATTCAACTTTATTTATAGATATACACAAATGTAAATGTATCTTAAGTTTTGACTTTTGATACTTAAGTGCATTTTAATATTAGATAGTGTAAATGACCTTCACTTCAGTTTTAATTAATGATGATTAGTCAAAGGTTATTGATTACATTCGGCCATTAAATAAAGTCAATCTCCACCCTTCTGTTGATTTCATGTCACAACACCGCTGTTGTTCAAATCGTGTCCTGGTTGCTAACACGAGCTAGATAACGTTGCTAACATAAAGAAAAATTAAGATCATGTTTTAACGCTGCTAACGCAGTCATTGCTGCTAACACCAGCCAGCTCACGTTAATGTTGCTAACATCAGTAACACTAACACCAATGTTAGCTAATTGTTAGTGTTAGCTTGTGAGCATTGGTGTTAGCTAACGTTAGGGCAGCCATTTTACATTCTTATCATCAATCTGGCGACTACCAATCATTTGACTCTTGATCAAAACACAAATACCACTATTCTAATTTTGGCTAACAAACCTTGTTAGAAGCTGGAACCAATTGTCAGAATTCTAACACATGGATAGAAAAGTAAGTAAATAAACACATCTTTAAATGATTAATTTACAATCATTTTAATGTTTCTAAGTAACACAGTTGTTTTGTTTTGTTTTTAAAAAAATAAATAATTTCTCTTCATAAAAATGGTATCAATATGACTTTATATTAGAATATCACTTTTAACAGACAATGAATAGCTACAAGCATTTGTTTGTGAAGTTGCAACTGATGTTAATTGCTGAATAACTGGTTTGCAACATGTTATCATTTAACAGTCAAATAACTATTAACTAAAGTTTAATTCAATATAATTTTACCATTTATTAATTATGTATATTATAAAGTGTTACTATTTATTTTATTTATAGACATATTTATTTATTTCCATTAGTTCTGCCTGCGTCATCTGTGCTAACAAGCTAGCAAGCACACCGACGCTAACGGTTCTTGTGTGTTGCTTAGCAACCAACCTGTTTGGCTGCAAATCGGCTGTTGGCAGTAAATGTAATGTAATGTTTTCATGTTATTTGAGCTAGTCAAAATTAAGTGTATCGTTAAAATAATAGTGTGTTGATTTGTAGGCTCATGTCGACGGTATGTGCTGTGATTACGTTGGTACGTAACAATTATTTTATTCAACTACGCACTTTTTTTTTTGCGCAAACGCCGCTCTCCTCCGTCGACATATAATTACGGCTCTCCTCCCTTTTTGACCCCCATTCATGAAGCATCGTCCCCCGGAGACATGCGTCGACGTACACCGTAAACCCCCCCTCACGGAGCGGGCGCCTGGCCCTTTAAGGGTTATGTAGCAGGGCTAGCTGATGTAGGACGAGCCGAGCGTGCGTCCGCCTGCCTGCCTGCGCTCCCGCTGCCATCCCCATCATGGCCTCCACACAGCCACCACCGACACCACCGAGGATGAACCGACCAGCCAGCGGCCCTTCCCTTCCCGGAGCGGAGACGGACGTCAAGCCGAAGCAGAGGCACCGGTAGAGGCGAGCCGCGCCGGGGAGAGCCGCCTCACATCCCATGCCACCCCGGTCTCCTCCATGCCTTCGTCTAAAGCCAAGTACAGCTATTCGATAAAGAGGGGTGCGAACCCGGGCGGCGGCGGCGGCGGCAGCGGAGGCAGAAACATGACAACGAACCGGGATTATTCTGTTAATCTGTCGGTGCAGCAAGTGCTGAGCCTTTGGGCGCACGGCACGACGCTGCAGCACTTCACAGGTATGCGGTATGAATGTTGCTTTCATGTTTTTCATCTGTTCACGTTGAAGCCATCACCATCACCGGGGTGCACTGTGCGGATAATGGCATTTTAAACGCGCCGAACAAACCTACAAAATGTGATGTTTATCCTTAGCAGAAAAAAAGGGCAGAGCTGCTCCCATTAAAACGGGGCATCTGTACCACCTCGCCCCCCCACCCAGCCAGCCACCCAGCCACCCAGCCAGCCTCCAGCTGCTGAGCACCGGCTGGGCCACAAGAAAAAAAATGCCACTCCTCTTTCCACGCGTGCGGAGTCAGTGGACGACATGAAAATAATCACAACATGCGGCTAATTAATCTTTCTGCTGCGTGAATGCGCCTTGATTGTGTAGTAAATGCGCCCCCCCACCACCCTCTCCTCCTCCTCTTCCTCCTCCTCCCTTTGTCTTGCAGTCCAGTTGCCCGATGAAGGGACAATTAGAGCCAGTATCATCCACTCTGGGCAGGATGTCTGGGATGGTCTAGACTCTATGAATATTGAGGTTGTAAAGTAAATCCATGATTTTGCTTATGGAGTTTTGAATGGTGGGGGCCAGGCGATTAAAAAGCGTCAATGAAAATGTGCAATTAAGCTGTAAATGTGTGGTTGGAGCATCATGATGGGTTTATAGCTGATGTGTCAGTTGTCGATAGAAATGACAGTATAGTATGGGCATATGGACGCGATTGACAGAACACATACACACACACAGCTCCATGTTAAGGGGCTTCAAGTACACAATTGCAGGGTCGTCAAGTTCATGTGAAATTTAAAAAAAGAACGTAGGAATTAGAAAAGCAGTGTGTGGGCATTTTTATCTTTTCCTCTACAGGCAGCCTGAACTTCCTCAGCAGGAACTTAACAGAAGAAAGTGCTTGTCACCATCTGTTCAGAACATTTTCGTCGAGATTAAGTAGAAAATGTCGGGGAGAAGGGTGATGCACACAGGAACAACAGCCCTCCTCTGTCGTATAAACACCAGATTATAGACATTCTTGAATTCCTCCCTGCGGAGAGTGGTCATAGCTGAGTTGGCACAGGCCCATCTTATGAAACGCAGCTGACATCCTGTGCTGAGAAACACATCAGGCGATAACGTTAAAAGAGGTAGTTAACAACCCTGAGTCAGCAGGAAGCTGCAACGCATGTAGAAGTTTTTGCGGAAGCAAAGCTGCAGAGCGCTGCGAGCAGCTGACGCCCGGATTTTAGAGAGCAGGGTGCATAAACGCTGCCACCCGATCCCCCCCTCAACCCCACAGTTCACCAACCAGGTGAAAAACGACCTCCTGAGACACGAGATAAGGTCAGGGCGAGAGCGCGTGAGCCGGGGAACAACAAGACACATGCAGTCCAGAAGCAGATGTAAAGTTTTGAGATATGTCAACCTCTTTGACCTTTTCATTGCGGCCCCAGGGAGTTGCTTAAACAAATGGGTTTCCTGTTTATGATTTGTGCGCTCGCTGCAGTTTCAGTTAAGCAAACTATAAAAAGGAGCGTACTTCTTGTTTTATGGTTTGAATATGAGTGCAGAAGAAGTGCTGCGGCACTCTGTAGAAAACAAGCTTTATATATATTAAAAGGTCAACTTTACAGGGTTTGTTCAGCCGTACTATAAAACCACGTCTGCCTGTTTAGATAACATGCGGTATCGGTTTTATGTTCACAGGTTTTACGGTGTGAACCTCAACTGTGCAGGGACTAATAATATGATTGCAATGTGCAACGTTAGCAGAGAGCACTACAGTATTACATGATAGTGAAACCAAAAAATGTGGCTTCTGCAATGTGTATATTGTACTTGTATTGGCGATACAATATCCATTGATTGTACACTTGTGCTGCATTGATTGTGCAGTAATTATTGGAATTACTTTCAGGAAGATACAATATATTTTCTTGTTATTTAGATGAACTGATCCTGTAAATGACTGTGCGAGATGATAGCTTGTGCAGATATATTTCGATTTCAATTTCTTCTGTTATCACCCTGAATCTTTGACCAGGTTTCCTTGACACTCCGGGCTCTCATGTTAACATTTGGTCTCCACGCTACAGATCGATATGACCTTTTTATCACAGTATTTATGACACTTCTGTCATTCACCAAATGTCAGGCAAAACGTTTTACATCATTATATTATTGTTTTAGTGTCTTTTTCACTGTTTTGGTTCAGACTCACCGCTATCATCAACCCTGTTTTAAATCACATCTGTATTAGCGAGTAGTTAGCGACTAGTCGGTGAACACAATGGAGCAGTTAGTAGTTAAAGAGTCAGATATTCCTCTTGGTGGAGACCAAAAAACGGAGCTAAAACAGTGATTTTTCAACACAAACAGGACTCTCTTTGTGTCTGGATGTCTGGATGAAGTCACAACAATTTTATAAAGTGATATGATGTTTTTTTTTCTCATTCTTGTTTTGGTAGCTGCTTCATTTTTGTTTTTGTTAAACTGGGATAAGTAAAAATGTAGGATACACAGTAGATTTACAATGTCCACATTTCAATAAATTACTTTATAGTAATAATTAGCTTTATTTATGAGCCATCTTCAGTTAACATTACACAGTGTTTTACACAGGAAAAGCAAAATGATAACAGAACAGCACCTCAATTAGATAAAATCCAGGAAATAGAATATAATAAGTGAGAAAATAAACAAAGAATGCACTCTCTCTGTAGATATAAAAAGTCTAATTCTAAAGTGACGAAAAACACAACAATTCTTATTTTCAGGTGATAGTATAAGAATGAAAACATAATTATGAACAATATATTCCAATCAGTCCCCCTGAATCCTGCACACTGCACTTTCAAAGGATGATTCAGCAGCCTCAGTTCTACAAGCAGGGATTTCCAAAGCTGAAGGACCCCGACCGCAGAAGCCCGGTCACCTTCCAGCTTTATCACGACCAGCTGGCCGTATCCCTCTGTCTCCATATTCTGGGACAAATCCATCACTCTTCCTGCTGATGGATGAACTCAACACCTCTGCGGAGCTCCTGCCACTTCGACTTGTTCATGTTCTGCAGTGGCCTGTGAGTTCATGCGAAAAACTCCGACCTCTTATCACAGCGCCTGAAAAAACATGATCCCCCTGCTTTTTTAACGCTCCAGTGTTGACGGGCGAGCTCTAAAGCTGTCGTGCTGACAAAGACCTCGGCCCGTAGTTGCGGATTAGCAAAAGTTAATGCCGCACTGTGACTGTGTTTCAGCCTCTCGTATCTCTGAACATGACACAGCGGCGCTGGAGTCGAACCATCGCTCACCCCGTCAGGTGCGGTCTCTCAGCTGTGACCACCTGCACCGCTGTCCCCTGAAATTAAATGTCCAACTCAGCTTCCAGCATCTGCTAAACTAAAAAAAAATGAGCTGCCAGGAGTCATTTCTATCAGCCGGAGTAAATAATGAGCCGTGTATTTTCGCTGCACCTCGGCCTATCAATTTTCTCACTCCAGTTGTTCATTTAGATCTTGTTCACACTACATCAAGCTTGCGATTCATCAAGAAGTGCAACAGAAATCCCTTTAAACAAGACTTGTAGATGTAAATGTGTACAGCACGGCAGGCAACGGTTACCTACTTATCCACTGAAGACAGATTTTACTGATGTTTGGTTCTTAGCGGGTGTCGGACCCCGCCATCAGTGGTTGTGCTCAGCGAAGGCGGAAGATTTATTCAGATCACTTACTTAAAGGTGCGATATGTAAATCAAATTCATCCTAAAAACAAAACAGGGCCAGCAATTCAATGGAGCAACCGCTAACTACTGCTAACTGTAGCTACCGTTAGCTAGTAACCTCAGTTAACCGTGCAGCTAGCGGGTGTATTAGCTGATTCTGTCCAGAATTTGAGCTCAGATCTCCAGATGTGTTGGTGTTGTTTACTATCGGACTATCTCCTCTTAATGAGCTAAGTGGCTACAGGCTAGCTGGTAGCATGCTAACTTTAATAAATGTTTATGCAACATACTGCATGAACATCTTTTTACACAGATTTCTTCACATTTTGTTGAGAACTTTAGTTATTTATTAATGTTTAAAACAACAATTCTTACATATTGCAACTTTTAAGTAAAAGTATGAATATTACAATGTAAAAATACTCCATTACAAGTAGTAGTCCTGCATTCAAAATCTTAGCAAAATACAAAAGTATTTTAGAAAGTATAAGTTTTGATGATTCGACAACCATGTGTTGTGTAGGTAGATAGTGAATAAGTTAGCATGCTAACAGCTAGCAACAGCCTGACTCAGTCCAACATTACTTTGCTAGTGGTGTAAACACCAACCTGGTGCCAGTCTGGACCACTTAATGCACGGCTAATCAAGCTAGCTAGCTAACGACAGCTACAGTTAGCGGTTACTCTGGTGGTATGATGCCACCTGTTTGTTTTGAGTAAGATATATATGTAGTTTTGTAGTTAAGTCCAGTGACTTTCGACCCTCATTGGGGAAGGTAACCATCTGAGGTGTTTAGGGAGTAAATCTGCTAATTAATCACAGACATCTGAACTCTGTCAATTTTTTGGGCCGGTCAAAGTCCTCTCAGGTCTTGGCACTCGGCAGCCATTTTGGCAAAGCCCCCAGACAGTTATTTTGGGCTTAAAAGGACCGGGCCCCGATTTAAATGAACTTGGGGAGAGCCATAAGTTCACTTTCAGTGGTCACCAGGACATAAAAACTGCATGAATAGATTCACCAGTCAAATCTGATTAAAAAGAATTTTAAAAATGCTAAAAACCTTCTGTAACTTTCCTCCAAAATAAAGTCTAAAATCTAGGTTATACTTCTACCAGCGCACAGTTTTTGCAACACTAACTTATTGTACGACTAAATTCAGAAGCATCAGTTTAGAAGTTTATGTGGTTTTATGCAATATTTTAATCTAAAAGGTGCCAAGTAGCTTTACCTATCAGATAAATGGAGTGAAGTAAAAAGCATAAAAGATGCTTTAAATAGAAATACTCAGACTCCTCTCCACCGCTGGTGCTCAGGGTGCCAGTCGTGCTGTTCTTGGGACATTAGGGCGGTGTAGTTTGCGGGGCACGTCCTCCTGTGGCCCGACATGCTCCTATGTTGAGCATTGTGTTAATCCTTGCAGGCTTATGTTGGGCGACAGATGCCCGGCCTGTGCAACCGGGACTCAGTGATGGACCCTAATGGAGACGGGAGTGACGTGTCTGGGTGCTTTCCATTTGGCTCACGTGGCTCCTCGCTGACGTCAGTCACGACTTAGGACATCCTTGCTCACGACAGAGATTTTTAAGGAACATTTCAAATGATTTGATGCAGGATTTTTTTAGGTATTGATACCAATATTGTTCCAATAAAATTCCAATATTTATATATCGGTTGATACTCTGATAGACACAGAAAACAAACATTGACAGAGATTTTTAAGGAACATTTCAAATGATTTGATGCAGAATTTTTCGAGGTATTTGTACCAATATTGTTCCAAAATTGATATATCAGTTGATACTCTGATATACAAAGAATACAGACATTAACAGACATTTTTTGCAACCTGATTACCAAACACTTCTGGAAAAGATACATACATACTGTTTTTTTATTCTAAGCAAACTTCACTGCAAATCTAATGATTTTAAAATACCCCTACAATCTTTTTTCGCAAAACATTGTGTAAAATATCATATCCGACAACATATACAACGATGCAGATAGGCCGATTAAAGGTTTTTTTAAGGTAGCTATTCCTGATATCTCCGACTCGGATTCATGAGTCGGCAGCCGATGTGGAGTTTTCTCCACTCGACTGCTTATAATTACGATCCAAACGATATGAAGTGATGTTGCGTAATCCTCTTTCCTCGTCTCGTCGGACTCATTTAAGCTATCGGGACATCCTTGATGAGGCAGGACCTCCATCGATTTTTGGGTCACAGGCTGGAGGACGGAGGAGCGTCATTAGCAGCGCTGTCTTCTCCTTCTTCCTCTCTCCATCTATCTGACTCTTCCGTCGCATCACTCGGACGTTGATGGTTGTAGAACAGCAGCAGTGTGATTGGACAAGCGATCCGACAGTGTGACGTGTCCAGTCGTGCAGGACAAAGAGCCGTTGTGTTGCTGCTCCATCACGTCGCTCTCCGCCCGACTCGGCAGCTGATCGCCGGATCAATACATAGATGTAGGCGCTCGGTCGACCGTGAAACAACAAGGTCGGATGAATATGTTAAAGCGCTCCCTCTCGACTTGAGAAATACTCTTTTTTTCCGATGTTTACACCACACAACAATGTCACAATTCCTGTTTATATCTCATCATCCAAACAAAACAGGCTTTGGGCTTTTACACAACATTCCTCCTCAGTCGATCTCTTTTCTTCTCGAATAATCTCACAGCCAGCTGGCTTCTCTTTGCTCCCACGGTGCCAGTGGTTCGCAGCGAGGCCCCTCGCTGGTGAAGTGCGATGAGGCCACGGCTCTTTATGTAAAACCTGTTTGTAAGACAGAGAAGAAGAAAGAGAGGGAGAGGAGGATGAGGAGGAAGACAGATTTTGAGCGGCGTTGACGTCTGAGTCGGTCGAGCTCATATAAAGATGTTTACTTTAGGAGTGCAACTAATGAGTTCTGTCATTTTCTGTTGATTATCTTTTCAGTGAATCTATAAGTCGTTTGGTCTGTAAAATGTCAGAAAATGGTGAAAGATCATGTCCTCAAATGTCAGGATTTATCTATGACGCAGAGATATTCAGTTTAGAAGAAAATAAATCTAAAAATATTCGCATTTAGTTATTTAGTTTCACTGAAGTCAAAATCAATGTTTAGATGTCGTATATCTCATCCGTACACCAGCGTCAGGCGTAATAATGAAAAAAGTTGGTGCTCTTAAAGCTGATTCATTCATGCTCCAAACAACAAGCAGGCAGCATATCATCACAGTAACAGCTAACTGCGGCTAACTGCTGCCATTACCTAGTTAGCTCGGTTAGCCGTGCATCTAGCGGGCCGGACTTTTGTACTCAAAGCACCAGGGGAGTATTGGTGTTGAGCTTCGGACCACACAGGCCTTTGGATGACAATACATTGCTGTCATAACATGTTGATGGTTTTAGGAAACAAACGGAAAGAAACAATTTAATTTTATTGTATTTAATGCTGATTTTACAAGAAACGTTTCTCGTCACGCAACAACTCTTAAAATCACTCCGCTGCTTTTATGGATGAAAAGAGTTTAAACGTTTAGTGTTTAAGTATCGTTTTTCTTTGAGGTAGCTATTGACTCGTGCCTCCTCGGCTCATCTGTTTTAGAGGAAACAAGAAACTGTGCTGATGAAAATAAAAATGCCGCCAGTCATCTCATGGGAACTTTAAAGAGCTAGAAAATTGCCTTTTGTTTTTTATTTTTCTCAAAAAGTAAAAACTCACTATATTTCAACGTTGACAAATATTCAATAATATTTCAGCTTTTTCTTTCTTGTCATGAAATCAATGGTTACAGCAGCAGAGTCTGATCCCTGCTGAGGTCTCTGATGTATCTTCTTAGCATTCACTCAGATCATTGTTGTCAGTTTAGGAATTAAATTATTATTATTATTATTATTAATTCAGAGTAAGAAATGAAAAACTGTGATCCATGTTGAATCCTTCATCTACAGTCCAGCTGAAGGCTTTTGTTTCAGACGACGACTTCCATTTACTGCTTAGCGTCTCGCTCGCTGCAGCTCATCTAAAGTCTCACATCGGAGCAGTTTGTTACATCTCACCTCGGGTCCATTACCGCGGTCGGCTGCCTCCTCCATGAGCCCTGACTGCGACCGTGGCAGCCGTAGATTGAAATCCTCCCTCGCAGACGTGCGCAGGGCCGAGAGTGTCCGTTCATCCTGATCTGTGGCTGCGATACGCTCTCGAACGAGCTCTGCTATGTGTAAATCTTTAAACTGCATCGGTAAATCAGCCGGTGGCCGACAGAGCGAGCAAGCGTTTCTGTCTGAGCAGTGAAACCTGAGAACGAGCACACGACAAGGACGCTGTGTGTTTACCTGTCGAGGCAGAGAGGATCCATCTCCTCCTTCACCCTGATGAAAATCCTGTGGGATCGATTCATTTTCACTCCATCTTTGCTTAAAGGCCGCCGCAGTGACATGGCATCACAATAAACATAAAGTCTTAAATAAACAGAAGCAGCAGAGGTCTCCTCACTTTGCATTGGATCCTACATTTCCCACAATGCCTCCATCATAATCCATCAAATCATTTCAATATATTACCCCGATGAATAAATCTAAGAGGCTGTTTTGAGGCAGACATTTGTGAAAGCAGTGGGATTGTTTGGTGGCTGTCGGGTGGTATCTGATCAAACCTGCTGTGTTGTGTCTCCCTGTCAGAGATGTGGTACTGGGTGTTCCTCTGGTGTCTCTTCTCCTCGCTCTTCGTCCACGGGGCCGTGGGGCTGCTCATGTTGGTCATGCTGCAGCGCCACAAGAGGGGCCGCCTCATCACCCTGGTGCTGGTCAGCGTGGGTTTCCTGGCCTCCCTCTCCGGGGGCGTCATCACCAGTAAGTCCAGTAACTTCTGTTTTTTTTTTTTCTTTTCTTCCTTCCATCAGTTCTCTTTTTAGATTGACCTCGGCAGCGTTCGGTCGAGCAGGGAGATGACGGGAGGTGACAGGGAGGAAGAGGAGGAGAGTGAGATTGTGCGTCGACTCCTGTCAGAGACGGAGAGGGAGAGAGAGGTTTAGACTGTTTTCTTGTTCACCTTCGTGTTTTTTTGGAGCACAGAGAGCTTCATCTTTGGGTTTAGACCTTGAGAAGCAAAAATGCTGATTTCACCCCCTCAGATTTTCTGGATTTCTCTGTTTTATGTCATCAAACACTGAATATACTCTTTGGTTTTGGACGGACTAAACAAGACATTTAAAGACATCACCTTGGATTTTGAGACTCTGGGATGGACATTTTATTGCCCAAATCATTAATCAACTAATCTAGGATATAATCAGCAGATTAATTGATGATATAAACAATCGTTTTTGTTGCTCCCTCAAGAGGTTTAATCTAAATGTCCAATTCCCAGATTCCTATATGTGGTCTGTTAGAAAGAAGAACGGGGCATCATGGCTGGAAATATGATTAAGGATGATGACAATAAGAACATTTCTCTTGTATTGATTTACTGCACATATATAATAATATAAATATAAGAAAATATATACAAGCAATACTTATGAGATTTAATTATCGCTCACAGACTGAATGTATTGATCTCTCTGTTGTCTTCAGCGTTATTTTCTGACTCTATATGTATCAGATTTTCTGTCTGTGTTCACATTTTTACTGTTATTTACCACACGCAGACGCACCAGCCGTGCTCTGTCTGTCGTTACCTTCAGCTCACAGTAGCACAGTGCGATCGCAGGATGTGTAAATAGACCTCAATCTATCTGAGCGCCGGGCTGCAGCTCTGCAGGGCGCTCAGAATTAATCACTCTCCATCGTCGATCCGAGCCGCCCCCCCCTGTGAAATAGAAAGACACTTTATTATTAATGTGAAGCAATCAGGGGGAGAGCAGAGTATTGACTGTGAGCACACTGCCTCCACCCTCCCTGTGTACACCAGGCTGTGGCAGGACAGAACAACAGTCTCAGCCGAGCAGAGGTGAAGGAAAGGTCAGAAACATCACTCTTTAAATATCTGAGTGCTTCGTAGTTTCAAGTCATAAGTAACCATAACTGAACGAGACACGACTCAAAACCACGGCTCTGTT
>CAEMYA010001845.1:315734-351567 GCA_903131615.1 Diplodus sargus | reverse complement strand
AGGAGAGTGAGATTGTGCGTCGACTCCTGTCAGACAGAGACGGAGAGAGAGAGAGAGGTTTAGACTGTTTTCTTGTTCACCTTTGTGTTTTTTTTTTGGAGCACAGAGAGCTTCATCTTTGGGTTTAGACCTTGAGAAGCAAAAATGCTGATTTCACCCCCTCAGATTTTCTGGATTTCTCTGTTTTATGTCATCGAACACTGAATATACTCTTTGGTTTTGGACGGACTAAACAAGACATTTAAAGACATCACCTTGGATTTTGAGACTCTGGGATGGACATTTTATTGCCCAAATCATTAATCCACTAATCTAAGATATAATCAGCAGATTAATTGATGATATAAACAATCGTTTTTGTTGCTCCCTCAAGAGGTTTAATCTAAATGTCCAATTCCCAGATTCCTATATGTGGTCTGTTATAAAGAAGAACGGGGCATCATGGCTGTAAATATGATTAAGGATGATGACAATAAGAACATTTCTCTTGTATTGATTTACTGCACATATATAATAATATAAATATAAGAAAATATATACAAGCAATACTTATGAGATTGAATTATCGCACACAGACTGAATGTATTGATCTCTCTGTTGTCTTCAGCGTTATTTTCTGACTCTATATGTATCAGATTTTCTGTCTGTGTTCACATTTTTGCTGTTATTTACCACACGCAGACGCACCAGCCGTGCTCTGTCTGTCGTTACCTTCAGCTCACAGTAGCACAGTGCGATCACAGGATGTGTAAATAGACCTCAATCTATCTGAGCGCCGGGCTGCAGCTCTGCAGGGCGCTCAGAATTAATCACTCTCCATCGTCGATCCGAGCCGCCCCCCCCTGTGAAATAGAAAGACACTTTATTATTAATGTGAAGCAATCAGGGGGAGAGCAGAGTATTGACTGTGAGCACACTGCCTCCACCCTCCCTGTGTACACCGGGCTGTGGCAGGACAGAACAACAGTCTCAGCCGAGCAGAGGTGAAGGAAAGGTCAGAAACATCACTCTTTAAATACCCCAGAGTGCTTCGTAGTTTCAAGTCATAAGTAACCATAACTGAACGAGACACGACTCAAAACCATGGCTCTGTTTTTAAACCAACAGGCAAAAATCTGGCTGATCTGCTGAACTGAGGTCAACGTCACCTTTTTCCAACACCGACTTCAAAGAGCCCAGACAGAAAAGGACATAAATAAATCTCTGATGCCATATAAAAAAAACAAACCTTGGTTTGTTCTCATCGGACCTCATCATCATTAGTATTCAGGGCCTTTACATCAAGCTGCATCTCTCTGTTTTGTTTAGTTTAGAACAAAAAGTCTGATTTCAGGATAAGAAATTCATAAAAAAAAACTTCCTCTGTGTCGCCGTCAGTTGCCTTGACAACGGCCCGAGCATCATACTGTGTGGCCGAGCGTGACGAACTGTTGTGGGAAGCGCGGCGAGTCAACACAGTGTGTGGCTGCGTGTCGAGCCTCACATCAACGCTCCGCCATGTTTTGATAAATATTCCCACACAAACAGAAAAAAAAAACTTGTCTCCCGGCGTGAATCTCGCTGGGATGGATGGATGGATGGATGGATGGGTGGAAAAGATGGAGGGAGGACGTGTTTGTCCTCTGTGCTCCCGGTTCGTGAATGGATGCTCTGTGGTAACGGTGACAGGCCGTGACAGACAGCTGTGTTTGTGCACCCGCCCATCTGTTTACTCGCTGTGTGTGTGTGTGTTAACGCCGCCGATGTGTGTTTTCTCCCCCTCAGGCGCGGCGGTGGCGGGGGTGTACCGGGTGGCAGGGAAGGACATGGCACCGCTGGAGGCTCTGGTGTTCGGCGTGGGCCAGACCACCCTCTCCGTCATCATCTCCTTCTCACGCATCCTCGCCACCCTGTGAAGGAGGAAAAAAAAAAAAACCCTGGACGAGCTGAAGGACAGACGCTGAGAGCGAACGGGACTGTCTAGCTCATCGTGGCCGGGTTTGTGGAGGGCAGAGGAGGCAGGAATTGCTCTGGACCTTTGAGGCTGGATGCAGGAGAGAGCGCCACCCGGTGTCTCTGCTCTGTTACTGCCACAATCACACTGCAGTCCAGAGGAGAACTCAATGCAGACCGGCCTGTCTTTGTGTCGGAGAGCGGCACCAGGCGGAGACGGCGCCATCCTCAGCCTCTGGACACGAAAGCCATGTTTGGGGGTGTTTCCGGAGTAACATCACTGTTTTGTGCCAACAGCCTTCTCTGGGACATCCAGATGCCTTTGTGGCCACTGACTCTGAAGGCTTTCCGTTGCACTTGTGGGGAGGGAAAAATAAACCCTCTTTTCTTCTGATGATGATCAGCGACAGAACAAAAAGTCGAGCAGTGAGGGTTGTTTGAGGGAGTGAAGACATCAAAACAGTGTTCATCAGCAAAAAAACGCTGTTCTTCAGTGTTAAACATCAGCCTCACCTCCAGACGATCATCATCATCATTCCTGTTCCTGAAATGTTTCAGAGCTGCATCATCAACTCACGAGCGAGATGCAACGTTGCAGCGAGTTTTTGCACTTTGTAAACGTCGGAGTCGCTCTCTGTGAGCCGGAGAGGTGTGGAATCAGTAGAGGTGGAGGAGAAAACCAGCATCAGCTTCATTTGGTTCGTCTTGTTGAAATATTGATTCGTCGAGTGCCAACAAGAACTCTGAGTGGAGTTAAAGGAATGTTTTGATACGTTGTGAAGTATGTTTATTGGGTTTCTTGCTGAGAGTGAAATGAGAAGATGCCACTCTCTCGTCTGTCCGGTTAATGTGAAGCTACAGCCAGACGACGGTTAGCTTAGCTTAGCATAAAGACTGGAAACAAGGTGAAAAAGATGGTCTGGGTCTGTCTGACTCGAGCAAAGTGCGACTTCTTGTGCTGTTACCATAGTTACTATCACTGGCTGACTAACTAGCTGTTAGCGGTTAGCGGTTAGCAGACGGTGCTTGGCTACCTGAGCGTACAGCTAACAAAGCTAAACACACAACAGGACAGAGAGTTTCTGTTCGGAGAAATGTGAACATGTTCACACTAAATAAATGTCCTGAAGTACTCCAGCTGTGTACAGTTTAGAAGTTAAAATACTTAAACTAATAGCTTTTGGTGATAATGACAAAGTAAAGAAACAACATTTTGATTGTTGGAGGGTTTACACTCACTTTGAGACGTCAAAGCTGTTTGACACTTTGGTTGTGAAAAATGTATTTATTAACAATTCTTGTTTGTTCTGTTTAGCAGTGACACAGAAAGTTATTCGCCTGCTAACTTGCAGGAATCAGGAACACTTGATTCTTGATCTCCAGCTAAGAAATAATCTGCAACACAACCCAGCGCAGAAATGTGAATTCTCGTTTTTACACTTGATTTTAGATATAACGTGTCAATCCATGAGCTTTCGAGTGGCCGGTCGGTGGATTTTGTTTCTCTTTTGGATGGATAAGTTTCCAGTCTTTATGCTAAGCTAAGCTAACCGTCTCTGCTTCCAGCTTTATGTTACACGTACAGACATGAGAGCTGGAAGAGCCCCCACACGTGTTCCAGTTTTGCATTGAGCAGCTTCGATCCAGATCCGGTTCGTGCTGATCAGAATCTCAAGTTCCTCTCGTTCAGGTTTTTAAAGAAAGACACTGTGGTTATAATAAAAAGGTTGTTCTGCTGCTCGAGAGTCAGCTCTGGTACGTACTCTGACGAACTGTGTGTGTGTGAGTCCTGGTGCAGACTCCCTGTAATAATGTTGGAGTCCAGCCTTCCTCGGCCCACCGTAGAGTTCCTAACACGGTCTGCACCGCGGCAGCGTGGAAAACCCTCCAGACAGATTCTGCTGCTCAGACAGCCATTCTTCTATGGCTCCCTCTTTTTCTTTGTTTCCTTTATTAACCCGTGTTCCTTAAGTTTATCTTTGCATATTGCACTGAGATTAATCTGCCTTGTTTTAGCACAGCGTGCGATGAAACTACCACTCCAGTGTTCACCGTACGTAACGCGGAGGTCAGCGAAAGGAGACGCTGATCCTCTTGTTCTGGTGAATCAAACTGTAAAAGATCGTCTGTGAAGAAATGTGATGACTACTGATTTCACTCAAACTGGTTTACGGTTCTTTACTGATGCTCTTAAAGGACGAGTTCACCCAAAAGTGAAAGTTCAGCTTAATCTACTCACTCTCATTGCTGAGTGAAAGTCACGGGAAGTTTCTTAGTCTGCAAGTTATTTCTGGAGCTTCACAGCAAAACAGTGTTGTAGCATTCTCCCAAACAACTGAGGTAGACGTGTTTTAAAGCGTAAGGAACAACTGAAGAGAAACATAAAGATGCTCCATGCTGCTTGTCGGGAATATTCCAAGTCTCCAGAGGCCCTGAGCTCCCAAATTTAATTAAAAAAGATGCTATATACAACTTTTTCTTAGCCGAGATCTTCTCTGTAGCCGCTGAGCTAAAAGTGTTAAAATGCACCGCGTCTGAAAGTGTGAATAAAGTCCTTCCGAATGAATTTTGTATCTCAGAGCTTCAGGAGACTTGGATCACGCTGGACGAGCTGTATGGAGACATTCTATGTTCTCTCCATCTCCTTCATTTGTTTAGTTGGACGCTGCGACTCTGTTTTGCTGTTAAGCTCCAGAAATGTTTTGTGGACGATGAAGCTTTCCCCTGAATTTCCATCAGTACTGTCGATAATGCCCGACCTTTTCCTTTTTGGGTGAACTCATCCTTTAAAGAATGGTCGAAACACTGGTTTTATTTAGGTTTTAACGCTCAGTACTTGGTCCACTTAAGTCCTCCTGAAATTCAAACAGATTGTCTTGTGCAGGGTGAGAGCTTGAAATGCCAAAGTACCGCTCACATTCTAGCTTTATTTAACACGTTTGTCTCATTTTGATCCACATCATAGCCACGATTTATTCATTTTCATTAAGTTTAAGAAACATTTGCACATTGGCACCCTAAAAGAAACCCCACAGCTGATATGAATCTGACAGAAGTAACTGATGTTTGTGTCGTTAGGTGTGTGGTTCTGTGGCTCTAAAGGTAAACAGTGTATTTATAGGAGTTATGTAATCGACGGCTCACCTTCAGTACCGGCTGAGCGCACGAGAGGGCGGCGTTGCACAGAGATGAAGCGGCAGCAGGAGCCTGAATGCCTGAGAGATGATTGTGGAGTGTTTTGATAGAGAAATTTCTACACCTGCCCCCCCAAAATAATTAGTGTAAAATCAGAGATAAATCACCTGAATCCCTCCGTCAGCGCTCTGCACGTCGTCCACACATCGCCCGTTTGAATGTTTTTTTGCTCAATTTCAGGGACCAAATGTGAGTTGCTGCTGATGACTCACCTGCTGTCAAAGCAATGATATCTGTGAAGCTGTTCGCAGGGGCAGTTTCTGCATGTTTCGTGTGTGTGTGTGTGTGTATGTAAGAGACCTGTGAGTGTCGTCGTGTTCGGTGTCGAGTAGTAGAACCAGGATGTGAATTTTTATTTTTCTCTCATTAGCCGGGAGGTTGTTCGCATTCTTCAGCCGACCCTGAAGCTTCAGAAAAGAGTTGAGGGGCCTAATCGAGACGGAGGAGCAGCTCGCTGAGCAAACGTCTTACATAATGTGTCGGAGACCTTTTGTTTTTTATTTTGAAGTTGCTAGATGAGTGCACTTACTGTACATCCTGAGCTGTATATAGGTGTAACCAACAAACTAACCACTGGATAGTATTTTGATATTCACACAGTCGGAGGATTCACACTCAGTGCCATGATCGCTCCTGATGAATATTGTTTTTTTTTTTTTTCTGTGATTCAGCTGGCTGTGTGATCGTGTGTGTGTGATCGTGTGTGTGTGTGTGTGTGCTGCAATATCTTAAGGAGACACCCAGCAGCTAATAATCCCCTCCAAAAATGCCATCGCACATCGCAGCGAGACGCTCAGCTCAGTAATCCTGTCTCTTTTCACAGGCTTATAAGTTAAAAAGCTGCCCCCCTCTCTCTCAGTCTACCGTCGTCCAAAATGCCACAGATTCCCCCCGGACACAAACTGTGTACCCGCTGCGACCCGCATGTGCAGCGCAGCTCCAGACAACGTGTGAATGGGACGATACGGACAATCCAACAAGAGACAATGTTGTAAAAAGAACAAAAACAAACCCAAAGTGGCACATGTAGATACTGTATAATATGTTCTTTTTTAATTTTGTACCAGCCGAACCGCTGATATTTATAACTATTGCCTATTTATGTACAAACTGTTCTCCTGTACATACTCAACTGTCAGTTGAAATAAAAATCTTTTGCAGTATAAAACACTCTTTCTTCAGTTTCTGGTTTGTCCGCTCACCTCCTTCATGTTTCCAGTCATTGCTTCGAGGTGAAACAGCGCGAAAGTGCTTCATTAGTTAAAGACAGAAAAAGTTCTCCCGCGTTTGTTGAACTCCAGAAAAAGTTCAGAAGTCCACATTCAGCAGAGACATTTGAGTTATTTCACATAATTGTTGGAAGGAGCCGGAGGATCTGACGAGTGTTGATTCAGGAGTTTTATCTTCGTGGCCTTCAACTAGACTCCAGTTTTTTTTTTTGCCTTTTCTTTGTTTTCCTCTCACTCCTGTGCCAGTGAGATGGAACGTATCGAAGTGTTTTTACTCGAGTATTGTAATTAAATAGAGTTTTTAGTTACTTTTTACTTTCTGCTACATACATCAGATTCCTACTCCTCTACATTTTGGCATACGTTGTGTTTTTAATGCTGGTCAATGCTGTATCTCCAGCAGGGTCGACCAAAACATTCTTGCAATCAGCACATTTATTGCCAGAAAATTATATTTTGATACTAAAGTACAGTTAATATCAGGTAGTTTAGGACAAAGTGCTGTCTGGTTCACTTTCTCTTTTACTAAAGTAGTATTAAAACATGATACCTTTACTTTTAGTCTTTTTTAAGTATGAATTTTGGGTACTTTTTACAACAGTGGTGTGCAGTGCTCATCTGTACTCATCTCACCTGGTCCACCCTCCTCCTCCTCCTCCTCCTCATCCTCCTCCTGGGTGCATCAGTCAGCTCACCTGTTGCTCATCAGCTCATCAGTATGTTGATATTTACACAGGCGGAGGACTCACACGCAGTGCCATGATTGCTCATGATGAATATATTCTTTCTGTGATTCATCTACCTGTGATGATTTAAAAACACTTTTGGATGCCCCTATGGAAATAAAACCTGATAACGTGCCCCACAGGGAGCTCTGCCAGTGGGTAAAGTGCGGTTAGGTTCATTCTCTTCACTGTAAATGTGTCACGACTTTCTGCGTGCTGGTGCCTCGTCCTCAAACTTCTTGAGTCTGAAGTTTGAGGACGGAGCAGGCCTCTCCTGCACACATTTGAGGGCAGGACACTGATTCGTTTATTTTCTGGAGGCATTTCTTCATCAGGAGTCAAGCGACGTAGAGATGTCAGGTCGATGTTTGTTTCCGCGTCTCAGCATCTTAATTCTGTGACATAATTAACCTTCCTTTGTTTTTTCAGTTCCCTGAGTCACCGCTGCCTTCGATTAACATAAACGCAAATCTTGCCGTGTATTAACTTGATTACAGCAAAGATGAACCTCATTGAACACTCAACGTTCAGCGTTCAGAGGTTATTTCCCCCTCAGAAACTGTCTGTCTGCATAGTTCTTACAGATGATTGACAAACCGTCTGCCTGACTGGAGAATCAAACTCATTAGTATTTTCTGTGTTGACCCTTTGTGCGTCGAGCTGGCACCACACAGCGCCGGTTTGTGACTCATTGTTATTCACCGTGTCTCTGTTCCTATTGTCCTCCGGGGTCGGACGCGACATCTCCCGTTCGCAGCTCGTCTCCATGTGGCACCGGGGCGGGCGGAGATCATCAGAGAAGGAGGCCACTCGAGCACTTCACCTCGCCGTACGTGCTCGCCTTCATGAACCATTTTTAGAGAGACTAAAGCCGTGTTTTGTCTGCCCCCGCGGTTGGAGGAAGTGGGCTGTTTTCATTTGGTGGTAAGATACCCAAGAAAAGCTTCCAGTACGTGATGCCTCATCATTGTAATGACAGGGGCAGGGCCTCCGAAAGCATTTTGATTGCACCCGAGACTCCACGACTGAGCCGAACACAATCGCTTCTTCCCATATCTGATTTGACATTTCATTGCCATTCCAACCGTGTGATGTGCTTTCCTCCCTGGCTTGAAAGGATCTGACCGCCGGCTGCTTTTTCAAGGCTTTTTTGGATAACATACCCAAATTTAAGCCTGTCTATACTGAATATAATGTGAGGAGGAGGAGGAGGAGGTATGAATAACTGAGCTGGAATTTAATCAGCATCCTTGTGGATTTGTAAGGACAAAGGTCTCGAGTTGTTATCACCTTGTTTTTTGTTATTCTATTCTTTTAATGGCGGAGAGCAGAGCCAGAGACTGAGCTCCTGGTTTCCACTCATCAGCGGCAGCGATGTGAATGTTTTATAACCAATAAGAGAGAAAGGCTGAGCAGAGCTGATAAGAGGTCAGCGGCTGCTGCGAGGGCAGGAAGTGTTTCATAAGAGGCCAGGGAATGAAGCCGTGCTGTTTATTTGGGAAAAATGCAAGTGTGCAACAACAGCAGAGACGATAAAGTTTGTGATTTGAACTGACCTTCAATCACACTGAATCACTCACTGTTTGTGAGACGTGCATCTTTGTATTTTTAATTATTTGAATTCATCACTACTTTTGGTTATGTGCAACTCTTATTCCAGAAAAGATGGAATTGTACAAAAACAGTATGCAGTCATCTGCAAAGAAACTGTGTTTACTGACATCAACTGAACGAAGTGTTCCTGAGCCCGTGGAGTTTATACATATCCTTTATACAATCATGGTTAACAAAGCGGTGAACCTCGACTCTTCTTTCATACCCAGTCATGATACTATCACCTGTGAAATGTCCTTAACAGGTGTTTTTAGTCTGTAGGTTGAAAAGACGACCAATTTAGAGCCGGAATTAAAGTTCTTTGACGTCTTTTCTAGACGTCTTTTCAACTTGATGAAGCGCTCACCTGGTGAAGTGTGTTGCTCAAACTCAGGGTTCAGATCTACCCTGTAGCTTCTGCTGCATGGCAAAAATCAGACATTAGACATAAAAAAAAAACCAAGAAGTTCTTTAGACGTTTACATTGTAAAAACTTTATTTTGAACCGTGTAAGGAACGTTGAAAAGACGTCAAAACAACGTTGGCTCTCCATTTGTCGCCCTTTCAAAGTAGCAAAGATGTTGAATTGACTGTTTCAGACATGTTCTTGCTTTTCCAGCTTCTCTTATTGACTCTTATTCAAACAGCTGAAAACAATGGCTGTTACTGTGGTTTGCTAGCAAATGTCAGCTAACTGCTAGCTCACATAAAGAGCGACCTCTAATTCAGTGCAGGTGATCATTATATATGTGTTTTATTAATGTCTGTGCACTGTACCGGCATCATGAGCCACTGCTGAGGGCTGAAGGAGCACAAGAGCTTTTTCAGCGCACATCATTAATATTATCTAAATGACATGGTTGTTCTGACAGTTAAATATCATGCAGGATGAACCGTATGTTTCCCAGGGTGGAGGGGTCGTGTCCCTCCTGTGATTTACGCCCACGGCGAGGAACTGAACAGTGTCTAAATTCCTGAAAACATCAGTTCATACATTTCCTCAAGCTGTGATGAGCAGGAAGCCACGATTATCTCAATTGTGTTCCAAAAAAAGGAAATCTTGGCATCGTAACAATGAATTCTTCAGGTTCTTCATTGTGTTTTCCAACATGATAAGCAAGACGAAAACATTTTTATTTGATCAAAACTTCCTGAAAACGTCCTTAGCTCTTGTGAAATGTTATTGTTTGCAGACACTTTGCATATAGAAGCATTTAATCATGTAGTAAAGATCCTTGACATGTCGGACCTGCTCCCTTCATGCGGACCGCGGAGCCACTCGCTGCTATTGTCTTATTGATTCCTCCGCAGGAAATACTCAAAAGTTGAGCGTGAGTGCAGACGAGGAGGTTGCATGCTTGCTTTGAAAAAAACACCCCTTCAACAATGGCTGGAGCCGGGCCAGGTCGTTTGACCCGGCGGATCACTTCACATTATTGACCTTGCCTTTGTGTTGGCTCACTGCTCATAATGTGCAGTATATAAAGCTCAGACAACAGACAAACAGTTCATGAGGCCAGTCTCCATCAGAGGCCCGGCCCGCTGTCACAGCAGCGCCTGCCGTCTGGACCGAGCTGTGATCTCTGCCTGGGTTTCCTCTTCTGGACCCCGATATCCTAAACATGGAACATTATTCTCCTACAGCGTCAACACAATGAAATCTGAGTAAAGCCGCGAGTGTTTACAGTCACAAGAATGCCAAAAATGCCTCTGTAGTTTTACAGTCAGTCCAGCTTTAGGTTTGTGGATGCGATTTCAAAGAGAACTTGACTTGATAATGATCTTTTTGATGGATTAATCAGAAGAAATCAGCAGTTTGTGGTATTGTAAGATGATGGTAACGGTTCCTCTAATTCAGGATCATAGTTCAAGATTAAAGTTTTTCACCGCTGTCGCAAGAACGCCCCAAAAAAAGTTAATCCAAATCGTTTTAAAATCAGGATGTTGTTTCTTTACTTTATTATTATTCTGTTCCTAGCTTCATCAGCACATTCATTTACTTTAAATATGTCAAACCAAATAGTCAAAAAAACCAACCGCACACCAGAAACTGGTATGGTGAAGAAAAAATTGAGTTTATATGATGACTAAACACAAATTTACATTGTTGTTTCTGCTTGACGAGAGATGGATGGGAGGGAGTCATGCTATGTTGGGTCGAGGTGACGTCTGAACAAATGAGTTTGCGAGTGATTCCGCTGTTCTGAAAGCTGGTTTATCGACAGCTATCAAAACTCAAAGACTGAAAACACCCAGATCTTCAGTGTCATTGAGCGTGCACACTCGAGACTTGAGTCGACAACTGAGCCGGCTTACTTCCGTTTTAGCGCCTGGCTAACTTGAATGGAGAGAAAATTATGTAATTGTGCGGCTCTTTCAGACTTTCCAAATGTTATCATACCGAATGGTGCCAGTTATGACAGTCACACGAGTCATTTTAAAAGGTTAAAAAAGTTTATCCACCATTTAACAGCCTCTTCTTTCACAATGTTGTGGGAGCTTATGGGAAAAAGTATTTTTGGCCCCAGTGAGATGATGTAACTTTTAAATCTGGCTTCAGGGCCCGCTGCTCTTCCTGGGAGTTGCTCCAAATCCTACACACTGGACCTTTAATATCAAATGGTACAGAAAAAAAAGCCCTTTTTTTTGCCTCCATTGTTCTGCAGCTCGCCGCTCGACACTCCCTGCTTCTCCTCCTCGGATCAGAACAATGCGGGATCCCCTGCTGGTGTTCCTCCTTCAGCCATGATTACTTTCTGATGAGGGACTATTGTCTCGACCAACAGTGGTCGCGTGTGAGGGACGATGTGACAAAAGTTGCTGGCCGTCCGGCTCCGTCTCCAGCAGCAGACAGGAAGCACTGTGAACTTTGAAGAGGAAACCTTGAAAAACCTTCATTATGGAGGCTTTTAAAGGACATTTACACCCAAAAAACACACTTTCGGCCCATCGTTTATCTATTTAGAGGTTGAAAAAAATAACATAATCTTTTTTTCAGGTGACAAATTGTAAATTCCTATAAAAAATTACTCTGCTCAAACACTGAATTTATGTATTTTAATGACATATACGATTTCCATAAAGTAAAATTCAATGCACAGTATTTCAGTCATGTTCAGCTGATGAGAATAAATTAATTAACTTTGTCTGCTTAAAATAAGTTAATGCAATTTGTCAAGTATTATACTTAAAAATAATACATTACATAGTTCATGTAAAAGTCATGTAATGGAATTACATGGAAATCCTATATTTGATTTATGTAATTGAATCACATAAAGTCAGTGTTTTAGAGACAAACATTCAGCATTTCAGTCCAAAAGACAAAACTTGTTATGTCTGCTTCAGATCCAAACAAATTCAGGACGTTAACTTTCATCAGTTTGTTTTTTCTTGAAATTCATATAAATTCATCGACCCAGTTTATTTCACAGGGACAGGTCATATTAATGAACATTATTGTAAATATGCCAGAAAGTTCATCTGTTGTCTCTGACCAGGTGTGAAGTTTGCAAACTAAAGTTTAAAACAACAATCAGTTTTTCATCCTCAGAGCTGCTGTCGATTCCTGTAACAGTCATCGAAATGATCAG
This sequence comes from Diplodus sargus, assembly GCA_903131615.1. Taxonomy (NCBI): domain Eukaryota; kingdom Metazoa; phylum Chordata; class Actinopteri; order Spariformes; family Sparidae; genus Diplodus; species Diplodus sargus. The sequence continues at coordinate 339,300 of CAEMYA010001845.1, read as the reverse complement.
TTACACTCATCTTAATAATCTGCAGTACTTTATGAACTATGAGAGTTGCATCAAATGTTGTTCTCCGTTAAAGCCACCAGAGAGCAGCATCACCTTCCTCTCTCCCTCTGTGTCCATCCAGCTCCCTCTTACATCACCTCTGGGATCCCCACGGTGATTCATCCTCAGAGCCGCCGGGACCGACGGCTGTGTCAGAGAGTCCATCACTCATTCAGCCCGTCAATATCAGATCCAAGCGGGGATGATCTCCTGTAAACGAGGCATTAGCCTCATATTCACCTGTGGTTTCACGGTGGGACCGACGGCCTGCTCCCACATCTGAACCTGAAAAAACAAACTGGTTCATTTCTTGTTATTCAGAACAGAATTTATTCAGAGAAAATGACTGACAGCTCCGAACATCACACCTGTGAGTAAGTGACAACCTGGTAAAGTAGATGTTATTGCCAGATGTAAGAGCTGACTGACAGGTAATTATCCATCCATCCCTCGTCTATTATCTACATATACACACTTATCCTGTGCAGAGTCCCAGAGGGCGGAGGAGGTCTACCAGAGCTCACACTGGATGAGAGGTGGAGTCAAGTTATCGGTCCATCAATCCTACGAACCTGCATGTCTGTGTATCACAGGAGGAAATCAATGACTCTATTAAATATGGACGGAGATTTCAGGAGAACCTGCTTTCTTTTTGATTCTCAGCAGGGGGCGAGCCTAATGGTTTCAAAAATAAGTCCAATTGTATGTAAGCTTATGAGAAAAGGACCTTAGTTCTTCCTTGAGTTACTACCTCAGTTAACAGTTTTCTGTTGAGTTCATGGTCTTATTCACAACTTTCAAATCTTCTTCACTTACAGCATGATGTCTAATTTGTAAATAATGGTTTCATTTACAGAAAAACAGACGATAAAGCAGGAGGGTATGTTTTAGGGTGTGGCGAATTTGTGAGTGACCAGTTGCTATCAGGCACGTGACTCACTAACTCCAAGAAGTTCTAACTGAGCTATTTAAATGCATGATTACAGAGAGACAGATGTATAATTTTTTTGCTGTTTTTAGTGAATGCATGATTTATTTAATTAGGGTACTGGGCCGCTTTCAGTTTGCAGCTAACTCCTGGGATCTATCGTATTCAGACGAACTGGGCCTAAAAAGATTAAAATACCTGTTTTACAGATGTACCAGATGTCCTGAGATCTTGTCAAAAATATCCCTTTTTTGTCACTACAAACACGGCTGAAAACTGTGCCAGGATCTCCTTACGACAAATGTTGAAATAGTCTTGAACTGTGGTCATTGGCTTGGCAGCCTCGCCTGCATCCCCTCCGATTCCTCTTATGACAATCAGATAAAACCCATCGTGACATGAATGTGATATGACACATTTTGTAGAAATCTCAATTTCATACGTAGTCTGTGACACACACAAATATGAACGTAAATAGTTTAAAGAAATGTTTAAGACAAACATTTTTTTCTCCCAACTGAGCTGCCAAAAAACAAGATGGCGACCATAATACCAGATTCAAGGCTTTTAAATAGTCGTCCACAAACCGATGGGTTGATTGATGATTGATTTACACTCGGAGGAAACTTACAGTCAGTCAGTAACTGGTCAAATTATTTCACATCCAAGTGAAGTCATTGGTTCACAACCAAACTGAGGCTTCAGGAGAGACAAATCACGTGGATATTCTTCAAAGGCATTACATTACATAACTCTTCCGGCCATGTTTCAGGTTGCTTTTCTGTAGGAAGACAATGTGTTAAAGATACATACTTGATTTGACCGATTAAACTGAACGTCAGGATGCATTTGAGTCTGTTTGCTGGGATTTGAATGAGCCGCTCTGGTCAGTCTGCCTCTAAAACCTTTCTGCAAACACGCTGCAGAAACGTCATCCATCCCCAGAATTGAATGTGCTCGGAAGAGTCTTTTTCTTTCTTTCTTTCCCTTCTGCTTGAATTAGTTTCTCTTTTCTTTTCAGATGGACCAAAGCGATTTGACGTCGTGATAAGAATCTCTATCAGATGCGACGTGTCTGTGTGCGGATGACACGTTTTACTCAGTGTGATGATAAGACGGGCTGAGATAGCATCACGCTGCACAGTCAGAGTATGTCGGATGCTTTTCAGACACAAGACGAAAGGATTTCCTCCCTCTTCCACTCCGCCGCTCTGTTATGTAATGTGTTCGCATCAGTTATAACTGCAAAGTGTCTGGTGGTTTCTTGATCCAAACGAGTTGTGCTATAAACAAGCCTCGTCCTCATCAATAATTGATTCCCACCGTAAAAACGTTTGTCATCCCTGCTCTTCACTTCAGGACCTCCACAGCCTACCAGAACAGTTATATAACAGCAGGGCGGGTTTATTAACTTTTAAAGGAGGAGGGTAAGACTGGGGAACAGCTTCATAAAGAGGGGGGTGCATCTGTGGAGTGTTGAATTAGTAAAGATGTCAGGAGCCCTGCGTCTTGACAATAATAATGTATTCCCTAATCATTTTTTCATTTAAAACAACAAATAACAACTCTCATTTTAACAAGAAACAACATCTCTTTGTAGTTGTTTTGCGTCTTTGTAGTTGTTTTGCATCTCTTTGTAGTTGTTTTGCATCTCTTTGTAGTTGTTTTGCGTCTCTTTATAGTCGTTTTGTGTTTCTTTGTGGTTGCTTTGTGTCTCTTTGTAGTTGTTCTGCGTTTCTTTGTGGTTGCTTTGCGTCTCTTTGTAGTTGTTTTGCGTTTCTTTGTGGTTGCTTTTCATCTCTTTATAGTAGTTTTGCGTTTCTTTGTGGTTGCTTTGCGTCTCTTTGTTGTTGTTTTGCATCTCTTCATAGTTGTTTTGCATTTCTTTGTGGTTGCTCTGTGTCTCTTTGTAGTTGTTTTGCGTTTCTTTGTGGTTGTTTTGCGTCTCTTTGTGGTTTTTTTGCGTCTCTTTGTGGTTGCTTTGCATTTCTTTGTGGTTGTTTTGTGTCACAATGTGGCTATTTTGCACCTGTTTGTGATTGTTTTGCATCGCTTGGTGGCCAGTTTGCATCTCTTTGTGTTTGTTAAGCATAGGTTGTCCATTTTAATGTATTTGTGGTTGTTTTGCGTCTCTTTGTGGCTATTTTGCATCTTTTTGTAGTCGTTTTGCATCTCTTTGTGATCGTTTTTTGTGTCCTTTTTTTGTCCTTTTGCATGTCTTTGAAGTTGTTCTCTTTCGCCTCTTTGTAGCCCTTTTGTGTCTGCTGTAGGCCGCTGGTTCTGAACCTGGTCGGCCCATTTCGTAATCCATCCACAGAACAACAAGCCAGCTCACTTTCACTGTCCGACCCTGGCAGGAGGACTCAGAGGGGGGCTGAGCCACTCATGGCCACGCCTTCAGCTCCACCCCTGTTTAGCACGATGCTGGCAGGTTTAATGTCACAGACAGGGAGGATGGCATTCTTTCAACACAGAGGGGACAATGGTGGACCCCTATCAGGCCCGCTCCAGACCTGCCTGCCCGGACCTCAGCCTTCCTGCCCGGCCCCGGGCCCTGACATTTTGATTGAGCACACTGGGTCGGCGGCGGTAACAAGCCACCGCTGAGATGTCGCTGCTGATTTGGGCTTCGTCTGCCAGCCTGTGACTTTGACCCAGCGAGGGGAGGGATAGGAGGGAACCCTCATCCCGGCCATTACTCTCAGTCTGCTGGCCGGGACGCTGACCTTTATGCCAGTGTTGGTTTGGAAGTAAATGGCGATTAGTGCTGTTGTGCTGAGCAGGAATGTGACAGTGATGTGCTGGCAGGTGTAAACCGAGCCTGCAGGATGCTGAGCGCCGGATGAAGGTTTCAGGCAGGTGTATTATGTAATAAAACATAATGCCGGATTTGTGCTGACTGCAGTGTCTTAAAATAGTGACTATGCACCAAATCTGATCAGAGGCAGCGTGAGGAGGAGACGGAGTGTAGTTTACTATGTGTTTACTGCATGAGGACGATGAGCCATTGTTTACTTTCTACATCAACCCGTAAAAGTTTAGTTTTGCATTATATTTCTCTCAAAGTAGCTGCAAGGTTGGAAATCTTGTTTTAACTTCGCCCTGGCAAATATAAAACATCTCTATCATCTTGTATCAACTCTTAAGTTCATGATATTGATCTCTTGTCATTTAAAACATTTTATACAAAAATGCAAATTCATACATTTGGTATCTTAGGGATCTCCACTAGAATTTAAAATTACGTTTAAACGATGATCAGCAGATTATCCAGCTGAAAGAAAGTGAAGTTGTATTAAACTCCAGATCAGATGTGACTCTGGGTGTTTACTCCTCCAGAAGATCTCGCTCTGCTCTGGACTCATTGCCCCACACGACAGAAGCTACATTTTGTTTGTACAAAGCAGCAACAACCTTAAATTCAAATGACAAACTTGAAATTATTGACATTTATGATAATTTTGTCAGACATGGTTGAGACCAAAAGCAGAGCTAAAAAAAGAGCATATTATAATCATGAGGTGAACAGAAACAAAACTCCAGATTAGTGATAATGTTGTTCCATAACTGTTTAATTTGGAAATAAGCGACACAACATCAGTTTAGATTGTGATTATATATCACTGTTGTTTAGCTAAAGAATCACCTGGATTTATTGAGCTGACTCTCGTGTATCTGCGGCGACTCTCCTCCTGCCCAAACTTCTTTTTTAAAAGATTGTTCAGCATGTTTTCTCGTTTTCCGCTCCGCCGCTGTGACAATCTGATCTTTTTCTCCCCACTCTCTGTCACATTTGATAACTGCTCCTCGCTGCCGTGTGAAGCCTCTGGGCCGTCTGTCAGTTTTACACTCACCGCCGCCGCTGACTGATTCAACACTTCGGTCTTGACTCTCAGGTTTTTTTTCGTCCGCAACAGCATCGAGCATCGCATTCAACCCAAAACAGCGGTGATGTGTTTCCGGGGGCTCACTTGGGTATAAGAGCTACCCCTCAGTCGAGTCCCACATTGATGAATTATACATGCCTCGCATCACACCTCCCACGCTCCAGCTTATGTAATGTCAGCCACGCGTGGAGAATCGTATGCGTATATGAGTGTCTATGTGGATGTATTTATATCCAGACTGGGATTGAGGGAACGGTGACTCATTCCCTTTGCTCTTTATTTTTACCCCACAATCTACCCACCCACCCACCGAGCGCCTATTTCTAAGAAGAAGCAGAAGAAGAAGAGCAGAAACCGTATTAGTTTAGACGTTTCCCAACTGTACAGTGTTGTTATAATATCACCGCATCTTTCTCCGCCCAAACAAAAGACATATTTTAACCAGAGGGGTGTTTAAAATAAATCTAAAAAGTTTAATCAGCCTCTTGTAGGATCATTTTCTCTCATATAAACAGACCTTCAGGGGGAAAATAGTGAAAAACGAAGCGATTTTTTCTTGGAACTTTCTCTTCAAACTTCTCCAGAAACACGAGGAGTTAATCAAAGTATCGATTACAAAACTTCAACCGTCCCAAGTGTCGTTTTTTTTTTCTTCTCTCGCTAGGCGTCGGAGTGAAAAATATGAAATCCAAAAAATCACACAAAACCTCAGCTCAAATAAACCCTCAGCTGAATGTTTTTTATACAATATATCTGAGATGCTTTTTGAAAGTGTAAAACGAGCAGGCCTCTGCCGGAGCGAGGACGGGGGAGCGAGTTAAAATAAACCACTTCTGGCAGTTTGAGTCACCGGGCACTCGCTCAGCCAAATAATGTCAGCGGTTAATACAGTTTTAGATGAACAACCCAAAGCTGCTTCTCACAGCAGGTTCAACATGTTCTGATGTGGCGTTCAGAGCGCTGAACCAGCCTGTTGTTTGCTTTCTTCACCTGCTGTTGTTTCGATCTCTCTGTAAATCACTTGAAGGTGTAAAATAAAGGTTTAATTGATTAATTATTATGATCATTCCGAACACGTCCTCGTACCTAAATGACTGAATAAGCAGATTCTCAACGTCTCCTGAAACAAGATGACCGTTCTGTTGTACAGTCACAGTTCGGTCAGGTTTAGGAAAACATTAAATTTGGGTCAAAGTAACTGTCGCTCCTGTAAAATCAGTTATAATATCACGTACGTGGCATCCCTACGTGAGCAGGTTACAAAAAGGCATCATTGACTTCTGGTGTCACACTGGACACAATCTGTTTGACCCGCCGGTCCATCGCCGGCCTCCTCTCCATACGTACATTTCACTTTTTACGCAACTTCCTCTCTCAGTAACCACAGCTGCTAGACAACGCCGCCTAACATCAAATGTCCGTGTGGTCTGTAAGCTGCTTTCCTTTTCGACCTTTACGATCGCCCTTCTGATGAGGACGGACACGATAATACGTAGATTTCACCTTTTTCCACATATGTTAATCATCACGACTACACGGTAATTTCAGTTTCAGCCTTTAAGCCGACGTGTCCTTAAAGTTCTGAGGAAGGAAACTCAAAAACAGCTCAGTAAACTTTATCTTCTGAGGAACACTGTGTCATGCAGCAGCTGCTAACGGACCTCGAGTTGAGATTGTTCAGTCGACATCGTGATTCATATCAGTCGTGGTTACAACACTCAAGCAGACAAAACTCAGAGGTCTCGTGTCGACTGATCCGTGCGGCCAAACGCCGCTGCATCACATCCTCTGACAATCACTCAATAATGAGGACAGCTGTTTAGTTAAAGCTCTGGATTATTTCCTGTCGAAGGGCTCAGAAAAACATTTCCACTAAGCCTAATGTGAAAGATTTCTACTTCAGGTGCCACTCCAGCTATTTAGATCAGCACGCAGCGGCGGGAGGGGAGCGAGCAGCGAGAGAGGATTTTAAAAAAGAATGGTTGAAATGAGTTCAACTTCCTGTTCTACTCTTCTCATAATGCGACCGGACCTTTTCTCTTTATATCCCCCCCAAGAATACACACCACACACACACACACACACACACACACACACACACACACTGTCGTCTGACGTCCATGTCATTCAAAAAGTTACACCCTGTTGCTTTAGAACAGTTCGGACAGTTATTCTCAACATATAAACATCCTGAGGTGGAGTTTTTCCTTCGACTGAGGCTAAAACACCATTTCTTTTATAGGGATGATGTGAATTATTATAATTTGTTTTGCTTACAAATGTAATATTAGTTCCAGAACACTTCAGATTTGATGAAATAATTCTAATATATGTGATCACATGACTCATTATGTCCAAAATGCTGTTAATATCAGGCTTCAGGTTATTGACAGTGTAATAAAACACACACAGTATTCAGATCTTTGACTTAAGTAGCAAAATTAAGAGCACAATTTTAAAAAATACTCTGTTACAAGTAAAAGTCCCTCATTCCAAATATGTAAGTATCATCAGCAAAATGAACTCAAAGTAAAAGAACTCGTTACACATTATTGGATCATTATTAGTAAGAGTTGTGTTCATTCTTGAGTAAAAATAAAGATACTGTGTTCAAATATTACTAAAAGTCTTGTACTTCACTTGAGTATTTTCCAATTTCTACAGCTTTATATTTCCACTCCACGACATTTTGGGGGCAAATACTGGACGTTTTTTACTCCACTACATATATTTGACAACTTTAGTTATTAGTTACTTTGGACATTACGTGCTGCATCAGAACCAATAGGGCATTTTTGAATAACTTATTTTTTTGGCAGATAAAAAAAGAAAACATTGATTCCAATAATCAGAAAAATGCTGAATATTATATCTGATACTCATTAAACTCATAGTTAACAATATTTACATACACGCAAATACAAATGTTTAAAACACTAATTTACTGTTATTTCATACATTTATTATGAAATAATTGAAGATTTTTACTCAGAGTGACTTTCACTTTTATCAAAGTAACATTTTATCACGATATCTTCACTTTTACTAAAGTTTGACTTAGCGGTACTTTTGAAAAACAATTGTAAAAAGTCCAACATTTACCTCCAGAATGTTGTGGAGTGAAAGTATTAAGCAGCAGAAAATTAAAATACTCAAGTAAAACACAGATACCTCAACATTTTAGTGCAGTACTTGAGTAAATGTACGCACCAACATGCAAGGATTGAGGATAACTTCTTTATAAATACACATAAATGTGTGAAATCAATACTAATTCAGTAGAATCAGAGTGCAGAAGTGCTGCAGGTGTGTTTGTGTTTTGTCCACAGGGGGCGTCAGAGAGCCGAGAACTCACTGACAACTGTGTGAGTCTCTGCTGCAGTTGCCTCCACAACATCATCACGCCACAGCATTTAAACCATTTACAGGCTCCAGTTTGTGCGCTGCGTCACCCTAAAACACTTTTCCTCTTCATCCAGAGGACATGTATGATACGTCCGCTTCTTTTAACTCATCCGTCTATCAGAGAGAAAAAAGGAAACACATAAAAGCCGGCGCGTCTGCCAGCAGTCGTATCAAGAGAGGAGTGAAACTGTGAGAGCGCCGCCCCGGGGAACGCCTGATTTTGATTTTAATTACATCTAATATACTTAAACTACGTTAACTCCCATGTTTCCAGTCCGCAGCGCTCAAGACTTGAGTGATTTATTCCCAGTGAAGATTGTAGAAGTGAAAGAAGTTTTTGCTTCTTTTATGAAAAGCCTTGAGGAAGAAACTCCGTCTACAGCTTGAGATAAAATATGAAACATGTTGTTGGAGTCACAGAACCATTTGCTTCTATAGTTCCAGTGGTTTTACGAGACTTTCTGCATGACCCTGACATAAAGAAGTAACCTAGTTTCACACGCACAGGGTTCTCTGGGGAAACACGGTATTTCACATGTCAACAACGGTAACCAGTTTCATTTCCGAAATTGATGTCAGATGACGAACGGTTAGAGGAAGAAGAAACCAAAACAAACCAGTTTAACCAAGCAAATCAATCCAAACAAAACAGAGTCAGGATGCTAACACAAACAAGACAAACACAGGAACACACAGGACGTATTTAAAGGCGCAACATGCAGTAAGAACTGCTGCAGCTTAAGGGACTGTTAGCTTTAGCTTAGCCTCGGGTCTGTCCAAAGCTAACAAAACAAACACACCTATCAGCACCTCTAAAGTTAGCTAATTAACATGCAATGTTGAGTTGAGGTGCAATATGTAAGAATTGGCCACCTGTTGCTCTCACACTCACAACAAGTGCAGCTTAATGTAGCTACCGTTAGCTCAGTTAGCCGTGCAGCTAGCACTCCAAACCAGAAGCATGGAGCACTGATGCAGCTGTTGATGTTTACTGCTTCGGACCAGGACGGGCTAGCTAGGTAGCATGCTAACTTACATAGATATCCTTGCAACAAAGTACACAGATGTCATAATGTTTTTTTTTTATTTATTTTAACTAAAATAATTAGTATTGTACATTTAAATCACCGGAAGTGTGACACATTTTGGGAAATATTAGCGTGTTAAAGAAAATGGCCGCCGTCTGAACATGATCTTTTTCTCCCTGTTTTCAGTCTTTATGCTAAGCTAGGCTATCTGTCTTCTCACCCTAGCAATATTGAATAAAGAGACAAGAAAACAAAAGGTGAGATATTTTATTACCCAAACTGTCGACACTTAACATCCATGACAGTTTCAGACTTCCATTGTTTATCTTTGACCTACTTCACTTACCGTAGTACTTTGAGTTTTACCACCAACTAAAGTGTTTAAGATTTGACTTGTTTAAAACCTTCCTGGTCGTCTTTCTGCAAAAAAAAAAACGAAGAATCAAGTTGTAATTTTAATGTGAATCAACCCCGAAACGTTCACTGGTTTGGATCTGAGGTGAACAGGACTGAATGCAGGCTCGAGACATTTACCTCGCAGCACTCAGGGAACAATTAATGGATCAATGCATTGACAGCTGGAGGTTTCCTCAGCACGCTGGTCTCTCTGCCTCAAGCGTTGTACTACTTTGATGCTCCCCAGGGCCCCGGCTCACAGGGACAATAGAGAGTTATTAAGTGCTGTGTGTTACCCATAAATCAGCTGATGTATGAAGTACCAGGGAAACTGCATCCGGCTCCTCCTCTCCTCTCTGACTAATGCAGCATTTTTCCAAGTGTGTTTCTTTGTTTCCTGCCCTCCTTCTTTTCCAGTGAGGGGTCTAAAAGTAGCAACAATACAGCTGACAGGATTTTTTCCCTCCGTTTTTTTTTCTTTCCGTCTTCTTCCCGCAAATGTTTTCCAGGCATTCAGAGTGCAAACAAGTGGAAAAAGGCACAACGACTTCAATTTGAATGCTGGGATTAGATCTGTAAGATACCAGAATTTTGCTGTGCCATACTCAGGACACACGAGAAAAATATGTCAGAAATCCTGCAAAAGTACTTTCGGATCATTTTCTCATGTCCGCTTTGTAGAAAAGAAGTGACACATGTTTGGTTTTAGACGGCCCTTTTTTTTACTTTCACTTCAGTATTCCTAGAAGTAATCTGCAATCTTTTCTGAAGAATTATTGACTCATGAGTCGTTGCAACATTACAACAACGAACCTTTAGGAAATGGGTGAATCACCACCGAGGAAATGCTTTATTTTCTTTCACATTTTAGATTGCTATATCACATTTTGTCTCATTATGTTGTATTTTGTGTCCAAAAGCAGTGAAACCTGAAGATATTGAGTCTAACAACTAACAAAATCCACTTTAAAAAAAATCCATCATAGGTCATTTATATATATGTTTGTTGACAAGGACATCTTTCTCCAGAGCCGGTTGCACCAGAACGTCATAGGTTCAGACATTTTTAGATGCTAAGTAGAGTTTTAGACATCACTTAATTAAAAATACTTGAGCCACATAAACTAATACATGCACTGAGAGTAATCCTCAGTAAATACTGTAGTTAGGCCAACAAACATCCTGATACATGTGACCGCTCAGCAGCTAACGGCTCCAGTTAACAAAGCTACAACGTTAGCTAACACGTTAGCCTGCTAACATGGGACGAGTTTAGATTGAAAGAAAAACAGAGAAACGTGGAAGATTTGAATTACGTTATATTATGCTAATAATGTCGGACTGTATATGACGAGCTAATTACACCTTCCACCAGATTCTTTCTACAAGACTCAAGTGTAACATCACAGCAAACTGCACCAACTGACAAAGCTAACGTTAGCATGCTATGATCCATTTAGGCTCTGGAGTAAAGTAAGTTCATCAAGATGCTGCTTAATAATAATAATAATGCTAAACTGGAAGATTTAAAATGATATTTTACCATCACAGAACAAATAACGTCAGACAAAGTGACAAGCTAATAGTGTTGGCTACGTTAGCATTATGTAATAATTCCGACCCTTTGGTATGTACATTTAAGTCATAGCTAAATTTAAAAACGATTGGCAGTAATGTTTAATATATCATTTGACAGAGAAATGTACATTCTTGCACTCATTAACAGGCAGATGTAACGGCGTAGTTAACCGCTCCGACTGAGAAAGCTAACGTTAGCATGCTTTAATCTGTTTCAACACATCTGACGTGACAAAATTCAAAATGTTGTTTTATAAGCATGCAAACTGGGAAGATTTTTAAATTACATTTTTCGATTATAAATAGCTAGCTAGATAGCATTGGTTAGATTAGCATTATCCGATATTTCCCACTCTTTTGAATAAAACAACACCACATGTGCCTCGCTAATTTTACAAAAGATTGGCAGTTAAGTTTCATCTTTAATTTTTCCTCCTACAAATGTAGATATTTACACTCATTACCAGCCAGATGTAACGTCAACGGCGTAGCTAACCGCTCCATCTGACAAAGCTAACGTTAGCATGCTATGATCCGTATCTGACCGGACACTTGCTCAAAATTCTGTTTAATAATGATGCAAACCGGGAAGATTTTAATTACGTTTCACTATTACAACACAAATAACGCCACACTGAGTGACTCAGATATGTTGACTAACTCTCAACCACATTTCTTCTACATATATGCATCAAACACAGTTAACCCAACTTCCCAAAGGACTGTAGGTTTGTAAGTTCAACATATTACTCATCTCTTAAAACTGTAACACCGTATTGTACAGTTTGTAATGCAGCTGTCAACAGATACACATTACTAAGGTCTTTATCAGCAAGGGTGTGTTTTAAGTTCCAGCGGTGCCAGTAAACCATTAATTTAAGACGAGCTAGTAGTTATCTTATAAAGGACTTAATGCACCAACCTGTAGGTAGTCAAAGCATCAAAATCTCAATAATACTCCAGAGAACGTGAGCTTCGTTACCTCATATGACCCAGTTTTTAACCCCCTCATACAAACATACATGCAGATTTGTAGCTACAGTGATCTAAAAGAAAATACAGCTGCTCCCTGCTATATTTCTTTTCTCCAGCCCGGAAAGGAATTATTGAATTTCATCTCCCTCTCTTTCTCTCACACTGGCGTATATTTACTGTCATAAGAAGACACTCAAAGCGTTTTCCTTTATTAGCACAGCCCGGCCTTCCCATCAGCAGGGATTTTTCCCTTCTGCGGTAACGTCACTGGAAATGTTGACACAACACCAGGCTTCTCCCGAAAAACACTCTCCTCCTTCTTCAGGACTCAGGATCTCAGTCTGGCCTTCCCTGCGCCTCACATCCTCCTCCGCGGCGCTGTCCAGATGTCGTCAGAGCTCCGGCTCGGTGTCGTTCCCCCGGCCTGCAGCTCGTGTCTGCAGCTGAATGGAAACGCTGCAGGACTGTAGTAAATTCACTGGCACCAGGTCTGCGGCGGTGACTCAACGCAGGGCAGGAAAAAAATCCCAGAAGAAGGATGTTGGCCGAGCTTTAAAGAGAGGCTTAAAAAACATTATATATTTTTTTTCCTCCGGACAGTAAGTGGGTCACATGGGAACTGTGAAAAAAGGGGAATTTATTTTTCCTAAAGGCTCATTCTGCAGGGCACGGAGAGCTGGACGGAGCCACCGGGGGGTTAAACGGGGCACAGAAAAACCAGTTTACCTCAGCTACACTTTTCCGAGAAGCGCCGCGTTTAAAGCTGGCGAAGTGATTTTCTCACCAGGGATTAGAGAAGGGCGTAAAATCTTTCACTTAACGACATCTTTCCACTTCTGCTCCACTGATTAAACATCAAATCCACATACTGTACGACGCTTAGAGTCCGCCTTAGTGGCTTTAGCTCGAGTGGAAGAAGATTTACACATACAAAATCTCCATATGAAAGAGGTCTGAATGTCAGCGTTTTCCTCGCTGCATCATGTGTCTGCAGTTGAAACAAAGCCAGCTGAAGCTTTCCATCATGTATTCACCGCACGGCCTCGATGGCCGACTTGGGAATACCCTCAAATGTTCTCCCTCTAAAGACCAACAATCACGTCTTCTCACTGGAACACATAATACACTCTTGTTTATTGATAATCACATCTGGATCCGAGCCCGGCTGCATTCTTTGGGACAGTTTTTTTTTACGATTCTGATCTTGCCAGAAGACATCGAGAGTTCACGGTTTAACATCTTTATATGTGTGTGAAGAGGACATGAGCACATTGAACACACATGCCTTCTCCACAACACGGACTGATTCAGTTCTCTTGAGAAAAAAATCAGTAGAGCCTTTTTTATCCGATTTGAAACACTGGAGCCAGCTATCCGGACTGAGAGTCTACAGCTCGGCTAGCCGTGCTCGACCATTATAATGCCACCATGCTGATGCTAGCTGGTATAATGTTTACCTTCTTTACCATCTTAATTTAGCATGTCAGCACGGTTAACATAACAACAACAAAGTCTGCAACTGAGGCTGGGGGGATAGTCAGGCTGCTAGCGGTAGCAATGTTGCTAACGCTGTTTTACTCGACAGTAATACCACCGGGAGCCACTCGCCGCTCACCAAAGTGGTTACAATTCATCCTTAGGGGAACATGATTGTCAGTGCCAACTTTCAGGACTATCCATCCAATAGTTTTGATATATTTCACCTAAAAACACAACGCTATCCTTGATGTGGCAGGACAGGGAACTTCAGGGGATCACCAAACTCACTGGGGTTCATCCTCTGGGCACCATGAAAGTGTGTAGAAATGTTCATCACAATCAACATGGCAGATGCTAAGAAATTAACTCCAGACGGAACTCCAATGACATCAGGATTCATCGTCAGGGAACCACAAATGTCTGTGCAAAGTTTCACGGCAATCCGTTCAGTCAGTGTTGAGATATTTCAGTCAGACTGAAATAATAATGTGACTGGCTTGTCTTGGTATAAAAGATGTAAAGCAGCACTGCAGATCCAAACTTTTCTCCTCTGGGCTGCTTTATTTGAAACCGGAGCCGGCTGAAATAACCGTCCGGGGAGCGAGCTGGTCTTTAAATTGATCAGTTCGCTGACAGACGCGGCAGCGGGGAAGGCCCACGGCTTCCATTCCTGCCTCCTGCACCAGAGGCTGATTCGATGGACTGTCAGATGGCATGTGAATGGCGCTTTGAGACGGCGTGGAGAGCTGAAGGAGTACTCAGCGCCGTACCCTTCAACACAAAGAGACAGCTCTTGTGTCGGGGATGCCTGGTGTTGTTATTGTATGGCTCAGTAAGGCAGGAGAGCCTCTCTGACCTTGGACTGAACGAGCGGCGCTGATTGCTCACACAAAGTAATGAAAACTGACTAACACTGTTGCCACTCAGCCAATGATAACATGTACATTGTGCCGCGCAGCTGGCTGAGAGCTGACATCACATCTCTGTGACGGACGGCCGTAAATAACGGGATTGTTTTTCCCGTGCAGGTGGTGAGAATTTGTGAATGTTTAATTTCTTGATCAAACAACACCGGAGTGGGCCGTCAGAGCGGAGATGTTTCCCCTCCAGGTGACGGTAAAAGATCCCTCAGGATCGACGCTTTACGGACACCAGAGAGAGGCCGCCTCGTTAATCGTGACTGTAAATCAACCAGCCGGAGTCATGTGGCCGGAGAATGTCCTGTTGCCTCGGCAGGGCGTGTGTGTGTTGTGTTTACGTGTGTGTGTGTGTGTGTGTCTATGGGTGGTGGTTGGGTTGGGTGGGGGTGGAGTCCTCGTGTTGCCAAGGCAACAGCCTCAGTTATGTAACATCATATGGTGCGGTGTAAACAAAAAGCATCCAGCAATGTGTGCAGAGCCTTTTTATCAGCGCCGTGGAGGATACGCAGAAACAGAGCTGTTAAATTTAAACTGCGGTCGGAGGCTCTCCGGAGCTTTTTTGCTGCATTGATGATAAAACAAAAAAAAAAACACACTTTACGGATACAAATTACACCGAGAGCGCCGGACATTATCGCCTCATAATTTACCTTTTACAACCATGTGCGCCGCCTCTTAATTGAAAGCCCTGAAATATGGTTTGTTAAGGAGCGAAGCTGCTGTCTGCGCCGCGCTCTGCGATCCTGTAATGGTGTTTAAATGGAAAACTGTCCGGTGTGATATGTGTATAAGGGATAGCTTATCTACACGGGACAGCCGGGGTGCCACAGCCATTGTACTGTATTTATACAGGGGGGGCGGTTCACGGCCGGCTCCTTGCAGATCTGCAGCAATAGGAAGTGTACAGAGAAAACAAAAAGGATAAAAAGGACGCCACCCTATAAATACTTCAGCAACATCAGTCTTTATCCAAACGCTTCACTGGGTGCCAAGAGAAATAGGACACTCAGGCATTCCCTCATGAATACTGTCTTTCTTTAGAAGTTCAATAAATATCTATTTTAGATACGTGAGGAAACAAAGATTTAAGAGAAACCCCCCCCCCCCGAACAGTTATCGTCGCGCGAAGGACACAAACAGAAACATAAGAGGCTATTGTTCTGAGGACAGCTCGGCCGGGCAGCTGTGCTTATTTTCTGTTACCACTCCGAGGTATTAATAGCCCCGCCGCCATTCACCGCCACTGCTGTGGGGGCAGCTGAGGAAGTCCCCTGTCTTTGATACGACTGAATCGAGATTATGTTGCTGTGCTGACAAAAGGTCTAACTGACACGGAGGAGTTTGGGGATGTCAAAGCGACTTTTCCGTGCAGATCTGTTATGTGTTCATCAAGTTAATTACGTTTAATCAAAACAGCCTAAAATCAGTGAATCATGAACTTGAATATCTCTCGTCCTCCCACCATCAGATTCTCCCCCGACATCCATCTTTTCAAGAGTCGTCTTAACACAAAATTTCACTCATCAGTTCCTTTTCCTTTCTTGTGTTTGTCCCTATTTTTTGGGGTATATTTTGTTTTCCTCTTCGTGCCGTCAAGCACTTTGGAGTTTTGGCTTTATAATCCGACAACATGAGACACCGGCTGAATCCAAATCTCCACCCTCCGATCTCACCGAGGCCTCGCGGGCTCAGTCATACGTACCGTGACGTGTTTACTGTCATCGTGTCAACTCTGCGAGTGCGTGAGAGCGTGAGGCAAACACGCCGCTGACAGACGGCCCTAAAGGCTGCAAGAATAAAATGAATCTGCTTCCCTCTGCGACCTTTACTTCTACATGTTTCTGTATCGGGATGTGGTTAGATTTGAATATTTCTGGCTTACACGAGATTCAAGTAACTTTTCGAGAGAGTAATGTTTCACACATTCATAATAAATTCTAAAACGTGACGTCTGGATCGCAATGACTCATGGTAGATTCATTGAAATCCACTCCTCAAGAAGATTCTCCAGAAGTCTGCAGAAAGTCCACTTGAGAGTCCTTGTGAACTGGATATATTGTCTGTTTGGACAGTCTGGACATTTGGATGCAGTCACAGTCTGTCCTGACTCTTCGGATAAGAGGAAACTCCTGAAACTCTCCTTTAATAGGGAATAAAATGGAGGGAACCACATGTAGAGCAACAGAGGAGGGATTCAGCTTCATGCAACAGATGTACAAAGACGACAGAAACAACAGTAGTAACAATAAACAACGGAGAAACGATGACAGTGTTGGGAAAATAGACAAAAGAGACGAAGAAGCATCAGACTCAAATAAGTGTGAAGAGTTTGGAGCGTTCTACCAAATGTTATTCCAAAATTCAGGAGCATTTCATCAGCTGACTATATCCTCATGTTCGGGTTCATGTCGGTTACATTACAATACCTGTTCTGACACATCCGAATCTGTCGGAGGCCGAGATGCTTACGTAACGTTAGCTTCTCCGTCCTGTTCTTCGTTTGGTTTTGGGAAAGTTTACACTCCGGATAAACTCCGGCCAAATTAATGTTTGGGTTACATTTGCCAAACTCTTCGGGCTTTATTTGTCATCCTGAAAACCTTCTCTCTCGTGACACTCGATCATACGAGGAGGCCAAATCTGAAATTGTGGCTCCTTTATATCCTCGTCTCTAGCTGTTGAGAATCTTGTATCTTTAGCCTCAGACCTTTATTGCTAGTTAAGTAGTATTCATGTGCATATTTAAAACCATTTTAGAGGCGTTATATATTAAAAATCAGTTGCAAACATTAGAAAAAGTCAGCTGGCGACAGAAGTCGAATTCATTGATTTTAAGTGACGGCGTTAGCTTTCTAGCTGCAAGCTACCTACACTGAGAAGCCTGTTTCTGTTTACTTAAGTGTCAAATCAGAGACAAGTTGTTTTGAAAGTCTTCCACAAATTTCAGTATATTTATATTTCTCAATATGCAAAGAGCACTTCAGCATCAACAAAACTAAAACCCACAATCTTGACGTCAAAATGAAACAAGACCAGAAGACAAATGAACTTTGGACGTGTTACGTGTTCCTCTACCTGTGGGTGAAACGTGACGCACATGCAAACTCATTAAAGGTGACATTATTATCGAGCCGGGCTGCTACACACTTTGGGCTCCTCTCGCTTGTCATTTCTTTGGTTTGAACGTTGTTGGACTGATGTAAGAACACAACACAAATCACCAGCCGACGTTTTAATGCAGAATTCAGGTTTTATGTGTGTACGTATGCAATCGTACGTGTGAATGTTGGGAAAAATCAAGTGAACGGCGCCGGAGTTTGTTCCCTGCCAAGAGAGAAATTACTCAGAGAGCAAGTCCCATCACAGACCTCATTACTCCAAATCGTCTCACAAGCGGAGTAATATTGCATTTCTGCTGAACCTTAAAGGCCCAGATGGATCTCGTCCAGCTCCAGCCACTAAAAAGAAATCCAGATTTGATCGGTGCTCGTATTGACTTTGGCTGACTGGATGGCAGCTGAGGGCTCAATTAATAAACAATTGTTCTGCTCTTGGCATCGCGTTAGCTCGAAACCAAACAAGCTGTCTTCTCGGGAAAAATGTGGTTGTGTAAAAAAAAAGGTTTCTCTTACACACACACACACACACACAGACACACACACACACACAGACACACACACACACACTCCCCTCCCCCTCCTCGTCTTGTTCATCTGGCGCTGCCAAACCAAAAAACATCTCAACGTGGGTGTACAGACGGCAGAGAATGCAACGCACAAAAAAAAAGAAAAGAAAAGCGTGTCTCAATCTTAGAAAAAAAATGAGAAGCATCTGTGACAAAAAAAGTTGCTATTTGTGTGGATGCTAATTGTCAAAAAGCCGCGGCGCGTTTTGAAAAACTGAGTCACTTTTTCAACACGCGCCGAGTCATCCACACCCCTCATTAGTCTCCTCACACAATAATAAACCCACCGCGCGGAACGTGGAGAAGCCGCAATCGACGTGAAAAACACAACACCTCACTCTTATTTCTTGCAGAAGAGAAGAGAAAAAAAAGTTCCACTATTCAAATGTGCCATTTTAAGTTGTTGCAGTTGAAACAGGTGAGTCATAAAGCTCCACTGAGCCAGGAGTCCCACTCTGCAGTCTGCAGGAAGCCTGTGATGCGATGGTGGGCGGCTGTCACACAATCACTTATTAATGGGGGGAGATTTGCCTTCACTGCAGCAAAGTTGTTGTTTTTTTTAGGTGAGAAACTGCAGCGACTTGATTCAGAAAAATAAGGAAACTGTTCTCGCTGCTGCTCAGTGTTTTTTTTTTAAGCAGCATCAGATTCAAACGAGCAAAATTCTCTCTCGCCTGTGCTGCACGTGTACGTTCTCCGTCGCCTGCTGCTGCTAATAGATTTTCCTGCGGTTGCTAGGTAAAGGCTTTCGATTTGTTTTATGCATTTATCTCTTTGAGAGCTATTTCCGGCTATGAGGCGGAAAATAGCGTGACCTTTTTCGTCGGGTGATGTGTCACAGCTCGACCATCGCAGGATAAAAATAAACATCACGATGTCTTTGGCAGCAGACGCACCGGTGCACCCAGACAACCCGTTTTCTTCCTGCTGCAAATGGCACGAAGATACTGATCATTTTTAAAAACGTCAACCTATCCTAGCTGCTTTACAGCAAGTCATCTTGTTTTACAGTTGAGCGAGTGGGCTGTAAGGATATGGGTTGGCCTCGTTTCGTGGTATCTTCACATGTTTTTTTTGGGGGGGAAAGGTGAAACTGAGCGGGAAGTTAAATTTCCCCTTCATGCTGCTGCTGCTGTGTTTCTCTCCACCATCATTTAACAGCCACAAAACGGCTCGCTAAAGTCAGAAGCTGCTGTGGAAAGTATGAGTTAGCTCAGGGGAAACACAAGTGTGTGAATTCGTAAAGGTCATCTGAAAACAAGTTGACTCTGTGTTTGCACTCACAAAGAGCCGGAGCAAAATATAAACAACAGCATGAAGCTGTGTCGTCCTTTAGAGCCAATATGTTCATTCAGTTTATTCAGACGTGAAGACAAAGAGTTTAGCTAACTGTCGAACTATTAGCCTCACTGGGAAACATTAGCATTAGATACCCTGCTGGAAAAACCAGCATAGACCAGCATGATTTCCATGCTGGTCTATGCTGGTTTGGTGCTGGTTGAACAGCTTGATGAAGCCGGTCCACCAGCACTAACCAGCACCAGCTTGGGATCACCTGTGTCTGAATCCTGTTCAATCAGCATCTTGATTTGCCACACCTGTCAGGTGGATGGCTTATTTTATTAGATTTTAACAAATGTGGCTCAAAATCTGAAAAAAGTAATTATTTTGTGTACATAAAAAAGAAAACCATTATAAAATTGTTTACTTCAACTTGTGAGAGAAATGGGAGCAACAAACAAAGTGTTGCATTTATATTTGTGTATATTTTGTGCAGTATTTACAGTTTGTTTCGGGCCTCAAATGACCCCAAAATCTTGCAGGTTTGAAGCTTGTGTTCAATAAACTTGTTGTACTGTGACAAATGTGGTCATAAGCATACCAGCACAAAAACACAACATATGCTGGTCTATGCTGGTTTTTCCAGCAGGGTGCTCTCAAAGAGGATGTAAAAGTAAGTTTAAATTAAGGCTAATGTTATCATTTTATTCAAAAAGGGGAAACATAAAATGTTTCTGGTTTGTACAGCTAGCTCCTTTAGCATCCTACTAGCTTGTTGAGTGAGCAGAGAGACTTTGCTAACTGTCGGCTAGCTAACTGGGCTAATAACAGATCATGAAAATGATGTCTAACACTGTTTAGCATCTCAAATGGCAACTCGTAACACTTGTCTGTCTGATTTTAGGCTGTTCACTGTGTACCAGCTAGTTTGGCTCACTCTAGCTAAAATGACATTAGCTAGCAGACTTTATCTATGGATGTTTGTTGGCTAGCTCATTAAACAAGCCAGGGCGACAGATATATTATCTCAACTATCAGCTAACGTTCGACCTTAGCCTAACTGAGAAACATTAGCACTAGATAGCCTGTTTTTAATTTTGTGGAAACCCTCAGAAAACTCATCAATGTCTTCTGCTCTCAAAAATGATATAAATGTAAGTTTTCAATTTATGCTAAAAATGTTTTTGCTTTGGACAGCTAGCTCCTTTAGCCTCCTACTAGCTGAGTCAGCAGTGAGACAGTTGCTTTGCTAACTGTCGGTTTGCTTACTGGGCTAAAGACAGACCATATTATGTTAGCAGTTTTAGGCTACTGGGAATTATGGTTAACACTTGTAATCATCTAAACGGCAGCTCCTAACGCTTCTGTGTCAAGCTGTTCCCTGTTTACCAGTTAGCTTTCTCTTTCAACAAGCTAGGCAGATATGTTAGATATGAGCTAACTGCTGACTTAAGTCTGACTGGGGAAACATTAGCATTAGCTATCCTGTGTTGTTTTGTGGCAACCCTCAGAATACTCATCAGTGTCTTCTGCTGTTCTAAAGGATGTTAAAGTAAGTTTCAATTTTGTTGTTATTTTATTCAAAAAGGGAAGACATAAAATGCTTCTGCCTCAGACAGCTAACTGCTTTAGCCTCCTGCTAGTAGAGTCAGCAGTGAGACGGTTGCTTTGCTAACTGTCAGCTAGCTAACTGGGTTAAAGACAGATCATGTTATATTCGCAGTGATACTGAAATGTATGTTTAACACTTTTAAGCATCTAAGATGGCAGCTCTTAACACTTTCTTTGTATGATAACAAGCTGTTCACTGTATACCAGTTAGCCAGTTTACCTCATTCTAGCTAGCAGATTTTTAAACTGATATTTGTTTGCTAGCTTGCCAACAAGCCAGGAGGCAGATATATTATGTGCTAATACTTCAGGACATGAAGATATTGGCTATAAATGTAATGGATGTTAACAACTGACGCTGAATGCAAAGAAGTTTGACGTTTAAAGTCAAATATGTGCAAAGTGTAGGTGACTGTAGCTGACTGGTTTGTCACCTGGTTTAAGCGCAGGTACCACAACTGCTGCTACATTTGGATTTAAACTATTTTATTGCCTCGATAAATGATCCTTGCCGTTTTTATTTTTATCTTAATCTGGCAGCATTATATCAGTCAGTTACATCTTTATGATGTAATTAAATACATAGATTGATGCCTTTATTTTCTTCTTTTACTTAAGTAGACACTTTGAAGATTTGGATTTTAATATTTACAATATTAATGAGGTAAAAATACAATCTCAGATTTTTTTTTTTTCCATAACTGAATAAACAAGCTGTTCTCAGAGATAAACAAGAACACTGTGTGGAGCTAGAAGTGTGGCAGGGTCCGCCACATATAAACACAGTAACACCTTTAAGGTCAGTTTGTTTATTCAGTTTATTCATAAAAAAGAGTTTGTTTATTTAATTTGTTAAGGCATAATAATATATTTATCTTCAGATTAAAATGTGTAATGTTGCACCTTTAAGCTATTTATTTTACTGCAGCAGTAATGGACGACTTCCTTCATTACTGGTGATCTGAGCGGCTGTTTGGCACCAATGGAGGCCACAGTTCATCCATGTTCTTTTATTAACCACCGCGGTGCACACGGACCCGCTGCCGCGTCCCTGCTGCGGGTCTGTGCATGGGAAAGCCCGGTCGGTAGTGGCGGAGGGGCACAACGTGACCTGACAACAAGGAACCTCCGGGAAAACCGTCAGTCCCAAACTATGTGCAGAGGAGAGGGCGGGCGGGGGTCCAGCAGGGGGAGGCGCGACACACGACACGACGTGCGACTCGACTGGGAGGGAGTCTCAGCACGGTCCGACCGCGGGAGGAGGAGGAGGAGGTGCAGCTGTGCGAGCACAGATCGACAGAGGGGGTTGGACGTGTTGCTCCGGTGTCAGAACGAGGATCGCCGCCCGTCGGGATCCCCCCGCGGCCCGGAGAGGAGACCCCGTGGCTGAGAGGCGGAGACGGGACCCCCGTTGACGTCAGAGGGCCTGTCTGTTTCCTGCAATAGAAAGTGAGAGAGAAGGTGAAGGGAGAAAACACGGAGCCGGACCCCCTCCTCTTTACACCGAAAGGTGTGTAACAACCCCGCACCTGTGAGGATCCACCGCCCCCGCTGCGACTGCGCCCGGTTCGCCCTCCTGCGTGCTTCCTGTCGCGTGGAGCCGCGGCTGTCTCACTGTGGTCCGGGTCGGCTGCAGCCGGAGAGACTCGGACATGCTCCCATCGCGGTGTCGTCCGGTTTAAACCCGCCGCGAAGTTTGCCGCCCCGGTGTGGACGCAGGTGAGCGGGGGGCCATTGTTGTGTGTGTTGTTTGTTGTGTTTTGGCGCAGTGTTTCTCGTGCAGCGGTGCCGTGAACGCAACCTGAGCTCCCCCTCTGCTCCTCCTCGCGCCGCTCTTTGTTGCTCTTTTCTTTTTTAGGAGGTGAAGCCGGGGTGTTATTCGTGTCACCTCCCGGGTGCTCATGTGTGCTCACCCTCCGTGCTTATGGTGTGGTTGGACGTGCAGCGGGGTGAAGGCTCGGAGGTCTGAGGGGTTTTTGTTGGAGAAGGAGGAGGAGGAGGAGGAGGAGGGGGAGCGTCCCGTTGGAGCGCTGTTGCGGAGACAGTGAGGGGTTTTCCCTGGCTCCTCCCTCGCTCACAGGGCGTTCACGTGTTGCAACAGGCTCAAAATACGCTATCATTGTTTTTGCTGACTTCATTGCATGCAGGTAAATCAGAACCAGCCTGGTGTTTTGGGTTGCGCGGTGTCACCTTCCTCCTGCAGCGCGGATACAAATACTAAAAAAAACAGCAGCAGCATCACTTTATTTATTTATTATCTCACACTCTGATATCTCATCGTTTACTGGTTGATTATGTCACACACTCTCAGGCGCCGTCAGTGCGTGACTGTGCGTGCTTGATCCTCAGGTGTG
>CAEMYA010001845.1:305084-315688 GCA_903131615.1 Diplodus sargus | reverse complement strand
TCCCTCATTAGTCACCTGCAGGTCGCATTCCAGCCTGACAGGGTGAGGACATTGCGTTACAGCATCGACTTGAATCACCGGTATCAGGGTGTTTCCTCACATATCTGCACACACACGCACACACACGCACGCACGCACGCAGACAGGCTGAGAGACACGCCAGAGGAAATGTGCACATCTCCTTCCTCCTCCTCCTCTTCATCCTCCTCATCCTCATCATCGTCCTCATCCGCGACGTCGAAGCGAAACAGACCCGTGCAGCAGTGATCGTCCAGGTGAGCTGCATCTCTCCGTGTTTCTGTGGATGTTTTCATGCGACCCGGTGGTGCAGGCAGGCAGGCAGGCAGGTCTGGTACCGAAATCCACCGTGAGATGATGTCATTGCTCTAGCGCCACATGTGCCAACTGTATAGAGGAGGGGGAGAGAAAAAAATCATCCAGTTGTAGTAAGTGTTATGTAATATTGGTGAGGAAAAGGGGGGCTGAACAAAGGCTGGTTCCTGAAGCCGAGCTGCTCCCCTGCATCGGCTCTGACGTGGAGGGTTAGAGGTGTTGTGGGGACATGTTGGGGGATGATGCAAAGGCGAGAAAGCTGAGAATTAAAAGATACGGTATGCATGTTTTTTTGTGTTTCTGCAATTCAACTCCCACCACCACAATTTGCATGACACCCATGTTGAAGCGTCTGTGTTTCGTTCTCTGAAAAGGGCATCAGATCAAATGTTTCCACTGAAGGAGGCTCCTGATCGAACTTCTCTGATAGTATGTGTAGCTCGGGGTCACCAAGCTGCCCCCCCGAACCTTCATCACACACACACACACACACACACACACACACACACACACACACGTTGGACCTCATTGTTGGCATCATCCGTCAGAGGGGCTGACATGTCAATCAGCAGCCGATCCTCCACCTCTTCTCTCCTCCGCCTGCCCTTTTTTTTTTGGTTTGAGATCAGAGTGGCAGATCGCAGCTGCTGCAGAGGTTATATTGATACGTGGAGAACATAATCACACCTCCTCCCACTGACAGGATCCGGAGCTGCACTGCACACCGGCGCCCAGCAGCTCCGAGCACCTGTTTGAGAAGAGGAACTCAATCGGCGCCGTCCTTCCTGGACCCCCACGCAAACTCTGCAGCTTATTGATCCGCGTGAGCTCTCACGTCCAGCCGATTCTGACTCGGTGTGTGTGTTTTGTTTTTTCTGCAGATGTACCCAGACTGCAACTCAAGAGTCGACTCATCTCCAGGTCCAGCGCCAGAACCCACTTCCCCCAAAATGCACCTGTGAGCCGAGGCGGAAAGATGCCGCGGACCAAGCAGAACAACCCGAAGAACTTAAAAGGTGAGACCACTCGTCTGCTCTGCGCTCTCCGTCTGACGTCTTGCATTTCCTGTCAGCTGGTGGGTTTGTTGATTTGGATGTGAGTGTAAAGAGGAACTGCTCAGTTGTCTCTTCTGACCACAAAGCGATTAGATCACCGCGTATTGTTGGCAGGAGATGTGTTGTTTGGCTTAAAATAGTGTGATTATTTCACTCCTACGTGTCCTGAAACATGAAGAGACTTTGGATGAGAGCAGGTGGTTTTTCTGTCTTTGTCATGGAAGTGGGCGATTTCTCCTAAAAATGATGATGTCATAATATTACAGAATGGACCCTTTTTTTTTGTATTTTTCATGGTAACGTTGTAAAATACTGAGGAAAACTTCACCCCTTTCCAGCACAGGCGGTTCAGGTGCTGGTTCGGAGCCAGTTTCTACTCTGGAACCAGTTCTTTTGCGTTTCATCAGCCAAGAGAACTGGATCTGAGCAGCACCAAGACTTTGTTGATCTAGAACAAAGAACCACGTACATGAGGGGCTGGGGGAGAAGTTATTAACTCAAACCACTTACGACCTCCATTTTTAAAAAGCAGAGTTAGTGAAGCTTGTTCCGACTTGTCCACGGGAGGCTAAATAAAAGATTTGATATGGTGTCACTAATCGAAGCAACAGCGGTCCGAGGCCCGGCCGTGTTTGGATGCCAGTGTAGGCATGCAAAGCCGGAAGCAAGAGTCCATGTCGTCCACCACAGTTGTTCTCAGAAATGCTGGGTAATTGGAGACGTACACAGGGACTGAATGATGTGACTCTACGGTGGCTCGCATGCTCGTGGAAGAGCGGCCCGGTTCTTTAAATGTTCCCAGCACTCAGTTCACTTTGGCCAAAAAGGGGAATAATGTTCTTTTGAAACGGTCTCTTTTAAATGTTGTGATTTTGTCTTTTAAGGATGGAGATGAAAATGTTTAGATGCTCAGAGAATCTTCGCCATGAGCCGTGGACGGTTTTTCTTCGCTCGTTAAAAGATTTGGGAGAGTCACAGAATGTGAACTCTGGTGTCCTTTTGCTGGAGACGGAGAAATCAGTTTCCTCACCGTTTTACACTCTCCTCGCTGTAGATGTGACCTTTTTACAGTTTAACCAAAGTGTTTCCACATCAGTCGCTCTCTTTGTTGCCAGATTGGAGCATGTTAAAGTGTATAAATACAGTAAGACTTCGACCGTCTCCCTGATTAAATGTTGAAGGCTTTACGTTTAAGAAGCAGAAGAGGATTAACAGCACAGAGTGGTCCGACGATTGATTAGATCTGATGAAGATTTGGTGGAGACGCTCCTCGTCGCTACTGCTTTTGGATGTTTGAGCTCCACCGAGCAGAATGATGCACAATAGGTTCAGAGTGCAACACTAGAAAGCTTTTATTACCTGAAGTTTCTCTTAACTTAAATCTGAATTCAACGAGAGTACCTGCGAGATGGTTCAGCTACACTGCGGCTACACTCGTGGCAGCTTGTGGTCCAACACTTTCTAGTGAAGAAGGAGACGTTTGCAGATTATTTGTGTATTCATGAGGGTTTGTTCGGGTGCTGGGTATTCCTGTAAACACATGATTTCTGATGTGATGTTCTGAGGGTGTGAAAAGTGGATTTGGTATAACTTGAAACTGTAACTGCGTCAGAAATAAACGTCTATCCGGCTGAAGAGGTCGACTACGTAGAAGTTGGAGCAGCTGAGAACTGATGTGCTCTTATTATAACGGAAGTTACCAGTCGAGTGATTGTTTGATTTGTTTTATATCGGCTCAGACGACACTATCTGCAGTCACAGTGGATCATGGAGTTTATTGCTATTTTAAATAATGAAGGCTGTGTCTGTATCTGGATATTTAAAACATGTGTCCAGTAGTTATCCCGTCACATTAACAGTATAAACTCTGGATGGAAAAACTTTAAACGTGCTTGAATTTGACCATGATGGAGGTGAAAGGAACTCTGATTCATAATTTGCATTTTTCAACACGGGAGAAGGCGTTTGTGTTATTGAACTTTCAGTGTGGGCGTGTTGCACTGATGTGGATCCAACTGAAGACTGGAGGCTACTTAACGCTCGTTGCCACAGAACGAGTATCACAGGGGCTACATGCTAGCTCACCGTTAGCCTGCAGCTGCTCCGGCAGACACTCCTCCTGTGTGCGTGATGATCAGCTGACAGCATCGGAGGTGTTGGCTTGATTTTCCTCTTCAGAGATCCTTTATTGATTTGTTTCGGAGGAGGGTTTACTCGTGACAGATTTTGAAAGTTTGGATGCAGCAAACTGATTTGCTGAATCCTCAAATGGCTGCAATCTTTTCTGTTAGACTCCAGAATCTTTATTTTTGGTGAAAACCTGCAAAAAGTCACCAGGATGAAGTCAAGCTGTTAGGAGTATTATCAGCTGTATCTATCTTTAGAAAGAAGACTTGAATAAGAGGACTGTTACGTACAAAATGTAAATAACAGTTGCCAGGGTATAAAAACTAAAGAGTAGTCGTCAGAGCTGAAAGTCTAAAACTGTATCAATCGTAAGCTCCAATTCAAATTGAATTGTGGATTTGGAGAGTTATGAGCCCGCTTTTCTTTATCTAATGTCGTATAACTTCATAGATAAATGTGTTTGACGAGCAGAAACATTCTCTGCAGTCCGAAGCAAAACATTTTATCACAGTTTGGTGGGTTTTAATTAGTCTCCGCGCAGCAAACACCTCACGAGAAAAGCTGCTTCCTGTCACGCTTGTATGTAATCATGGTGAGATAAATCAATACAAAACGGATCAATAATGACATGACATTTACATCAAAGTACAACTTATATGTCAGGATCTTTGTTATGTAACGGAAGGAGTCTGCTTGTTTTTTTAAGGTCTTTGATGCACATTGTGTGTTGATATCCAGCAGAGTCGTGGCTGACGTGTTTGTTTACGATCTCTCATCAGTTAATACAATAAACATGTTTAATATTCATATTTATTTTAACAGTATTTGGTGTGTGTGTGAGGAGAGGAAGTGAATCTGCAGAGATCTTTCAGAAATCTTACTAAATGCATTTAAAGTCCACGCGATTAGACATCCGGACTGACGGCATGTTGAGGATGCAGATTTCCTTCATGCTTATGCACGACACCAATTGGCTTGAGGGATTTTCGTGTTATGTTGAGAATTGACAGATTTACGTGTCAACAGACGTTTGCAGTTCACAGATCTACGAATTTGCAGCGTTACATGCTGGGTGTGAAAATGTGCATCACTGCCATTCCCCAGCAGTCGATCCGCACACGGCAGACTTCCTCGTCTCTCCGAGCAGCGAGCCAGAGTCCTTCTGTTTGTTTATCATGGAAACACTCCTTGTGCTCCTTTTTCATTCAGCTTATTTGGCCAAACAACATAAATAATTAAGTTTTTGTAGAACAGTTCATTACATCGCCCGACAGAGGACGATAGAAACAGCCTCCAAATGATACTCGGTTCTATTTTTAATGGTGACTGTTTCCTTGTTTCTGTCGGTGCAGACTGCAGGGCTGCAGCTGCTGCAGTGTTTGGGGATTTTTTCTCTTCAGGGGTCAAAGATTTAGACTCAGAGAGGATAATTGACAGTAATTTGATTGGGATGGAAGATCTTTGATTCAGGGCTGGATTATTTGAGAGGGAGGCGGCTCAGTGGGACAATTAAAAGTGTGTTATGATTCAGATTCAGAGTCCTCGGCAGAAATACGCTCTACGTTGTTTATTCAGTGTTTTAAATGAAAGCCAGTGAATGTTTATTAAAATCAATAAATAGCAGCTTTTTGTATCTCCAAATAGCTCGCGGATATGTGGGGATAATGAGAAAATGAGACCCAGACCAAGATAAAGATCAACTATGTTGTTTGTATTTATTCTCTGTGGGGTCATTTTGTGTTATTTTGTTGATGTTTTGTGTCTTTTTTGTTTGTGTCTGTGGTCGATTTGTGGCTGTTAGTATTTGTTTTGTGCCTCTTTGTGGTTGTTTTCATCTCACTTTGATTATTTACTGTCTGCTGTTTATTTCTCTCTCCTTGCAGCCATTTTGTGTCTCTTTCTTGTCATTTTGTGTGTCATTGTGGTGCTTTTTAACTCCCCTTGTGTCTCTTTGTAGTTGCTTTGTGCCTCTGTGGTTGTTTTCATTAATTTTGAGTCATTTGTATCTTTGGGGTTGTTTTATGTGTCTTTGTTTTTGTGTTTTTTCATATTTTTGTGTTTTCTCCATGCCACTATGTAGTTGTTTTGTGTCTCCTTGTTGTGTTCATTGTCTTTTTGTGGTTGTTTTCTGTGTCTTTGTGGTTTTCATGTGTCTCTTTGTGGTCATTTGTATCTCTGTGGCTGTTGTCCGTCTCTTATTAGCTGCCTTGCGTTAGTTTGTGGTCGTTTTATGCCTCTCATGTAGGTTTTTGTGTATCCTTGTGGCTGTTTCCGTCTCTTTGTAGTCTTTTTGAATCTCCATCTTAGCTGCGATTAAGAAAATGCTGCCAGAGTTTATTTTTCTTTTTATGTTATCTTTTTATGAGATCAGTTTAAATTTAAGAGCTAACAATGTTTTAAATTTGGCGAAACAATACATTTAAATCCAGTAGCAGCAGCGTCAGCGTCTGTTTTTTAGGACAGTATCTCCGCGGTGTCAACTTGAACGAGCTTGCCGTTTCCAGTTCTCATGAAATTTCTCTGCATGTTGTGGGAGTACCCACCCCGCTCACTTCCTCGTCATCTGATAACTTGTTGAGACATTTGTTTGGCTTCTTGTTTTGCCTTTTAACCCAGTTCATCACCTCTCCTCCCTCCCCTGCACTCAAGGCTTTCCCTTCATCAGACAGGAAATGATAATTGCACGGCATGCTATCACATGCTTAAACTTTGCCGTGGAGAATGTCTTTCCCTGAGAACTTAAAGAGCCCTCCTCATACTCCCCCGGGCCATAACATTAGGATGATTAATGTCCAAGACTTGCTTTAAAAAACACTCCGCTTGGAGCTCAGTGATCTTCAGCACAGTATTTTCTTTGCATTATAACAGAGCGCTAATTAATCTTAGCACAGATGAAATCGTGGTGTTTATTTCAGTGTTCAGGTTGGTCCTGGCGGTGGTCCTCGGGTCTTCTCGGGTCCTTTCTGCCTCGGGGGCTCGGCAGCCGTCCGACTACAAAAGAAACAACACTTAAATGTCCCTCCTGATCGTCTGAAATCTGACTTGACACTTTGTCCTGTCGGGGGACGCAGAGAATGAATTGTTTCATTGTCACCACGCCGACCCGGCCGCTCGGCTGACATCCATCAGGTGAATTATGTTTGAGCGCATTCGAACAAGCTCGCTGTCAGTAAAGCTTAAATCTGAGCTCGACAAAACTTTTTTACGAGCCCCGATGAGATTCTTTTCTTCTCTTGTTTTCACGGTGAATATTTTATGACTTCTTGAATACAATTTTTGCAATTATTCAGTCAACAAAAGAAACAGTGTGAACTGTATTTCCTGCAGAATTAAACACTCGCTGTCAGCAGTTAGAATCGAATATCATCCAATAAAACCTCCCCGCAATAAATCTGAGCTTTAAGAAGGTTGTAAGGATCGTTTCGGTTGGCATTGTTGGCATAAAGTCATTAATTATCTATTGTAAAACGGGCTGTCAAAAGTTTTTATTAGTTGTAAAGTCACGTTTCAGGCCAGAGTTAATGGTGATGTTGAGAGAGCACGACTATTTAAAACGCCTCTAAAACAGCTTCATGTAATTATTTATTCTTTACCCCTTAAGTTGACGGCAGATCCGTCATGTAAACACACTTCTTCACCTCTCGTCAAATCTTACATTTTTTATTTGACAGTTGCACTAAATAAAGTGCATAAATAGTGAAATGTTTCATTAATTTAAATCTTTAATTTACAGATCTGTTAAAGTGATAGTGCTTTGATTTCTAACCCCGAAGACGTGTTAGCTTATAGAGTGTGTGTGTGTGTGTGTGTGTGTGTGTGTGTGTGTGTGAGTGTGTGTGTGTGTGTGTGTGTGTGTGTGTGTGTGTGTGTGTGTGTGTGTGTGTCCTCGTCAGGAATGATCCTCTGACGCAGTTTGTGGCAACAGTGCAGGAAGTTAGGAACTCCTGTCCCCGTCCTCCTCCGGCTCTGTTTACTTTTCTCAAACAGCTGGTCTCTAAGCAGCTCCAACGGGATACACAGTGGTTTCCCCCTTCAGACACACACACACACACACACACACACACACACACACACACACACACACACACACACACACACACACACACACTGCTGCCAGGCAAACTGTGAAGTAATCAAATATCAGGGTTTCTTCGTGTGTACCTTACAAACTGTAAAAACTAAAGGTTAGTTTATTCAGACTACAGCAGTTTCTTAACCTGTTCTGGAGACAAACTAGTAAAATATTACTTCAACCATTAAACAGCCGCAGCACCAAAACATCCTGCTTGTACATCGACGCACGACTTTTAACAATGATGATAAAGCTTCACAGTCACAGAGTACTTTATTATTACTATTCTTTCTTTATTCTAAAGGGAAGATTTGGGCAAATACGGCCAAAATCCTAGTTTAAAACATTCAAGAAATTAACTGACATTATCAACAAAATCTGAGGAAACAAAAATATCTTCTGAAGTTGACCAGCTTGAAATAAAACATCTATTAATCCTGGTTGATTTTTTAAATTTAAGTAAATTATAAATTGAATTTGAAGGGGCACTGTGTGGTTTTGGAGAAGAAATTAAAACTCATAATTTTTATATCTATAATATTAATAAGGTAATAATACAAACTCGGACATTTATTTTTCCATAACTGAATTAAACAAGCTGTTCTCAGAGATAATTAAGGTCCCAGAACACTGTTTGAAGCTAGAAAGGTGGCAGGGTCCGCCACATATAAAATTGTAAACAAAGAGTTTGTTTGTTTAGTTTGTTCAGGCATAAAAAAAATAAAATCAGTCATCAGATTTTTCTCTTCTGATTAAAGTTTCCTCACTAAATCTACAGAATGCTCCTTTAAATAAAGGGTCTGAATACGTTCGCCGGCAGTTGATGAGCAAAACAACTAAACTCTCATTTCTGATTAAAAGCTTGAGATGAGTGGACCTTGAATTAAATGTTAACAGAGTATATCAGCTTACAAAGTGTCTCGCTGCCTTTTTTACACAGAAGAATAAAAAGCCAGCGGTTCAGTCAGAAGACGAGATTCTCTAAAGCGGAGCGAAATGCAACAAAGTGCAGTGAAGACACACTTAACCAATAAATCATGACGTACACGAAGCATGTGACAAGAAACACCGGATCAGTGTGGCACGATGAGGAGACCGTTCTCAAACTATTACATGAGTCTGACAGTCAGAGAGTTGTTACTGTACACGAGTAGATACTTCTGGGATCTGTACTTTAAATGAGTCTTTAATTTTAATGCATCTGAGGGGAATTATCGATTATTTTTGAACGTTTTTACAATTTAAATTATATTTATTTTGGACGTAAGGGACGTTAACTTGAGTAAAGAAGTTGAATCAGTGCTTCTGCTTTTTCCAGAGTCCTCTTCTTCTCACACAAGTATCTGTACTTTCCACCATCTGAGGTTTTCATTCTTCTTCTTCCACACGGGTGTAATTTCACCTGACAGTAGAATTAGTGTCGTCTTCCTCAACAAACAAGCTTCTAATATTTGTTATTTTCTGTAAAATTCAGTTTGTTCTACCTGATTTTTGTTGTTGTATTCCTCCTAAAGTGTTGCTGAGCACTAAATTTACACCTCCACCTCTGCCTCTAATTCACAAAGCCACCGCGGTGCAGCTCTGTAGGATGTGTGGCCTAGTTAGTTAGCTGCAACGGAAAACTGTGACCCGAAGTTAAAAACCCACTGATTTAGAAATGAGTGCAGTTCATTAACCTTTTCTGACGACGTGCACCGAGCTGTGTTCACACTCTCTCCCTCCTCTGTACGTAGATGTTGTGCGTGTGTGTTTTCATCATCAGTGGCCGATGTGCAATGTCTGAACAGCGTTTTTTTTCTTCTTTCCCTCTCGCCCCTGAAAATGCCCAGACTTGTTAGCAGCCCCGGTGTTTATAGAACTGAGTCTGCATTCCTGGTGTCTTATAAAAGGCTCCTCACACCGGAGCCCAACAGGTCTGCTCTCCCGCTCCGGCCGAGAACACGCTGCGTGATAAATGGGGAACAACTGCAGTGAAAAGGGGGGGAACACATTTAACAAGGTGGAAAATGTTTACCCTGTAAAGCCTGAAGCAGGGAGACGGAGTTTCTCATCCCGTCGACATCCTCCACTCTGCTGACAACCATGTCTGTGTGTGTTTTATCACATCAACCTGATTGTATTTTTAATGATCAGCGGTCTCATTTGCTCCGGATGTGGATTTATGTTTTAAAACAGGTGCAGGATTGTTTCCAGGAGCCGCTGCAGAGCTCGTGTTATTCAGTAATTTGCACCAAACATTTTCCTGTTAATGATCAACCGCACATCTGACCGTGGTTAAATATCCAGGGTCAGAACAGACGACTGCAGCACAGACGCGCTCCCTCACCAAACACACACACAGAGAGGTTTTGTTTGTTGCTTTCTGGCCTCGACCGCCCGATTTCTCTCGCCGAGCTTTTAACCTTCAGAAGTGTGTTGTGTGTTGTATGTTTCATGAAGGTCAGAGAGGTGTGTGATGCTTCCACTCCCTCCGAACGCCTGTAAATCTCACTGTCAGAGCGCGTCACTGCTGCAAAAAACATCATCTGATTAAATCACGAAGCACGTCTCATCTTTATGTGGTATGTTTCTGAAATGAAAGTAAAATTATAAATGCCGTAAATGTATAAAATTTTAAAACCTGCAGGCAGAAGCATCAGATGCACTTAGTGTTTGTTGCAAGATGCTAATTTACACCTACAAGTAAAATAGAGAGAAGAAAAGAAACAAACAAAACGTAGAATAAAGGTTCAATACAGGTATAAAAGAAATGCAGTATTTTAAAGGCACAGGTGTGAGAACAGCCACGATTCCACATCTCTGTTAAAAACATTGTGTTGTGCTGCACGTTCGGCTCCGTGGGCAGACAGCACCAGACCTTATCGATGCCCACGGGGAAATCCACAATCCACCGAGCGGTAAATATATATATAAAGCGATGTGTGAAATATAAACACCACTCAAAATAAGTTAGGGGACATTTTAATGATTCACTCGATTGTTTTGATCTGTGACATTTCTGGATTTTTATTTGGTGC
>CAEMYA010001845.1:293443-304984 GCA_903131615.1 Diplodus sargus | reverse complement strand
TCTTTGTTTCTGCTTCTTCTAAAAGATCTGACTACTTCTTCCACCGCTGCACTTTCTCTTTTTAAGGTAGTTAGCCTCGCTTGCTAGCTCCTTCATTAAAGCTCAAGATGCAGAATCATTAAAGTTTAGATTTCTGTATAGAGAAATGATTCAAATTCTGCAGATGAACTTTTTCCACTAGCAGCACCGAGGCTGAAAAGTTTTGGGAGCACCGGCACAAAACTCAGGAGCGCCGCTGCTGTCGACCTGCATCACAACACGCTGTTTTAATGATGAATCTTTTGTTTAAACATTTAGTCGCACTGTCCCTGAAAATGGTGTCAGTGCTGTAAGACTGAAGAAAACACTTTGCTTATGTAAGCGGTGCACGAAGAGTTAAGACTCCGGCCTGACTGAATGGATTTTTACATGTTGTGTCATGCTCAGGCAGCCAAACCAGTGTTTCCGTACGGTCCCTTCAAATTACAGTGTGCGAATGCAGCGAGATTCGCACAAAGGGAACTTCTCTCCCAGAGGCGGGAAGAGAGCGCGGTTTTAGCAACAGTAACTACAACAAGACGGGCTGAAACTAGTTCAGGGATGTCTGTTTAACTCGGTGGTAACCTCAGAGCAGCTTTCACTTTGACGGAGAGGCAGCGCTGCGACAGGACGCAGGAATGTTTACGGCCTCTTCTTGTGTGAATGAAACTGAATATGGCCGCTGCTCACTTTGCCATCCTGAAATGTGGGTTAATGTCTATTCCTGCTTTTTAATGGAGGAATAAAAAAACAGATGCTTTAGTGCTTCTTCGCCTTCTTCTCCTTTTTTTAATGGCCGGCACATCGGCTCATGCAGAATACATTTTTAATGATGGAAAATGTGATTATCAGAGAGCAGAGACTTTTTCCATTTGGTGTGAACTCTTAATTGTGAGGTTTGTCTCACGAGCGATGGTGTTTCTCATCACCGCGGGCCCTCGGATAAGTGGAGGGCGGGCGCTCCGTGACAGATCCGCCCTCGGGGTAACTGCGCTGTGGTGGGGAAGACGGGAACCTCCCAAACACCTGGCAACATCTGGTTTTGAGGAAACCAATTTGTTAGTTGGCTAATTTCAGACGGCAGCTGGTTTATGTTATTATTATATAATTGTTATTTTACATTTGGGTGGAAGATGTGCCACAGACCGTTTAACCAAACCGCCTGGTGAATGTTGAGTATGTGGCCGACATTTGAATCACTTAGCGAGCTGATGAAGAGACAACACGACCTGTAATCTGTGTTTCCTAATGAATTAATGGAATCGGTTGTAAAAACAATCCATGTAAAATGAATTGGCATCAAAGTTTAGCATCCATTAATCTTTTAAATACATTTTTGAGCGACATTTGATGGTTTCATGATTCTGAATCGGGCTGTTTTTTTTCCTCATACAGTAGAATTTCTAAACATTTTATATTTTAATAACTTTTCTTCCTTTTTTTAAACACGTTTTGATCTTGTTCACGCTCAGATACTTTTTTGTCAGTTTCATTTTCATTACTCTGAATCAGTGTTGCAGAACATGTGATCGATTCTGGCCTCTAACCCACTTTTGGTCTTGGTCTCTCAGAATCGACCACATCTTTCTTAGTTCTTGTCTCGGTCTCAGATAAAGAGGACTCCAGGGATGTATTAAATATGTGTTCGCTGCATGCTGTACTTAATGATGGTTTCTACTGGAAGACAAGAGTCACCCGGGTCTGGATCATGTCTCGGTCTCGGTTTAGGTGGTCTTGACTACAACACTGCTCAGACTAATAATGATTTGCTTTTTGCTCCGTGGTGACTCGACGTTTGTCTCCCGTGACGACTGCTCCTTTTGTCTTTGAGAGCTGAACAATCTGTTGCTCCGACTGTGGCTCTTTAATAAACTGCACTGGAAAGGTCAACCAGTTTAACCTTTGGACGGACTGTAGCTGAATAAATGAGCAACATTCCAACCATTTTCAATGAAACAGTGACTCTAAATTCACTTGTAACTGCTTGTTTAAGATGTTCACAGAAGACAGAAGAAATTATTACCTCCGCCGTGGAGGTTGTGCTTCGCTTGTGTCTGTTTGTTGGTTTGTCAGCAGGATTACACAAAAACTACTGAACCGAATTTCATGAAACTTGGATGAAGGATGGGTCTCATTAACTTCTGGTGCAGAGCCAGGATTTTTTATTCTCACTTTCTTTAACACTGCAAGATGTTGCACGGCGTTTCTTGGTATTTTGTCAGCTTCTCAGGGAATAATAATAAAAATCAGGTGTTTTTTAGGTGGCTGGTATCTAATTAGTGAGTTTAATATGATCTAGCAGATTAAATAATTAATATTAGATTAGGCCTGATTGGCTTAAAGGAGACATATTATGCACATTTCCAGGTCCACTAGAAAAGAAAAACAGAAAGCGTAGGTCTCCTTTTAAAGGGGGACTGTTTGCGGAGGTATGCACTCTACTGAGTACCATTCTAGTTTTCTTTCTTCCTCCCACCTCGACTAAAACCGTCCTGCAGACTCTCGGTTTGAATGTCTGTCAAACTCGCCTGTTTACCAGACGTTGGTGACTAATACCACAGCTCACACCAGCCGCCTGCACGCGCGTTTCAACTGCGTTTGTTCGTTTGTCGAGTCGCGCACCTTCTCATCTGAGCTGCGAGCGTCGCTCTGTGGAGGCAGAGATGAATTTTCATGCGAGACAAAATGTTCAACAAATGATCAAGGAGTCATTCATCAACAGCCTGCCAAAAGCCTTGTTTACCTGCCGCTGCTGACGTCCACAGCTGAGGTAGAAGTGTGTGTTTGTGTAGGTGTGTCACTGTAAGCTTACGTACGACCCCCTGAAGACAGACGACCTGACTGTTCACGGCCTCCTGCGTGTGCCCTGGGCTTCGTCTTGTGTCTGCTGCCCAATCAGTCACATTATTGGGCTTAAACTTTTCAAACAGAAGCGTTAGTGAAGGGCTCAGGCAAGCCGAGCTAAATTGGAGCTAACGAACGGTGACCTGAGGTGCACACACGCACACACGCACACACACACGCACCTTTTTCCCTCCACAGGTGAGCCTGTGCGGCCTGCGGAGCCACTTCCTGGAAACTTGGTTGAGCAGCATTGATGTTGGCACCTCCGAAAGGTGAGCGTCTGAGCTGGAATGACGACGGGGGAAAAAATCAGGGCGGGGGCCGGCAGGATTTGCCTCAGCTGGCGTCAGCACAGAGACCCAGAGCAGTGGAAGAAATTCTCCCTGCGGTGGCGACGCAGGACTGAAGCCGGGGCCTGGATGTCACATTATTTGGCGCTGTGCTCATGACACATGGAGGAGGCGGAGTGCTCCTGTACGCGCCGAGGATATATGTCAGAGAAAAGCCCCAACAAAACCTGCCTCTGTTCGACGAGGGCTGCTCGTTCCCAGGGGGTCCTTTTTTTATGATTGTGGGGAAAATGTGACGCGAGTTAAGCTGCTGGAGTCGGAGGTAGAAAATTTAAAAAAAAGGGAAAAAGCTTTGGAAAAACTCAAATTAAAAAAAGAAGCAGCTCACGCCTGCCAGCCGGAAACCCTTAAAAGGGTTGTTGTGTGGGGGCGCTTTCTCTGTGTGTGTGTGTCTGTGCAAGTATGTGTGCAGCTGCATGTGTGTGTGTATGCAGAGCTGGCATTGCTTAATGGTTTGCACACGCAAAGCCCAATGTAGGGGTTGCCAGGGAAACAGAGCAGCATGAGTCTCGGTCTGCAGGTGCTGTTCCTTGTGTCCGACTGCTGGAACCTCCTACGAGTGAGGAGGGAGGGGGAGCGAGGGGTAGAGAGGCGAAGGAGGGCAGAGGAGCATTCTGGGGGAAAACGGCTCAGAGAAGACTGGTAAAAAGAAGAGCCGACGGATACAAACGGAAAAAACACTGGAAAGTTTATTATTATGACCGTAAAGTGGGATGAACAGTGACAGACGGGGTTCAGACGAGCACCTGGTTTCTCTGTGTTTCATTAGTTGGATGGAAATTGAACCTGTTGGTCTCAAGTCTGAATAAACGTCCCTCAAGAGTCACTCGGGTCAGTCGAGATTAAACATCCACAGAGAGCACAAAGAAAAAGTTACAGCTCGGTCTCTAAAAAGTCAATTAATTGGAAAATCGCCATCTTTGATGGCGCAGAAGAAGAGCCAGAATCAAAGTGTTTTGACGTCTAAAGAACATCTTGTGGTTCAAATTTAAAGTTTTAATGACAGACACATTTTACTTGACGCAGCAGAAGCTACATGTGGATTTGTAGAGCTATTGTGGAGCTATTTATTGGTGTTAAAACCGGATTTGGTGACCCAACCTTCATCAGGTAGGCTAATGTAAAGATAAACCAGTCTGCTATTTGAATTTGTGTGTTAAATTAAGCTACTGTTATAAATTATAAATGAAATAACTCAGGAAATAAATCTAAATCTTGATCACTGTCTTGTAACGAACAGCTGGTGGCTGTTCAGTGTCTTTATCTCACTGTAATCTGTGGATGTTAACAATTTTACACAAATCCCACAAATGAAAGCTCATCATGTTGTTTTGCCTGTGACTCATACAAACCTTCACCGTATGTGCGTTGCAGGTGTAGCCAACAACAACAACATATTTTCCGCTGCATCTCAGCTTTGGTAACGGTCCACATACGTTAAGTGTTCGACGCCGCCAGAGCGCAAGTGTGTTTCCACTGAGCTTACGTTGGTGCATTTTGCTTTATTGCTTTTTTCTTTTTTAAACAGCAATTTTCACCACCAAGTTTCCAGACAGGTGGATGGGAAACAACTTAATGAAACTGTAAAGGTTGGCTGTTGCTGATGTAGAAGAGGCTACTGTACAAACTACATCCCGGGTTAAAAATGTGTCTTAACTTCGCACCAGAATCAGCAGCGTCCACTTTCAACAGCAGGTGTTGACGGAGAGCAAACTTTTTAACCATTTCTTGCCGTCAGTAAGATTTTTAACAACATAACGGGGACAAAAGGAACCATTTGAGAAAGGGATGGGGAAAATGTCAAACACTCAAAACTCAGTGACTTCAACAGATCAGTGTTACGTCTTCCGCGACTGAAAAGGGCCAAAGTGGAGGTTTTACACCACCCGTGCTGTCAGAGCAGTTTAGAGGGAAAAAGAAGGAGCCTTTCTCCAAAACGAGGCGAGGCAACAATACTGTCAATTCACCCCGGGAACCTGGCAGAGAGCGTGGCACTGAGGTCTGAGGTTTGACGCAGAAAAATGGGCGGAGGTCCTAACGATCTCCTGAATGTGTGTGGATGTCGGCTCCGATCAGGCGGGGAAAGCTGCCGTTTCCCCTCGTTTGAGTGACAAACCCGGAGGTACAGTCGCACATTCCTCCGCTCGGCTGTGAATCCCCGCTCTGCTCGTCATCCTCTCTCCAGTCTGGCCTGGTCAGATCATGCATTGATTCATGAGGCCGTTTATCAGAGCTGCTGACTCTGACTTCCCTTCTATATGTTGATGAACACACTGCTATTAGTATTAACGGGAGCAGTTTGCCGCAGCAACATAATAGTTCATAATTAATTCAATGTTGGCGTCTTAATTCTGCTCACGGCCTCCGGGACGTTAACCTTGATGTGTTTTCTTCAGTCGTTATGCTGAATTACAGATCATAAACGACATTAAAGTCTCGGTTCGTCAGCCCCAGTCAGCCTCCTGGAGCCCTCGTCCTTGAGTGGGAGCGACGGGTCGCGCGCCGCCGTGCGCAACAGATGTTGAGGTGGAGGAGAGGGCAGGTGGGCAGATGGGTGAGAAGGCAGAGGCTGGCGGTGCGGCTTCTTTAAGGTCAGGCCGTGGGCTGTATTTATCAACACTGACACTTTCTCTGCTGCGTGGGACGTCTGCCATCATCACTGCAGCACAGCGGCCAATCAGAGCACAGCTGTGCGGCTCCCACAGTCACATGCATCAGGCAGGGGGATGACTAACCATGAGGCCTCATGGGAACGGAGGCCT
This sequence comes from Diplodus sargus, assembly GCA_903131615.1. Lineage (NCBI taxonomy): Eukaryota > Metazoa > Chordata > Actinopteri > Spariformes > Sparidae > Diplodus > Diplodus sargus. Next base: position 299,010 of record CAEMYA010001845.1, on the reverse strand, counting down.
GCGCTTTGATTACAGGCGGCTCCCCCTCCACGACGACACGTTAAGACCCTGTCAGAAGACGCGTCAGCTTTATAAAATCTGAAGACAACAATCCTACCGCGCGCCTCCTTTTTAAAGCTTTGACTTTTTTTTTTTCTGTTGATGCGTTAAAAGTGACGGAGCTGTAGAAAGAAGCACAACAAGCAATTTGAAATGATTAGAGAAAATTGCGCTGAGTCTTTTGTGGTGTTCGGCTGCGTGTTTGTTGATGCAGCGCTGCTGAGACAATAGTCTGATGTTAGAGCTGCGAAAACATCTCGTCTCCTTTCACTTAAAAACAAGATGAAATGCAAGATCTGTTCCTTCTGCTTCTACTCTAGTCTAGATCTGTACTCATCCTTTGTTTTTTAAAGGATGAGTTCACCCAAAAATTCAAAGGCATTGTCTCCTCACCCTCATACTGTTGGAGCCAATAATTATTTCAATTATTTAATTTGTGCACTTACATTCTGACATTATCTCCCCATGACAAAAGAGAAAATATCACTTCCTTCCTGCTGTTGTTTCAGGAGAGACAGGTGTGAGTGAGACTGAGGTAATGAGGAAGTAGGAAGTGCTGTTAGCCCAGAGAGAGCGGTGTCAGGTGAACACTGCCTTCCTTTAACTGATGTGGATTAAAAGAAGATCAATTAACAGTTAACGAAGACAAATTGTAGCCTGCTTCTTCTTCTGAAGCTCCAATTTCCGATTTCTGAGTCTCATTCCCAACTTGTCAAAGTTATGGGATGGTGTCCGACCCGAGAATCCAGTTGGGAAGTTTGGAATGAGACTCAAAAATCAACACATTTACAAATTGGACCTTTTTTAAGAGTTTGTGTAAATACGATGTCAGAAAGTAGTGAAAAACAGAATATCCTGGTTTCTATTCAACCATTTTTACTTGATTAATGACTCGCAGTGAAGTCGTTGATTGATTTTCTGGTGACTGACTAATTGATGGATCAGTTATTAGTTTGAGCTTCAGTGGTTGAGGAAAATAAAACACCTTTTTCATCCAGCAGAATGAGCCAAATGTCCTCAAATGTAAAATAAAACTCGCTGTTGTACAAGAATCTAAATTAAATAAAGCCTTAAATTTGACCACTTTGAAATTAAATCACGAACTCTCAGCTCAGAATTCAACCACATAGTTTAGTATATTCACTTCAGACGAGCCGTCACACACACACACACACACACACACACACACACACACACACACACACACACACACACACGGGCCTCAGCAGTCAGTCAGCAGAAAGCAGGATGCTGAATAATGGAGCTCAGAGCTATAACTCCAGACTGTGGGCGTTTTACAGTAATCAGTGGACCCTTCTCATGTCAGCAAACAACTTCCCTCTGTGGGGCCTCTTAAAAAAAAAAAAAGAAAGAAAGAAAACATGGGCGCCTGCCTCACATCACGAAGCCGATTCATTCATAAACTCGCTCTTTGTTTTGATCGCTTCCTCGCCGCTTGTGTAGGCCAGTTGCCATCAGCAGGAAATATGTTGTTTCGTCTGTGCGGTTTGTGTGTTTGTAAGGTATCGACCGAGCGAGGATGCGGAGGAGGAGTGGGAGGAAGTGAGTGTGATATGCCCTAAAGTGTCTGTCAAGGGAAGGGGAAGGGGAGAGAGGGGTGAGGGAGTGAGGGAGGGAGGGAGTAGAGGGGTTGTTCGTCCTTGGCTGCCCAGACTCGGTGGACTTCAGCGGGTCGATGGTGAAAGATTGAAAGCCCACAAACAGCGTGAGTCATCAGGAAGGTTGAGCGGGGTCACTGAGGTCAGGTCAATAATTTAAAGATGCACACAGTTGACGGACCATACTGTACGTAAACACACACACACACATATGTTTAGAGCGAGGTCAGGAGGTCGAGGAGTGACAGGTGTAGGACGGTGATGCATCGTCCAGGCAGCTCCGTCTCCGAAAGATTCTGATTATAAACAACTCCATTTTGCAAAAGCAGATATGTATTGAAGGAAACCGGATAGCGCTCAAGTTTAATGTGATATTGACTGATGTCAGGTTAGGTACGGTGGCCCGGAGGGTCAAAAGTTTGCAGTTTGCAGTGAAAATAGCAAAAAGTTTTGAGAAGGGAACAAGTTACACAACATTTCAGTGGTGTTTTTTATCATGTGTTGATCCTCAGGGACCCTGTAATTGATTGTGCTGCATCAATATTAATACTGAACATATACAAAATATTATATTTATTTCCTGTATAACAATCTGTTCTTGCAATACAGTATCAGTGACATAATTCCTCACTTTTTATTGTTTCAAAGACCAGAAGGAAGTCCACACAGCAGCGACTGTAGCTAGAATAATTAGCATACTCATAAGTAATTTGAGCATAAATGTATTTAAACCCAAAGTTAGTCATTTCTGACGTCTCTCAATCAAATACAATGAAAACAAATGACATAATTTGATGTTGTGAAGTAGCAACGGATTATGGGAGTTAACTCTTCTTCTTCTTCGCTGTTTCACAACAACCGTGACGGACGAAAAGCTATCTGATGTGACTCAGGCAAAAATGTTGTCAGACGCGATAATGCATTAAAGTTTCATGTTCAGTCACGTTTGCAGTCTTTCCTCACTCTCTGATGTTTCATCCGATGTTTCCCCCGGAGGTTGGAGCAACATGCAGCAACATTACCCGAGTAAAAACAATGAATTGTGTGAACAACAACTCGACAGATGACACAACAAAGATCTCGGTTCTTTTCTGCCTCTTATCCAGGTCCGGACTGTGTTAATTTAATTAAGTCATCATCATTTATTGCTCTATGCTGCTGGAAAGTACTGAATAAATGTGTGGTAATAAAAAAAAAGTAATTCCTGGCCATATCGTCCCCACCGGGTTTCCATCACACTTTGATATTTAATCTCTGATCTTACAGGCCGAAATTTCATTCTGTGTGTTATTAAAAAGGTCTTTAAATATCTTAACTATAACTTGAACCCTGGACAAACTCTGATGAAGGGTTTATGATGGGAAACTCTTGCTCTGCTCCCCTCGGCGGGGTCAAGCGGTCACAACGAGGCTCTCATCAAGTGATCACGTCATGCCGGGTATCGGGTCAGTTGGCCATAGTAATAGTTTTTTTTTCTTTCGAATGGAAAAAGCCGTTCAGCCGTGCAGCAGCAGCAGCAGTGTTTCTGCAGTTACAGGACAAAGATTAACGCCTGGAAAAAGACTCCAGGAGAGAGTGAAAAGGAAAATGAAAAGGGGGCGATGGAGCAATAGAAGATGGGTACGGGGAAGATGGCAGAGCGCCAGAGTTAAGGGTGTGAAAGAGAGCATGAAAGAGACGGAGAATGATGTCAGGTTAGGAGAGCAAAAGGGACAAAATGTAAAGAGGGTTAATTAGGAGGCTGTGAAAATATGTGTAAGGAGGAGGAGGAGGAGGAGGAGGAGGAGGAAGGGGTGCCTGCCTGCTGGCAAAGCTTCATCCTCTTGCATAACACGGGCCATCTCTTCCTTTAGCCGCTGTTGCCATGGGGAGAGATGTTGGGAGGAGGAGGAGGGGGGTTTCTGAGCTCCCGATGCCTCACGGTGGGAGAGACTCTGGGGAATTCTGAGCTGCGACGATCCCCAGCTCCCCTCCTCTGACGGCGCTCGCCGGAGAGAGAGAGAGAGAAAAAAAGGAAGATTTTAAAATCCTCTGGTGGTATTTTTAGACCTCGCATTCTGGATGATTTCAGTCAAAAGCGCTAAGCAAAGGCTGCCGGCCACCCCCAAACCAAATCTTAAACACACAAAAAAAAGGAAGCTGCTGCGATGTGAAACTGTGTGAGAGAGTCAGAAGTTGTGTGTGTGTGTGTGTGTGTGTGGGAACCTGCAGGGCGTCGGTGTGTGACTCAGGCGCTGGTTCAGGTGTGCCTTTTAAAATGAAATCCAGGCATTGTTTATAACCAGGATTTTGTTTTCCATGTTCACAGCGTGACTAACAGTGAGTCTCAGCTGTGTGTGCAGGTGTTGCAGCAGTCCAGTCCAGTCAGTGTGTGGGAGTGTTTGTGTGTTATTGTCAGATATACGAACCGTTGATTAATTGATGAGAAAAATACGATCAAAGCGTCTCTCATCTTGTTTAAATGTCAGGCTGCAGCCAGGAGGTGACTAGCTTAGCTTAGCTTAGCTTAGCTTAGCTTACCTTAGCTTAGCACGTACCTCCTTTGTTTTATTCGTAGAAACGCAGGAATGGACAGAAGCCAAATTTGTGGTTTTAGACGGAGATATGTAACAACGTTTTTGGTGAACATCTGTAAGGCGCAGAATTGAGTCAAACCACAGCGTGACTCCTGCTCCATATTTATCACACAGGATTGAGATCGGGGTCGATCTTCCCAGTAAGAGTATCTCCAAAAAAGTAAAACGATTCCTGCCACAAACATTCACTGTGTCCAGCTTCTCACATGGGACCATTTTGCTGTTTTTCCCGCTGTTTGCTGTCGTTTTTAATGGTACAATTTGCAAGAAAGTCCATTTCTGGTTCTCATCCAAACATGACAAACACTGGGTTGGGAATGTGACACAAAAAATAACTTCCTTAAAAATTTAATGACTTCTGACGCAACCCTCCATGTTAAACCAAGAAGATCACAAGGAGGATAAACATCTCCGCTGTTCTGCAAGCTAAAATTGATGTTTTTGTCAATGGAGTCTGGTTGCTTCTAACAGAGTGAAGTAGCGGCTGTTTCTGTTTAAACGATAAGAATCGTACCTCCTTTTATTTCTGTGGTCATCCTTTCCATGACGCTTTCTCTGAACATCGTACAGCTGTTTTAGCAACTTCAAGGCTTTTACTTTGAAAGGAAAGCTGAGAGGTGACGCGTGTCAATATTTAATGCAGTGGGAATAATCAAGACAGGTCTGATGAAGCAGCATGCAAGCAACATTTTAACATACAGATATGGAGGACTTTGGGAAAAATTGAAGTTTATAGCAGGAGACAATGGCGACACAATAGATTTAAAGGAAACTACATGTCATCTTTGCCGCATCGCGATAACGGGGCGGGAAAATATCGTGATATTAAACTTTAGATATCGTGTTTTGGACTGTTGATCGGGCAAAACAAGGCATTTAAAGAGTTTTCCCCACTATCTGATTAAGTTAGAGACTCAGATTAATAAGGTAGATAAAGGTAAAACACCTACAAAATAATCATGACTTGCATTCATGCTCTGCAGCCTCTCGCCTGTGTGTCGATGTGGAGGCGGTGTTGCGTTCAAGTGCAGGTTAACTCTCTACTGTACGTCACACACACACCTTTCAGTAAGTGTCTTCTCCTATTGGCGCCTTCATTAGTCCGACTGTGTGTCCCCGGCGCTGCTCACCCTGCCCAGATAGGATCAATGCACAGAAGGGATAGATGGGTATTTATAGCCTCTGCGGGGGTGTGTGAGGTTGCGCGCCACAAGTAGGTTAGCTGCTAATCTGATGTTGACAGTGTGTACGTGAGCGAATTGCTGAGGAATTAGAGAACGCTGCTGTTTTTAGAGCCTCCATCCTGCTTTGTTTTGCTTTTTTTTTTTCATAA
>CAEMYA010001845.1:282256-293376 GCA_903131615.1 Diplodus sargus | reverse complement strand
TTTAAAAAAAAAAAAAGGAGGAAGACGAAGAGGGAGGAGAAGAGAGGAGAGGAGAGGAGAGGAGGGGGGAGAAGGAACACAAAGGCAGGCAGGCAGGCAGGCAGGCAGGCAGGGAGGAGAAATAAGCGTGGTTGCTACGCTGACAGACAGTGGAGGAACCAGGCAGAAGTGAGAAGTGAAAGCTCGGCTCGCGGCGCAGAAACACAGCTGTGTGTTAGTGTGCGAGGACACACAGACGGCGGCCAGACGCTCGGCTCTCTGCTCGGCTGTGGCATTTTTCAGTTTCCTCCCTTTTTCCTCTTTTGTTTTTGTTTTGGGAGACAGAAAGAGTTTCAGGAATGTCAGCGGTTATTGGTCGGGAAGTGTCTGTCTGTCTGTCTGGCTCGGGAATGTCAGGTGTTCCCCCGTAAGCGCGTCTGACTCCGGGAGGGGAAACCAGCAGCCGGCAGCGACTCTCTGAGAAAGTGTCGACTTTCTTTTGGTGCACTTCTCCCTGCTAACAGGTACTGAGAGAGCTCGTCTTTGTGTTGATCAGTTTGTGTTTCATTCCTCGCTGCAGGCTTTTCTGCTGCCTCTTTCTCTCTCTATCTTTCTCCTTCGTTTTCTTTTTCACTTTATATCATTACATTATTTCATCTCTCCTTAATTTTGCCAAAGTTTGCCTCTCTCTTTATGTCTAGTGTTGCTTCACGGGGACTTGATTCTGCTGTGAGGGGGAAAAGTCATTAAAATTAATGAGGATTCACATTTTGCTCACTTACTCAAAGGCTGAAAAGAGCTTTTATTGTTTTTGTTGATTATCTGCCAATTATTGTCTTGATTCGTGATAAGAAAATCGCACCAAAACCATCCATCACGGTCTCCTACAGCCAACGATGACGTCCTCAGGTTGTCTTTGTTTGTCCGACCAACAGTCTGAAACCTAAAAAATCCCAAGTTTGCTTGTTTACACACAGACACATGTACATTAATATGCGTTTTCTATAATGTAAGCAGGAAAAAGTCACAGTTGAGAAGCCAGAACCGTGAAATGTTTGAAATTCTTGCTTGGGACGAATCAAATATTTTGTAGAAGAACTAATCAGTTAATTATGGAATCGTATTACAAAAAAAGCTTTATTATCGAAGTTTCTTGAGTTTTTTGTCATTAGAATGATTAAACTCTGCCTCCGTCATCCAGCATCTTTCTTATTTACGTTTGTCCTGAGTAACAACAATGTTGGTCAAGGGGTTAAAGCCTCTCGCAGCTCATTAATCGCTCCCCCCACACACACAGCATCGGCCAGTAACGCTCCGGCGCTCGTCTGCGGCGGCGTGTTGTTCCTTGTCCTCCATGCGGCAGCAGCTGACGTACAACATGAGAAGGAGGACAGGATAAGCTGTTGGTGTTATGCAACAGTTCGGTCCAGAGATAGAGCAGAGCTGAACTTACGACACTTCTGACTTCTTCTTCTTCCACACAGCATGAGATCATCAGACTCCCTCCCTCCCTCCATGTAAGAATAGATGTACCTGTTGTTATCTCGGAGGCGGAGCGCTGTGAGGTCAGCTATGAGGCTGCTGCTTCTTGCGCTCCTGACTACATCCTTTTGTTAATTGCTCTTCCTTTGTCTTTGTCCGCTTTAATTTCATTACGCTCTTTTAAATGCATCATCTCATTTCGCTGTCCTGGAAACATCCACCTCAGCAGTAGCCTCAGGTAATCCTCTCGATGTCGCAGGATTTCCTGTCTGCCTCATTTACTCGTGAAGTGCATTTTCCACTGATGCCAGGAATCTGAAAAGTCAGAATGTGACAAGTATATTATCGCTTGGCTGAAGTGGAAAAGCTGATGTATCAATAAAAACAGAAGTGCACCGGAAACAGACTTCGCATATACATTGTGACACACATGAAGCACGTGACAAAAAGTAACCGTCCTCAAATTAACACATGAAACAAACATATTTGCTCACAGGTTTCCACTGTTCGACGTTTGACTGGTGCGTCATCTCGTCGGCGCTTTAACGGCAACTGATTGGAGAATAAACCAACTCCCAATATTCACACAACTTTAGAAGATGGAAACTTCAATTCTCTCTTCTTTTTTATTTTTTTTCTGCTTTCTGGAAATTTGGTTAAAGTTTGTGCTGCATTGGAAAACTTGATTGTTAGCCGGGAGAAAAGGATGTTGTTGAAACATAACATGTCTTTAGTTTAAATGGTTTAGTCTGGTTGGGTTTAGGCACCAAAACCTCTTGGTTAGGGTTAGGAAGACCTCATGTTTTGGTCTTAAATATCAGTTTTTCCTGCCACAAACATGGCTGGAGTTTGTACCAAAATTCTGTTAAAAAAAACACCCAGTAGTGTTGCAACAAATGCAGATGGAAATGTCCAGACTTTCTGGTAAAAATATCAGTCTTTGTCACCACAAACACAGCTTGAGACTCTCCCGAGGCCTCCTTAAAAATATCCAGCGGTTTCACGTTTACAATTGTTGAAATGCAGTCTTGAGCTGCGGTCATTGTCTTGGCAGCCTTCCTCCATCACTGTGCCATCGTCCCTTCCACCTCACGATATTAAAGTCGTGTCATAAACATGTAATGTGAAGTGATATGACGGGTATTGTAGAAATACCAATATTGTAATTAGCCTGTGGCACGTAGAAAGATTAACTGCCAACATTTGTTTCCTGGCGATTGTGCTGTCAATTAATATTTCAAGTCATTGTTGAAGTAATTTGGTGTTCCCAGCTTCTTACATGTGAAAACAAGTCATTTGAAGAGGATATCTTAGACTCTGGTGGGCGTTTTTCACTGTTTCCTGATGTTTTATTGGCCAAATGATTAATCAGTGATGAAAATAATCATTAGTGGAGCTCTAGTTGTCATGTTTGTGCTCTGATGGACGGCTGAATGTGTGAGCAGTTTGGTTTTGTAATACACAGACGTGCTGTTGGTTACCATGTCCTTGTACTGTTTTTAAACTCTGATGTGATAGAAACGGAGGAGAGGGGAGTGGGCAGTGGAGGCAGGGAGAAGCAGGCAGGGAGGGAGAGAAAATGGGAGATATCGGAGGAGTAAAAGAGGGCGATGATGATGGAAAGAGGCAGAGAACAACAGGACAAGGTTGGGAAAATTGAGGACTGAGAAAATGAGAGGAGGAGTAGGAGGAGGAACATGAAAAAGACAGTGAGGGAACGCCATGTCGCTGGTGCGGTTATGTAACGTTACCTCCTGCCTACTGCTGATGGCAGAGGAAAGCACGAGTAACAGCAGTGAATGGAGTGGAGGTGGGTGGCAACAACAACATCTCAGAGGAAGAGGCAGCCGCAGTATCCATCAGAGGCACAGCAAAGGTCAAGCTTTTACCTCCCTGTAATTCCCAGAATTCAACCTGCTACTGATGATCGGTGTTGAAGCCTGGAACAACATCGAGGATGTAGTCTCAACAGGATGGTTCAATCATTTAATTCTTTGTCATTTTTTAAAGCAGTATTACTCAAAACGTGATGATAACATAAGTCAAACAAAACTCGACTGAATTATCACAAACAATCTCTTGTTCCAGCTGCTCAATTTTTCAGATTTGCTGTTTTTCTTTGACTTACATGTGATAGTTAATCGATGGTTTTGGATTTTGGACAAAAGAAGCTATTTGGGGACATTAACGTGGGATTTAGGGCTGTTTCTGTGCGAAAATGAGAAAATAATCTGCGGATTAATCGAGGACAATGATGGTTAGTTGCAGCACTAATGTGTCATGTGGCAGACAGTTGGCAGGGTTGTGAGTGCACGATTACACTCTGGCTGCTATCTGTAAGATGATGACATTTTAAATGCCTCACAGACATTTTTGGACCATGTTGGACACCGTACAGTAACTGAGGCCTAATTCAGTAAAAAATAAATTTAGAAAATATCCTGAGGTTAGGTTTTGTACTTCTGTTCTGGTTGGTGTTTTAAAGGTTCGTTTCTGACACTGGTGCTAACACTTCACTGGTTGACATACACATGGCAGTCTGTTGAAAACATGTCCCTCTGTGTTTACATGCAGCACCAGCCATGTACAGTATATGTCAGAGCGTGTATGTGCTCATTGAGCTATAAAGGCAGATGGTTGTCTGGCGGCATCCACAGAAAGAGAAACCAGAGAGAGTCACAGAGCAGCTGCAGGAAAGCCCTGCAGGAGTCTACAGAGCCAGTTACTGGTCTCTGTGGGCCAGCTGACAGCACACTGTAACAGCACACTGTAACAACACAATGTAACAACACAATGTAACAACACAATGTAACAGCACACTGTAACAAAGCACTGTAACAACACAATGTAACGACACAATGTAATAACACAATGTAACAGCACACTGTAAAAAACAATGTAACAACACAATGTAACAACACAGTGTAACAGCACACTGTAACAAAGCACTGTAACAACACAATGTAACGACACAATGTCACAGCACACTGTAACGACACAATGTAACCACAAAATGTAACCACAAAATGTAACGACACACTGTAACAGCACACTGTAACGACACAATGTAATGACACATATACCGACACAATGTAACCACACACTGTAACAGCACACTGTAACAGCTCAGTGTAACGACACAATGTAACGACACAATGTAACAACACAATGTACCGACACAATGTACCGGCACACTGTAACGGCACAATGTAACGACACAATGTAACGACACAATGTACCAACACAATGTACCGACAAATTGTAACGGCACACTGTAACGACCCAATGTAATGACGCAATGTAACGACGCAATGTAACAACGCACTGTAACAACGCACTGCAACAGCGTACTGTAACAAGAAACTGTAACAACGTACTGTAACAACATACTGTAACTGCAGTATAACAACAAACTAACTATGCACTGTAACAACACACTTAAAAACATGTTGAAATGACACACTGTAACAACGCACTGTGAGGCAAAAACACACTGTAATGTTGCACTGGAACAAAAACACTGAAACAACACACTATTCAGCACAGTGTAAGGCAGCAACACAATGTTCAGTTATCTGTAACAATGCACTGACAACACCCTGTAAAGATGCACAGTAAGGCAGAAACACTGTAACGGCGCTCTGTACGGCTGTTGGACTGATCCGTTCATTATTTCAGCTCTAAACTGGGATCAGCTGAAATAATAAATGTGTCTTCATTCTGTAACCAAGACAAGAGGATGAAGACGTTTGTTTAATTAAATCACGATGGATTCCATGCTGCTAACGTGTTTTACATGTTTCCACGTACGACACTTTACATGCACTTACAACGATCACACCAGCCCTCATTACCGCCTCCCCCCCGAGGGGTGAGCAGTGGGAGGCAGGGGATGGAGAGAGTGTGATGGCTGAGAGGAGCCTTGTGTTGGAATCCACACAGCAGAGAATAAATCAGAGTCATCCAAGGTACAGAAGACGAGCTTGAGAAGGATCTCACAGCTGTTTTGTAAACATGATCAGTGACCTTGCGTACCTTTTAGATGCTTATTTCCTGTTTAAGCTCACCGCCTTATGTTTCACTCACTGCTTCTCACTGTACTCAGCCTCATAAGCTCCAGATCTAATTAAAAGTTGTCTCTTTTCCTAGAAGGCTCGGCGGCTGTAATAGTCTCTCCTCCTGCAGTGAGGATGGCGCTGTGATTAGTTTCGGAGATACGGGAGCAACATCTGTCAACCGGATGAAACTTATTGGCCAGAATTGTGCTAGATTCCTGCAATTGGACTCGCGGTTGCGTCAGCGCTGCTCTGAGTTATAAATCTGTCTCTGATGGTAAGTGGTCGTGTACAGGCTTCACTGGAATCTTTGACGATTTCACCAAAGATGGTCCTGAATGGTTGGACTGTAGCGGTAGTGGAAGCAGTATTCAGATCCTTTACTGAGGCAAAAGCAAAATACTTTGTAAAAACACTACATTATAATAACCTCCCTGTGGTCATTGGATTTAAAATGAATACAGAAACTAGTAATGTTGTGGATTTGAGGTTAAAGTAGCATAAAATGGAAACACCAAAGTAGAAGTACCTCAAATCCGTACTTGAGTAAATGTACTGGGACTGTGCTGGTTTCAGCCTTTGGCCAAAAAATCAGCTCAATTCAAACGAACAAACCTCATCTGAATGTGGCCTTTGTGTGCGGCTGAATGCACTTCTGATCACGACTGTATGCATTAAAGTGTTGAGATGAAGTGGAGTGAAAGGAAGGTTATGATGGCAGCTTCCTGAATAGCGAGAGAGAAAAAAAAAAAGGGCGTCCAGCGCTGCGATGGAGCTTTGTTATTCATCGGCCCTCCCCACGTGGTTTTGGATTGGTTTCAGTTTGGTATTCAGAGTATGAAGAGGTCAGCGTGGGCGTCTGGTTGTATTCAGAGAGAGGATCGAAATTTTTTGGCAACAAAGTCGGTTCAATTCATGACTATTTTCAGGCTGAATGACTGCGAGGATGTGTGTGTACGTTAGCCCGATTATGTGTGTGTTTGTAGACATCTTTAACCTAATGGACACCCGGCACACACTGAGGGCAGGGTATTAGAGGTTACTAGCTGGATTAGTTCATTCAGGCTCTGTTGCATTATCACCAGCTCAGCTGTCATTAACTCAGATGTTCCCACAGGGATGAGGCGGTGTGTCCTCCACGGCTAACACACACTCGTACACAGGGCAGTGTTTGCAGAGTGGTCCCGGTCTCTGTCATTTTTAAGGACAGTAGAGTTTCTGCTCTGAGCCGTTTATGTGAGTCAGTGTTTATTTTTGCGCTCGACCCGCCAACACCAACTTTGCGCTGCTGCTCTGGCCGGCCCTAATTACAGAGCGTGATGTTGATCCTGGACTTTCTGCCTGTCAAGTATTTATCTTCTGTACCCCGGCAATGACACTGCAAAAAGTGCTCGGTCACACCGTTTGTTGTCTCTGGCCTGGGTAAATATTTGTCTTCATTTTCGGAACCTCTTTTGCGGCCAAACTGTAAAACCCTCAGAATTCCCCATAACGACCGATCCAAAAATAAAGCGGAGGGAGCTTCCTCTTTGTTCACAGTAAAGTACAGAGAGGTGAAACGTACAGGCGGCCGTCAATCTGGGGGGGAAGATGCTTTTGTCATTCAACGCCCGGCTAGTCATGTTCATGCAACGCAGCAGACTGAGCGCTTGTCAGTTGTCGGCCCGTCTGCCCTGAGCGAGGTGTTCCCCTCCTTTTAAATATCAGCGCCGGTCACAGTGAAGCCCCCCGCAGTGACCTGCTGCAGGCTGAATGTGACCGAGAGCCTGCAGCTTTATCTCAGCCTGTCACTGTCAGCGTCTCTGTCACTCACTCACTGTTTACCAGCCGGGCTCTCGCTGCCACTCCGAGCTACGACTGAGCGGCACAATCGAATGTTGACTTTAGAAATTCTCACTGGATCCTGCAGTTTTCACGGCCACTTCCAGACGCTTGGTTTAACGCCCACACGCAGCCTTGAATATCTTTTTTTTTTTTTTTTTTGCAGTTTAAAAGAAAAACAATATTGCTGCTGGGTGTCTCCGTTTACCATGGATTTCCTCTGTTAAAATAGAGAACAGCAGTGGTTTTCTGTTTTTAACTCTTAACACGTTTTTATTTGCCTACAGTAAGTCAACCTTTTTATCCAAAGAAGGAAATTCATTTGGTCTGAGGCGGCGACAAAAATATGTTGTGTTTTTTAATGATATAAACTAACTTGGAGGCCACTTGTGGTAGAAAACGCAAATCACAATTATTTTATTAAACGTAAATCTACCCGTTACCTTCTTGATTAATCCTCTATTGCTTTTGGCACTAATTAATAACTCTAATTGCTTTCTCTAAATCGACATCAGTCAACTGAAACAGTAATCTTCACTTAACAATTAAACATCACTCAAAGCATCTTTTTTTCGGTGTTATCTTTAAAAAATCCTTTTCATATCGGTCACCGATAACTTGGTCAAGCACTAGTCACTCATTTATTGTCTTTCATTGTCCTGGTTGTTTTTGCTCTCCAACAAATAGAAGTTTGATGTGGAAACTCGAAGCCTTCGAGGTCAAAACACCGAGAACTTGTTTCTCAGTGGAGTCAGAGACGTTTTGTGTCCTGTGACCAAACCTCTGAAACCAAATATATTCCCATATTCATGCTTGTGTTTATTAATATATTTTAAGAATTTATTCGCATCAAAACCAAGAGTCATACTTCAGAGTATCTTTGCACATCTTTAAATGTGTTAAGTGTCTAAACACATAACTACGTGCTAAAACTATACATTTTAAACAAGATCTAAGAGACATTTTAATACCAAGCAAACCGACACTTTCAGAAGACTTGGTCACACGAAGCACACTGAAAACAAACTGAAACTATAAAGCGGTAAAGTTGTAAAATCATCGTTGAAAAGGAACAGAAAGAGAAGCCGTGGGACGCAAGTTGGACGTAAGAAAAATTAGTAAGCGTCTGTAAGTCGTCCTCACCCGGTGAGAGAGCTGTTGGGCAACCAGCAGTTGGCCGGGTGCACTAAATTCCTCCCCCTCCGACACAAACGGAGGGAGGGAGGGAGCGCGAGAGAAGGATCCCCTGGAGGGTGCCAAAGCCGGTTTAAGTGACGTCACCCGGCCTGCTCTGTTTGGGCAGGCCCTCCTCCTCCCCCTTCCCTCCCTCCCCACCCCCACCCCCCCTCTCTTCCTGGGCCTTACAGGAATTCCCCTCCTCGTCACATTATTCTGCGGAAACCGCTGGCCCCGCCCCGCCGCACGGCCCCAGCTGATAATGCGGAAACACAGACTTGTGACTGCTTGTGTTGACACAGGAGTATGTGTGCACTTGTTGTTCTCTCTCCAGTTGCCTTTTGTCTGCGAACAAAAGGAGCCTCTGAATGTTTGTGCCATGAAACAACAGCTGGTAAGAACATTTTGTCCTATGGACCGTTGTGAAACACTCGGAAGTACCCAGAGATGTATGCTGCATTATTCAGAGTGATAAAGTGACTGTTTGGCCTGCGCTGAGAAGGGTTTGAGTATGTCAGTGGTGAGGTTGAGGTCAGATGTGTGTGCAGCTGCAGTTTGTTTTGTTTTTGGTGGTGCTTTTCTACCGACGTCTACAGCGACATCTCCTCCGTCATCAAGCTGAGCGTGGCAGCTCTCGTCAGAGGGAACGACTCAGACAGGAAGCAGTCAGCGTGCTGTCACTCAACCGTTGCTCCACGGCAACCAACAACAAGTGGGCAGAGGGGCGGTCGAGCCTCAGGGACCAAAAGAAAGAAAGAAAGAAAGTGTTCCTTCCTTCTTTCACTGTTGTTAAGTACTGCTCCTTCAACTGAAGCGCCGCTGCTTTCAGTTTTGATCCGACCGGCCCTGCGGGATCCACGGCCGCCGAATAGAAACTGACTGATGTGTAAGTCCTGCGTTTAATTTGTGATGGCGTTTTTATTGCTCTACCGGTTGTGTGTCTGTGTGTATCTTTGAAATGCATAGAATAATGGGAACCAGTGGGCAGAGTATTTACTGCTGCCCAGGAGGTTTATGTTTTCACCTGTGTCTGGTTGTTGTTGTTGTTGTTGGTTTGGTCTGTCAGCAGTGCTGCATAAAGAGACAGTTCCAGAAATCCTTTCTCACTCTTTTTATAATGTGAGATGAGCCGTTAATCTCTCAGGGAATAATGTTTTGATCAGTCTTAACTCGGTGGCTGGTGTGTTTGCGTGAGTACAATCTGATCTGGATCCTCAAAAATATCTGAATCTAGCAGATTTAAATATAGACTTGATAGAAGTGGGCTTTGGCAGAGGTATGCGCTCTACTGTGAGTGTCATTCAGATTGTCTATTGCCATTCTATGGGCGATGTGTTTGACTATTTCTCGTTAGTTATTTAGTCCATTTACAACAACAGCGTGACAAGGACTGGTGTTTAAAACATTGATGCTTTCACATCATCATCACCGTAATTGTGCCAAAATATAAATGTGTCGACGTGTATTTGCGTGTAAATAAGTGTTTTTTCATTTAAGTAGCATGAACTTCTATTTCATTATGCAACCCGGTGTTGTATATGATGATTAAATGACCTTGTAGATCTTAGATTTGGTCACTTCAGACAGTCTGCTGGCTATATCCTTTATATTTTGAGCTAAGCTAAGCTAGCTGACTGCTGGCTGTCAAAACAATCTCACCACAAGGTCCACTGAGTGGCTGTTCAGGAGCTTTTGAATGTAGTACAAAGGTCTTCCTGAGCACAAATTGCAGATAAATGCATTTTGTTATTTCTTATTTATTTATTAATCTTAAGCAACTCACAAAAATCTAAACTTTAAAATAAATGCTGAGCAACTTTCATCCGATATCCAAGTCATAAGAATAAAGAAACATTAATTTTCACTTCAACTGTGAAAATAAACAGATTATTTCTGTTTTCTATCATATAAAACAAAAAGAGCAGAGAGGTTTGTGTTTAAGAAGCTGAAACCATTGAGTTTGATTCATCTTAATAGAAACTGAGATTACATTTCTATTATTAAATTTCTATTAAAAGCAGATTTTGAGCTGTAATTCACATGATTACCCAATATAAGTCTAAACTGCACATGACCGCCTCCTCTTCTTCTTCCTCCTTCACTGAAGCAAAGAGCTTACTGTATATGTTCTAAAATTAGTTTTTGCCCCGAAACGAGTCAAATGTGCTTCCTGTCCCAAGAGGCCCGTCGTGGCGTCGTCTGACGACACACTGGCCATCAGTCGCTGAGCTCAGTTAGTTATGTGTCACGGCCCTCTCGGCCCAGAGGGAACTCAAGACGCTGACTGAATCAAGTTTGACGTGCGGCTTGTTTTAGTTCCACTTTTTTTTAAAACTCTGCAAAGAAAGAAGTGGGTGTTTGTGTACAGCGGAGGGGCCGCCGCTGAATCGCAGTCACTGTTTCACGTCTGTTCGTAAACGTTTAGGCTCAAACACCGACTGAAATTAAAAGTGAAAAGCTGAAAAAGTTCAGTTTAAGGCTTTTTTTAAGAGAAGCAGAGCTGCCAGAGCTGAAACTATCAGCAGACTTTGATAATGGAGTGAATGTTGGTGAAAAGGCCAAAGTTCCAGTTTCTCACGTGTGAGCGTCAGAAGAGGAAGTGAGAAT